>CM039677.1:136748740-137329131 GCA_022496015.1 Hordeum marinum | reverse complement strand
CCTTCTCCTTCTTCTTCTCTCCTTCTCTCTCTCCTCTATCTTTTCTTCTTCTTCTTCTCCTTCTTCTTCTCTTCTCTTCTCCTTCTTCTTTTCTTCTCTTCTCCTCTCCTTCTCCTTCTCCTTCTTCTCCTTCTTCTCCTTATCTTGACCTTCTTCTCTTCTTGCTTCTTCTCTTCTTGTTTCTTCTCTTTCTTCTTCTACGTAGGTTATTTTCCCCAACAAAGACATACTTAGCTAATTATCCCCCAAAATGACATAATTAGCATAGTTAGGTAAAAACATCATAAGAGCCTTGGTTAGCTCATTAAAATGACTAATTTAGCTCCAAAATGACATAATAAGGTCAAAATGGATTTAATATCATAGTTGACTACAAATGACATATTTATCCAAGTTAGCTCTAGAATGACCTATACCTAGCTAAGTTCTCTCCTAAATGACATAATAAGGCTATGTAGCTCCAAGATGACCTATTCCACCTAACTTAGCTATTAAATGGCCTATACTTAGCTAAGTTCTCTATGAAATAACCTATATATACTTCTCTTCTTCATCTAGTATTCTTCTTCTAACTTTCTTATTTGTCATTTGCAGATTACATTCACTTCACGGGAAGCTTGCATTATATTGATGGAATGCTTGAATATGATTTCTTGTACCATGGATTCACGGAAGCTTGTATTGAAACTATTTTAGTATATGGATATATATGAAACTTTGTATGCATATGGATGAAACTGGTGTATATATGGTTTGGTACGGATGCAACTTGAATAATATGTATGTACTATGGATGAAAGTTATTTTAATATGGTTATGAGTATGGAAACAAATTTATTTCTGTCAATATATATATATATATATCCTGATTATTGTGAAAATTGCTGGATATAATAGAAAATAAAATAGGTGAGGGGGCTGTTTTGAGCCTTTGCATGAGGGGGCAGACGACAAAGGGTGAGGAAGAAAGGCTGGGTGCCCCTTTGTCGTCTGCCCCCTCATGGCAAAGGGGTGAGGGCAGACGGCAAAGCCCTGAGGGCAGACGGCAAAGGGATGAGGGAGAGGGGCTGGGTGCGCCCTTTTCCATGAGGGGGCAGACGACAAAGCGGGGTAAGGGCATACGGCAAAGCCCTAAGGGCAGACGGCAAAGGGGTGAGGGAGGGGTTGGGTGACCCTTTTCCATGAGGGGGCAGACGACAAAGGGGGGTAAGGGCAGACGGCAAAGAGGAGAAGCCTACCGTTAGCACTTAACGGGATAGCATGTCGATCTACCGTCTCATTTTATTTGCCGTCCGCCCCTCATGGCAAAGATTCTTTGTCGTCCGCCTTACAAAAAGCAGACGGCAAATAACCTCTTCACCGGATATTTTTTTGCCGTCTAATTTGCCGTGAGCTGACTGACGGCAAAGCCTTTGCCGTCAGCCATAGCGGACGGCAAATTCTCAGAATCCTGTAGTGGTTGGGTGCAAGTTGTTTGCTCTTTTGTGTGCAGTCGCTGAAGACGGTTGAGGATTGGTATTCCTATTGGTTCGATAAACCTTGGTTTTTCACAACTAAGGGAAATACTTACCCATATTGTGCTGCGATAACATGTCCCTCTTTAGGAAAAACCCAACGCAGATCACAAGTATCACGACTTCAGCTTCAAGTTTTCGAAGAAGTCCTCGCTTGCCGCCTTGGTCAAAGGGAAAATCCCATGCTCGGCCATCTTGTAGCCGTCACCATAGATGAAGGCCGAAGATGGCACATCGTCACTCGCCTCCATAACCTAAGGGAAATTCCCTTGCCTGGCCATCTTCCATGGGGTGCTTCCAAAGATGGAAGAGTCACCCATGTGTGTGGTCGGCTGCCTTGATGTTGGCGTCAAGGTTTGTCTTTGTTGGAGCTCACTGCGCGATCTACTCTTGTGCTCATGAAAGTTCAACATAGAGTGATGTAAAGATTGTAATTGATGGCGTTCCACGTCTTGGTGCACTTGTTTCTTCGAGGTGGCTTGCCCTTTGTGATGATGTAGATTAGGAAAGTGATGGTTATTGTGGTGGTCTTTGTTAGTGCATCTAGTGCCCCTTAGTGCATCGTGGTGGTCTCCATCAATCACATTCTACTAAAGAACAACTGGCCGATATCTTCACAAAGCCCTTGGATGAAAAGAGATTTTGCAAGTTGCGGTGTGAGCTAAATATCTTAGAATCTTCAAATGTTCTTTGATGAAGAACACACATCCTAACACGTATGCAAAATTGATGACTTAGATGTGCAACACACAAGTAATGTTTTTGTTCAATCAATGAAGAAGAAACTCTCTAAGTGTGAAGAAATTAACAAAGATTTTGATTCTCAGAACTCTACGACAATTGTAAGCGATGTCTGAAATCATCATTCTCACGGTGGGTTACGCCACCAACCAAAAGTTGAAGTTCTTCAAACTTGAGCACTGTTGCAAATTCTTCAAATTATCAAATTCCTCAAATTTGCAAATTTCTCAAGTTTTCAAATTCATCAAGTTTTCAAATTACTCAAAACTTTTGAGACTCATATTCTTCATTGACTATATATATATATACTTTTGAGTTTTTCAATGTCCTCAACAACATTCACTTATTGCTAATTCTTCAAGTTGATTTTCATCTAAGTGAATGTTATCGGACGCTTTCCCCGTCTATGCTAAACTCAACCTAGTCTGTTCACAAATTCCTCATATGCGTTCTACTTTGAAACTTGTTCAAATTCTTCAGCTTGACAGCTGAAGAATTTGCGAACGAAAACCTTGAAATCTTCAACTACCAAATTTTTGGCGGTTCCCGCTCAAACTGTTCCGATTCCCGCGCCTGGATAACCCATGATCCTCCACAATCTTCACTACCCAGATCGTGGGTGACACCTGTCGTGTGGAGAGCAAGGGTCAGGGGCAATCCTGTCCAAAATCTTCGGGAGGATCCATTTTTACTTCCTCTATAAATGCCCCCTTCCCATCTACTATGCTCGGTTACTCCGCATCTCATCTCTCCTGAGCTTCAACCAAGCACCACCACTAAAGTCATCGTCGCCGGTGAGGAAGAGCTTCGCTGCCTCAACCTCATCGTCGACGTACTCACATCGGCTGCGGAAATCTTCATCCCGCCGCTACTATAGCTGTCTTCTTCTGCCAAGCTAGGGCGTGGGAGATCTGAACGGATGAACCTCCTCATTTCATCTCTATGTTCGTTGTGTTCTTCTCATGGTAATTAAAATTTATTTTTACTACCCCATTTGATCCTCACTACAACTACTATTCTTCAAATATGTGTTTAAACATTATAAATCTAATACATAAGCACCTTACATCTCCTCATACTTGATACTTGACGATTTTCCCTAAGTAATGACTTTCTTCAAGATTCCACAATTGTGCGAATTCTCAAATTTGCACAACTTTGGAACTGAGGCTAAGAACACTTAGTAAAAATCCTCAAGACATCCATGGTCAAATTCCTCACACCTATCTCTCTTAAAAATTTTGAGAATGCATATGGACCTCTTCAAATTCTTCGCACCTATTACTCTATTCACAGTTACAATATGTCTGCTGATGAACCACTAGGTTCTCATCAACTTAACTCATTTGCAGCGCTACTTGAAGAAAAACTATGTACTTCTTCAGAATCTTCAAAGTTCATATTCCTCAAGTGAAGAAATGTCTGATGGAAGAGACCTCAGAAAGGAGGGAAAAAGCTAGATGTGCACACTACATTTGAGATCCCTGAGGATCTGTATGATGAATATTGCACACCTGACGAAGAAACTCATGGAAAAAGAGACGACCAGCAGAGGAAGATTCCTCTGCAAAAGATTGAGAGGATATGGGCCAAATAATGGAGAGAATATCGTTATGTACTCCAAAATACATGATGAAATTCGCTGTGAAACCACCTTGCAGTAGGCCTCCTCTTGCTCCTAACCAAATTGCAGATCCTTCTAGCCTGAAAAATGGTGAGGGCTTTCCTGCCATGTGGGAAAAGCAACAAGCCAAGTTGGCAAGGAAAGCCAAAGAGGCTGTGAAGAAATTCGACGAGGATTCTGCTACTGCTGCCTCTGCCGGAGCTTCTGCTAGTGCTCCAAAGAAGATGGTAAAGAAATCTGCTTTGAGAATTGGCTCTTCCAAATCTTCAGTGCAAACTCCTCAAGGTCAAATGCCTCTGCCCAGAAACCTTCAGCTCTGGAAGTATAGCTGCTCAGTCATCTGCAACAGCCAAAAAGTCCTCAACTCCAGTGCATCTGGCAACATGCAAAAGGACTGAGGGTTTCACGATAGTGCCTAAGCTCACTGCAAGCCCCCCACTAATGCAAAGTCTTCAACCAATCCTTCTGCACTTAAACTGAAGAAGACTGCTGGACGTGGTCAAAAAACCAGCTCTCACACCACAAGGCTCTGGTTACAATCCCCTTAGATTCTTCAGATGATGATTATGATACTGATGATGAGGAATGGTAGAAATCATCAGACAAAGCCAACATAGGGCTGCTAAAGCAAAAGGAAGCTCGGTTCCTCTCATGCTGGATCCCAAGTTGATCCTCAACTTCATTGATATATGGCATGAGGACCCAAGTACTCCACTTTCCTCACTGAATCTGCCTCCTAAAGTGGATCATGTCCTCACCCACTTCATCTCTGAAGAACAATGGAAAAGAGAGCAAGCTCTGAGGTCTAAGAGGAACAAGACTCGCAAAGAAAAGTTTCTGCGTGAAAATGTGATGAACTTGACCCCAAATCAACTGGTCACAGTTCAGTCCGAGATTCGCACCCTCTCCTTGGATCAACAAAGATATGATGCTGAATGGAAGGGCACCAAGGTTAGACTGGTCAAGGCTGCTCATGCAGCTGTAAAGGATCACAACACCAGGGTTGCAGCTCGATCGCAACCACAAAAGACTCAGTCTGAAGAAATTGCTCAGACTGAATATGAAATTCCTCAGGCTGCTGATGAAAATGCTCAGCCTGAAGAAAACTGCTGAAGAAAGAGCTTTTGCACCAAAAGCAACTGCCAGTGCTGCTAAGGAAACTCAGACCACTGATGAACATGCCAGGACAACCCCCAATGTTGTGCCTGAAGATTCTAATAGGCCAGCTGGAAGAATCCACCGAGCCTCAAGAAACTGAACCACCCAGGGCGGCTGCATCAGTCGTTCCTGAAGAAACTACTCCTGCTGAGGAAAATCCCCTCAAAAGAAAAGCATCAACTTTTGAAGCCCCTGTGTTGAAGAAGTTGAAACTTTGACCAGTTCCTCAGCTAAACCACTTGATGCAACTCAATTTCCTCGCACCAGCCTATGCTATTGTGCCATTGGAGAAGCAGTTCCTCAGCTAAACCACTTGATGCAACTCCAATTTCCTCGGCACCAGCCTATGCTATTGTGCCAATTGGAGAAGCATATGACATCCTCACGAAGAAGAGAATCATTCGGCTGCTTCCTCAGAGCCTCTTGA
Source organism: Hordeum marinum (assembly GCA_022496015.1). Taxonomy (NCBI): domain Eukaryota; kingdom Viridiplantae; phylum Streptophyta; class Magnoliopsida; order Poales; family Poaceae; genus Hordeum; species Hordeum marinum. Next base: position 137,323,667 of record CM039677.1, on the reverse strand, counting down.
TGAGGAAATTGTCATTGATAACACTGCATCAACTCCCATGGTATCCACGCCCCAGCTTCTGCTAATTACTGGCGCTGATGAAATTGATGAAGAAGTTGACATTGGTGACACTACTCCAGTCATCAATGATGAATATTGGGAATCTACACATCCCAACTCACATGTGGCAACTCCTCTGATGCTGATTCCTTAGTCACCTGTACAAACTGAGGAAATACCTGAAGATTCTGAACACCTGTACCTTCCAGACCCTGAAGAAATTCCAGCTGCAACAGCTGAGGAAATTGATGCTCCAGCCACTACTGAGGAACCTGTTCTACAAATCACTCAGTCTGCTGTTCCTTCCATGCCAACTGAGATCAAAGGGCGCAATCGACCAAATCTTCAACCTAAGAAAGAATGCCATTCAAAGGTTCGGTCTGCCCCAATTCCTCAGGACAAATTTCTTCAATGAACATAGTTCTTCACAAGGCCAAATCCATATGATTCTGCTCGGACTGGTCGCACAAGGTTCTGGACTCCTACTCAAATGAACTACTATGCCACTGTTCTATGTGACAAGAAGAAAATCTTCGAGCACCACAACATTCCTCATGTGGACATGGAGTCAATTCCATCATTCACGCCGGTGCTCCAAGTTCTTCATGATGCTGGGCTTCTTCCCTTCTGTGTAGATGTCTGTGACTGGAACAAGGAGTTGATTCTTCAATTATATACCACTCTATACATTAGTGGAAATTCCTCAGACATCAACTCCTGGGTCTTGGACTGGATGACCGGAACAACTCATTTCACTGCAAGCTCTTCTGAATGCTTCAGTCGGTCCCAGTTCCAATTCCTTCAGATGAAGCCCGCTGCCTGTTCAATGATCCACCACTGCCAAATCAGATGATGAATGTGATGATGAAGAAATTAGCGCCTGGAAAGCCTCAAAGGACAACCTTCTGTGAAGGATTTGCTGTATGTACCAAGAACAGTCTATCGCATCCTCACTCACACCCTATGTCCTCAGAAGGGCCACAACTCTGAAGAAGAAGTGGAAGGACTCATGAAGAATATGCTTTTCAACATCATTCATGGGATTACCATCAATTTCACGATTTCTTCATGAGGACTCTGGCCGATGCTGCTATGTCACCATTTGAGTTGAAGCCCTTTGCTCCCTGGATTATGCATTTCCTCAGAACAAAATCTTCAATTCATTTTAAGGCTGACTTCCAGAATCATTTCAGTTTTCTGCCCCCGATTGAAGTCCTCAAAAGCACAATTGATGAAGGAAAAGGCAAGGATGTCATTGATCAAGGCACTCGTCCATTGGATGGTCAGTTTCGTCAAGCAGCATCCTACTCCACCAATGATGACTCTGCCACACAAGACTCCTCTGCCAAAACCTCTACACAAAAGCCTCATGCAACTGCTCCTCGTGTGATGACTGATCGTGAGCTTCTCTTAAGTCTTCATCAGAAGGTCGATCGAAATCACAAGTGGGTCAAGCGTTAACTTGGATATATTGTGCAGAATATGACTATGACGCAGAACACTATCAAGAGGAAACACTACTATGCTCATGAAAACCTCAAGCGCTCTTGGGCTGTGCTAAATCACATCATGTCTTCTGAACAATTGGATGAGCTGAACTTTAAAGAATATCCTGACTTCGCTCGCTGTCCTCAAAAGAAGTTCAAGAAAGTCCAAGTTCCTCTAATGGTCACCAGTTCCTATTCTTCATCTCGCGAGTGCGATGAAGATGAAGACATTGATGATACTCCTGCTGCACCTGCATCAACAATCGACCCTGACAACGCTGGCGCTCCTTCTTCACCAACAAGATGAAATTCCTCATGGGGCGTTAGTCACCATTTTTTTCTTCCCTTTTTGGTCCTCGATGACAAAGGGGGAGAAAATTTGAGATAGTATGGTTAAGTTGCAAATATATGGGCTATTTTTGTTTAAGTTGCAACTCTCGCTCCTCTAAAGTTTTTGGTTATTGAGTTGTAAACTTAAGTCCGATGGTGGTCTGACACTTTTGAACTATTTCCTCGCATGTTTATTTCCTCAAATACCTTAATGCATGCATGCTGAATTTCGTCAGACACCATTTTCCTCACGCATTCCAAATTCTTCATTTCATATATTCAAATGCGTGTATGAATTACAAGATATAGGGGGAGCTCTCCATGTTCTGAACCTGCCATGTGCATTTGCAGCCCAAAGCAAATACCTCAATATGCACATCTTTAGGGGGAGTTCTTCTATATCTTGCAATTAAATTCCTCAAAATCTGTACTTTCACTTCATATGTTTATCCCCATTGAAAACTTAACCTATTTGTCATCAATCACCAAAAAGGGGGAGATGTTAGTGCATCTAGTGCCCCTTAGTTATTTTGGTGTATTGAAGACTTATAGGTTAAGGCACTAATGTGTTTGTGAGTGTACACAGGCTCTATAAGTCGATGAGGAGTTTGATATATTCGGAGATTATTGACCCCTAAAAATGAATGTCTTCAAGTGAAGACTTTGCTGAAGACTTTGTGAAGACTTTGAAAATGAAGAAGTTGGTGTGACCTTGAAGATATGAATGAGGAATATGAAGCGTGAAGAATTTTGTTTTCGTAGTTTCATTTCCTTTATTTGAGTCATAGGAAACACCGTATTATTAAAGGGGGTCGAGGTAATACTAAGGAAAATTTCCAACTGATGCTCAACTCCAAAATCCTCAACCCATACAATGCTTCGAGTGAAGCCTTGGAAATCTCTTACAATTCAGACAAGTTTGCAGTGACAGAGATGAAGTTCTTCTGGTCTCTGAGGAAATTGATCTGACTGAGGAGTTAGGATTTTGCCAGTGCGAATTGCCTACAAGTGAGGATTATGATAAGCTCAGGACTTTCATAGTTCGAAATTCCGACCGTTGCTGTGCTTAGCGCCAGCTGTCCCCAATCATTCTTATCCACATAATGGTCATATCATTTGGGGCATTTATGACTTATCATGTCAGGTTGCACCCTGGCTATAAATAGCCAACCCCCACAACCACTAGTTGGTTGGCTGCTCCGAGAGAGAACTGACACTTGTCATTTGAGAGCAACCCATCCTCTGAGGACTTTGAGAGAAAATCATCAATGAGGAAAACCCACAACCAAAACACAAAACCCATAGTGATTGAGCATCACTGAAGAAATTCCTATGTGGAACGACGCTTGTTACCTTTGAGGACTATGCATCCTCCAGACGGTTAGGCGTCATGGTCCAGTGCTCCTAAAGTCAATTGGGGATCACGAAGTGACCTTGGTCTAGAGCATCCAACAGTAAATTGTGGATCGCCGGGTGACCAGTTTGTGAGGGTTTTCGAAGTCTACCCTGAAGACTTACCATGAGTGTTGGGCGAGGACTGTGTGACCTTAGCTCAAGGAGAATACGGTAAGGACCATGTGTCCTGGGACTGTGTGTCCTCTGGTTTAAATACCAGGCTGCTCCAAACCAGACATACGACTGTCACAGCAGTTGGAACTGGGTCATCAAACCATTGTCTTCATCAAGCTATCTGGTTCAATTTCCTCAACCCCTCTATTCCTCATATATCTGTTGATGAAATTGATTGTTACAGTTGGAAGAATTTGACTGAAGACTTTCACAAATTCCTCACATCAAATTCTTCAAGTTACCTTGTTCATCACTGCTTATCCTGTATCACGCTACTCTATAATTGTGCATGTTTCATTTCATCATGAAGACTATGCTGTCACTATGTTCCTCATGCATTTGAGTACTTATTCCGCTGCTAGTTATTCATCACATTTCAAATTCCTCAAAGTTGAAATTCCTCAAATGATGAATTTGTAGAAATCGCCTATTCACCCCCCTCTAGCCGATATAACGCACTTTCAGTCTTCTTGAAGATGAGAACGTGGCCGGCTTGTGCTTGCATTGGATGGGGATCCGAAGATGTACGCTTGAGCATCTCCGCCTTGAAGATGATGAAGGGGAAGAAGACTTGTGGTTGGCCAACTTGTGTTGGAGTTTCTCCATGTGTGCCTCCAACTTGTTTTCGATGTAGTCCCTTTTCCTAGCTTCGGAGTGTTGCATGTGGGTGGCGAGTCATTTAACGCGGTCACACAAGTTAGCTTGCATTGCTCGTTGTAGTCCGGAGAGGTGACTTTTGGTGATGTAGTTGTTCGCGCCGTCGTTGTCGTTGCAGACTGGAGATGATGTGCTTTTCCTAGACATCACAAGACTAGAGAAAAGGTGAGTGGGAAATGAGATAAAAAATACCAAGATACCGTTCCCAAAGTTGAGGATGTATCCCGTTTCACCCAATACGAATTGAGAGAACTATGGAATTGGTACCGGACTTGTTCACTCACACATACAAGTAAGCTTACCGAGTGGCTTGGTTAGGTCAAGTGGCACAAAATTCAAGAAAATGTTCGTCAAGATATCGAAAATGTTGAGGAAGATTCACAAAATTGCAATGCAAAGCAAATAGATCAATAGCTATAGGAACACACACACACACGCACACACACACACACACACACACGTATATATAAGTGGGATCCGTGCAACGAAGGAATGATCACAAAATGTGTGAGACCCGGGAAAAGCTCGTGTTGTATGGATTCTAGAGAGACAATAGCTCGATTGCTCAAATGGGCTATATACACGCTTGTGCACCAACCTAAAAGAGTAAACGTGTTGTCTTCCGTCCCAAGTATGCTATGTATGTATGATCCAAGAGTATCTACTACGCAAAATGGCCCAATGCTATTTCTATTGCTTACATGATCTTTTGTATCTCCTCTTTCTTCTTTTGCTCTTTTTTTCACTATGCCTGAATCTCAAACCAAGATATGCGACAAGTATGTTGGATATGCACGGGAGAGACTTATGACACAATGTAGATAGCAAGATGTTTGGATGCTAAAACTAGCTACGCAACATAAGAGTATCACTATGGTGCACAAGTAACGTGGCCCAAAAATTCTCAACTCACTAGTCTCAATGGATAAGGTACGTAATAGGCTCGAGGTGATCAATGCATGATGTCGTCGAGGGTAACCGCCCTTGCTTACGTCTGAGATGCCAAAAGACAAAGTGCCCATTGTCGATGTCAAGGCCGAGGAAATTATGAGCGGCAGTGTTGTCGATGTTGAACCATCCCTAATTAGCCGAAACACCATAGGAAATGGAAAACGCAACTCAAATTATCAAACAAAATTGAGTTAGGTGGCGGAAGTTTATGGTGGAACGTCATGCAGAAGTTATGGTGGAGGCCTAGGCAAAGATGCCAAAATGTAAAAACATTAATGGATTCAAATGGTCTTGGAAATATTCTTGTGGGATTGGGGGTGTCAATAGCTATCCAATGAGCTAAAGAACGTCAAAATCAGACTCAGGGTGAATTAGTCATGGACAAAACGGTGAACGAGCGCACTACTAAAATCTGTGCACTAACTCTGGTTAGGACGGAAGTTCCGGGCACAGGTTCCGAGGGAGTACCGAAAGTTCCGGGGGTCGCGGGAAAGTGAGGGGGAGACCCGGGGATTTTGGTGGAAAGTTCCTGGTTAGGCCGAAAGTTCCAAGGTAGGCCGGAAGTTCCGGGAGATGCCCGAAGTTCCGAGGGTCGCGAAAACACTTCCGGGACGAACCCTAGTTTCAAAATCTCAGAATGGGGGCAGAAAAACTCGATTTCATGGGTCAAAATTGACGAGGAAAAAGAATTTTTGAGGGGATTTCGTGGACGGGAAGTTAGATCCACTTTCAAGCACGAATTGCATGGATCAAAATCATCAAAATCTCACAGGAACCAACAAATTGCAAAAAAATGGTGATGCTATTTTGGTGAGGATTTCCGATTTGGGACAAAAACAAAGAAAATTAGGCTAGAAAACGAAGGGGGACTCCAAATTCGTGAGAAACGTGGCTCTTGATACCAAGATGATACGAGGCAAAGCCCTAGATGTCGATCTTTCATAAATTGGAGGGGGAGGACCTCGAAGAACAGGAAGAACACGGGGATGAACGTGAAGAAATCACAAGAGAAACACTCAAGAACAAGTCCAATCACACATCCACTAGACTCACATCCACAGAAGAACCACAAGGTACAAGAACAACAAAGGAAAAGTAATATATATGGTAGAGTTCATCCCAAATCCCATGGGGACATGGGGCCTTGAAATCCCGGAGGATCTTCCTTACATGAGGGGCCTTGACATCCACTTGGATCTTCTGACATAGAGGCCATCTTCATGAAGGAGGTAAGTGGAAGGAGCAATGCTCAACTATCTATGAGCTAAACCATTGCTAACCCTAAAACGAAGGCGGGATATTAGTATTTATAGTCTAAGTGGGGAGAAGGGGTACATGGGCCTCGTCCCGAGTGGCTGTACGCACATAGGCCTAAAGTTCAGGGCGGGTTCCGTCCGGGGTTCCGGGCTAGGACAAAAGTCTTCACGCCTGGGTTCGCGTGTGGTCGAGGAGGCCGGAAGTTCCGAGCAGGTCATAAGGTCCGGTGTCCGGAGGTTCCGGGCAAGAGATCGAAAGTCTTCTCACTGTACATACGACAGGTTGGTTCACATGCAATGACGCCGATCCATTCTCACTGGCGTAATAATCGCCATCATAATAGGTCGCTTAGTCCATCTATACACGTTCAAAGAAAGTCTTAGATTAATGTAAACACCGCACAACATCATCAAAAATAATAGTTAGTTCATAAATCAAGTTCGTTAGCAGTATCAAATGAATTTATACACGAAATTACTATGTACTTCGTAAGTTAAGAACTAGTTATTTATCATCGTAGTGCTATTAGTAACATAATGTAAAATCAAAGAAAATCCCAAACAAATTATGTCAAAAAATATAAATAATGGTAGCACTGTCGACGTTGTCGCCGGCGTCAGGGAATGAAGAACCGTCCATGTTGGCCGGGGAAGAAGGGGCCCACGACATGATGATGATTGTTGGGGAGGAAGGTGTGGACGGCGCGTTGATGTCTGTTGGGGAGGAATGGGACCACAATGTGGTTATGTTGGCCGGTGAGGAATGAGAGCACGACGTCAAGATTTTGGTCTTGGCAGCGACCAATACGTGAAGGTGAGGCTCGTTCACTGGCAAACACCGGAGGGGAAGACGGCGACCAGGATGCACCGACGAGGCCCATCCACCGGCGAACGTCGGAGGAAAAGGCGGTGACTAGGTGCCTAGGGCCGGCGGATGGGAAACTTCTTTTTTTGGGGAGGACGACTGGGCGCACGTGGGTCACCAAGCATGGAGCGATGTATGCGGGCGGCCATATGTACATACGGGCGGGGTACAACGGGACACGTATGTTATACGCAGTGGGTGAAATGACCGCCGTAACCCTTATACGTATTGGGGGGAGGAGAGGGGGTTGTATCGAAGCGGGTCTCTTAAAGCAAAACTCTAAACCTTGAGTTAGCAGTTGAATGTGCATCCACACGTGTAGCTAGTTTTTCGGTGGAACAAGCATGTTACGAAATCTATAGCACAAGGTTCTCTAGTTGATATTAAATCTTGTCAGGATTTTAGTATAACCAAGCTCTGAACCATTGAAGTCCAAAGGAGTCAATCAGCAGGGAAGCAAATAGAAAACACACATGGTCAATCTTGAAATCGCTGAAGCTAAGAGCAACTCTAGTAGAGCCCATATCCCGTCGGCCCGCAAAACGCGTTTGCAGTTCGCGGAAAACGGCATTTGTGGGACGGCCGTAGTGCAGACCCCCCAAACGGAACCGTATAAAAGTATATTCGCGAAATATGCTTTTTTACGGGTTGGCTTTGCGGGGTCTGCTCGGGCATCGCTGCGTTGACCCGCAAACCGAAGACGCCCAATTCTCGAATTTGACATAGGTTCCGACAAATAAGTTCAAATTCAAACAACATTACACAGTTTACGCGCAAATAAAAGCTTCAGTTTAGTAGGACAAATGCAAAAGAGAGTCTTGGAAAAGTGACAACCACGTCGAGCATCATCTTGGTCGATCTTCACTTCACGGCATTGAATCCATCTTGAAGTTCATCGCCACCACCGAATCCACCTCCGACGCTTGTTCCAACTCCCGCACCAAAATCATCGATATTGGCACCATATGGAGCAAAGAAAACATCTCCGGCACTGTAACACGCACTGGCCGACGCAACCATTCTCCTCTTCAAGATTTCTCTCCTTGCCATATCATGCCATTCTTTGGTGAGGTCGTCCATGTCATTGCGGTTCATTGTCATGATATTATTCTCCTCGGCGAGCAACTTGGACATGGCTTTGTTTTCAGCGGCATGTGCTCTTCTCTCCTCAATGACCGCTTTGCGTAGCCCCTCTTCCTTGAGCAATTGCCACTTTTCTTGCTTCTCCTTTGCCTTCTTCTCAGCCAACTCCTTCTTGATCTCCAACAACTTCAACAACATCAACTTATTTGATTGCACCATGACATCAATCTTCTCCCTCAAGCTCGACGCTTCATGCTCTCTCTTGATCTCTCCTTAGTCTTCTTGTCACCATCGGGCTTGTTCAAGTTTCTCGGGCCATCCTCATCCTCATCTTCATCCATGTTTGTAAGTGAACCTCTCTTCGGCGGGGATTCTTTGTCAATCAACTTCCACTTGTCGCACCCTTTCAGCAACTCCCGACAATGCTCTAGTTTGAAGAATTTGCCTTCCGAAGCTTCCATGTCTTTGTATCTATGTTGGGCAATTTTGTCCTACACAATTTGGACAAAGTCAAATGATGCAATATGATGTGCACAACTTGGACAAAGTCAAAACGAACTCACATAGTCGGATTCCACGGTTCCACTTGGAGATGCATTGCGTACTTGCTCTAAGCAAGCTGCCCAACGGCTGCAAATAGGCTTGATCATATCCCAACGCCCTTGAAGCGACCGAAAAGTGTGTGGAGTCCTATTGGGATACTTTGCCATCATGCGGAAGTATTGATCTTCGATCCTTTGCCAATATCTCTTGGCGGTTTGAGAAGTACCCGTGCATGCATCAAGAGAGACAGATCTCCATGCCTTGATCAAGATTCGATCTTCCAAGATCGTGTAGTTCTTCGATCACTGGCTTTTTCTAATTTTTGTTTGTGATTGCTCATACGCCATCTCATCGATCTCCTCTAGTTCTTCCTCACCACTATGATCATCCACGCCGCCCTTTGTTTCATTGTAATCAAATGCGGCGACCGGGGCTTGATCGATGTCAACGGCGTTGGTGTCCAACAAGTTCACGAACTCGGTAGTTGCATTGTTCGAACCACCAGTATGTTGAACGACAACAAATCAAGAACTATCGCAAATGGCGAAATGCAAAGAAAATTGCCATGACCGAAGACGCATACCTTCCGGCCATTTCGTCGAACACCTCGCTTGCGTTGGAAGCAGCACCGTTGAAAGGCATCGCCAGGGAACACATTTCCGGGGCGAAGGGAGTGTATGAGGTAGCCGACTTCTTTGTAGCCGGAATCTTCCTCCGCTTTACACCGGAGACCTTGCCAACCTTCTCGGCCGCCGGCCGGGATCGCGCAGCGACGTTGGCCCCCGTAGCGCGGGCCTTCGCGACGGGGGCAGCCGGATTCCCGCCCTGCATGACCATGTTGCCCTGTCGCTTGCGGGCAGGCGTAGTGGTGCCTTAGGCGACGGCCGGGCCAACGACGAGATCCGCCCGAGGGGATTGAGCGTGGGCGACCTCGACGGTGACGGGTGACAGTAGGGAGTCATCCATGGCGGCGAAAGACTGACGGGGAAGTTGCACCGGAGCGGGAGGTGGCGGGGCAATGGTGGCGGAGGATGCGGGGAGCGGGAATGGCCGCGCGGAAATGTCCCTCCCGCCAAATCTCGCTGTGGATATGGGTCGAGCTCGGGTCGTCCTCCCATCCCGTGAATCTAGAGGTCGGCGAGATCTTTTGCCGCGCCCCGCCAAAAAATTTACGGGTCGGACGCTTATGCGGTTTCTGATCTGATAGGTTTTTTCATACCGACCAGCATTTTAGCGGTTATTTTACGGGTCGAGACGGGATGCAGGATCTGTTAGAGATGGTCTAAGTGACCAAATAAAGGATCTCCACATCCCAAGCCACCTCCTGGGTGTCCCAGGCTTGTCTCCGTCGTCCCTAATTCAATTGAGAGGATATGTCCGCATCACTCACTACTGCTTTTTGCTTTTTGTCATCCATGCATGTAGGCCAAGTTTTCTTTTCTTTTGAGGGGATGTAGAGCCCAAGATCACTCTCGCATGATCCTTGCTTTGCCAAAGACACAAAATAACCACCGGGAGAGGACCCTCGCGAACCCTTGATTAGTCGCTGGTGATCTCATCATTGTTCAAAGATGATACAAAAGTCCGTTTCGAAAAAGAAAAAAAGATGATACAAAAGCGAAAAGGAAAGCGAATGATCGACATATTAGACACTTCCGTAGATTTCCTCCGCGGAAAAAGCATTCGGAGCGTGTGTGACTTCACCACTAGAGTATTGGGAGCCATTGACAAAGAGATCATCCATGTTCACACGCTAACCTGGATCGGCTGGAGGATGTAATAGTCCACATAATCATGATTACAAGTTAAAGTTCGGGACTGATGCTATGCTACATGTAAGGCTGGAAGACAAAGCTTTAGTTTGTTCATACATGCACATGCATGTATGCCCTTTATCGAAAAATAATAATATATGCATGGATAGTGCTTAATCATGTGAGGCCCGAGATGAGCCTTTTATGCTAATATATGGAGTAGTAAGCAGTCTGTAGTTTCTCGCGATAATATTGGTTTTTATCAAATATGCATGAAAGAATACGTAAATAACTACAAGAGGTTCCATATATTAAAACTACGGAAAAGATAACGTCCATACATGTGGACGTTTTGCATCTCGCCCACACGTATGGATCGACGTACGTTTGTGATTACACGAATCTTGTCAAGTTTTCTCAGATTTTCTAGCCACGTAGGACTGGGCTCGTGTGTGGGCATTTCATTCCATCGCCCACACGTCCGTTTCACGCACGTAGAGAGGCTGGTGTGTGGGTGTTTATCAGTTCGCCCACACGCTTGTTTCACACACGCAGAGGGGCTGGTATATGGTTGTTTATCAGTTCGTCCACACGCCTGTTTCACACCCACACGCCCGCACGATCACCACCCATCTTCTTTCCCGCACCCCAAACTGTCAGTTGCCATATTTTTTTGCAATGGTACATGGCAACTACCTAGTGTGTTTGTAAGCAGATGACAACTCTCTCTCTTACCCGAATATGTCATGTCTTTTTGTAATGTTTTGGTGGCAACTGCCTAGTGTGCTTAGAAGCATATGGCAACTCAAAGATATTGTTTTGCATTATCTTTTTAGTGTTACATGGCAACTGGCTAGTGTTAGTAGGTGGCAACTTCTAAAGTTTTCAAATCATGACAACTGTAGTAGACCCGGCATGACAACTGCAAGTGATAAGTCATGTGGTAGCCGCAGTTGGCCATACATGGCAACATCTGCAGTTGTTCATAAATGACAATTGCACTTGACCTGAGATGGCAACTACAGTTATTCAGACATGACGACTGAAGTTGAGCAACCATGGCAACTGTAGTTGTCCAAACATGACAACTACAGTTTGGCAACCATGACAACTACAGTTAAACAAACATGAAAGAGGGTCCGAACAGGTTTGCGGTGAGGGCGCATGATGACTGCCACGACAGATGCGGGACCGTGAGATAGGAGGCCGGACGTGTGGGTGTGTGGTCGTTACTTGTTTTTCTCACACGTAGGCGTGTGGGCGGGACCGTGAGATATGAGACCGGACGTGTGGGCATTACCTGTTTTGCCCACACGTAGGCATGTGGGCTGGTTCTCTTAGATACCACACAAGACGTGTGGCAAGAATCCTTAACGACCGGGCAATATCAGGACCCTAAAACTATATAGAGGTGATAACATCTAATTTGGGTTCAAGCCCCAATGTATGCATTTGGGCTCTTTATATATTTTTATTTTTAAAGTGTGTTCCAAACATTTAATATCAAATCAAGGAACGGAATTAATTAGGACCTTGCCGAAATAAGAAAACCGAACTAGCAAATGCTGAAGGAAATCCAAGCAAATGTGTCAATCTTAATTTATAAAGTTGGCTGCATAGTAAAACATAATTAGATTGACAGTATGGCGGCTCGTGAGCTGACTGACAACACCAACGGCCTGGGTTTGAATCCGAACCTAAACAATGTGTATGTTTATTTTGATTCACACACCTAAACAATGTATCCAAGGACAAAATGGAGCAGTTTGCAAATATATCCCTGTAAAAATTAGTTAGTTCACAAGCAGTCTATAAAACGCTGATGTGGCAGCCACGTGGCCTGATTTTTCTCTCCCAGGTTGGTTTTGGTCTTATTTGATTCATTAATGATTTTGTAGCCTAAATTGTTCAATTCTCGAGTTGGTGGTCTAAAACATGCAATCAGTTTCAGCTAATGGACTAATGACATATTTCACTCTTTTTTCTCCAGAAGGAAAAAGACAGAGATAACCTTGACACTTTGCCGGTATTTAGAATAGTAATGTGTTCGAATATTCAAACTTTTTTGCAGTATAAATGTATAATATGAGATTTTTTTGAACTTATAAATCATTATGTTGCACAAAAAAATCTCAAACCATATTTTTTGCATGGTGTAGTTATAATGTTTAGTTGAACCGCAAAATATTGAATATATCGTTTCATTTACAAGAAAAAAAGTAATTTCTACGGGTGAGCCTCAAAATAAAAATAGAGAGTTTAGACACATGTCTTCGGGTTCAGCCACATGTTTCCAGTTTTCCCCTTGAAAAGGTGATTAAAACCTCCTCTGCATCTGTGTGATGCACATAAAGATCTTTGTTAACATTGATGCACAGCGATGAAGTCAAATTAATCAGCAAACCGATTTAAAATTGTAAAAAATAAACAATTACGACAGAGCCATTAAAAATATGAAATTAACACCTATGACTAAAGCATACTTCTTTTAAATCAACGCATTCGGAAAGGGGTACACACCCTCATGCCGCCGTCTCCCTTCCAACCTGAGACGGCAAGGACAAAGACGCCTTTCCCAAAAATAGGCTAGCTTCTTATTTTGTTTACTTCCTGACTAACTGACTATGGCTAGAATCTTAGATCAGTTGCATGATGCACGAGTAAAGGAGAACCTCACCAATAATTAAGCGAAGTGTCGTCCTTGTCGTCCTGCTATGGCGCATCTCCAAATGTCTGCTTGAAATGTAAGCTAACTTAGTCTAGTGGATGTGTTTTTCAGCTTAATTAACTAATCGTTGAGCTAAAGGTTAAATACCGACTTTACTTAGCGCACTACGAATTTTCATATACAACAACTTCGACTGTGCATGTGATCTTCCATGCATACCAAATATGGGAGCCATGTACTATACCAGTGACTGTATTTTTTTAATACATGAGTTATTACTGATGGTTAGTGTCGTGGATTTATCACGGCAGATGTCCGGATGAACGGACTTGGATTTAAGGTCATCACTAACGGGGTGGACTCAAAGGGGTTAATCGGGACGAAAGACACAGATTTACCCAGGTTCGGCCCCTCAAGTCGAGATAATAGCCTACGTCCTGCTTGTGTTTGTATTGCTTGTGTGTCAATTACAAGGAGCTACCAGCTTGACCTAGTTCTCGATCACCTCTCCCCTAAGTCGCCCCGGGTTTGCCTTTATATAAGAGGTCAGGATCTTCGGGTCGTTACAATTGCTAACCGAGTCTTACTGTATGTCTGGGTCTCTCTCTATCTTCTTGTCCAAGCTGTCTTTGAGACGGCTTACACGCCCGGGTCTTCTCGGTCCGGGCCGTCATACGGCCCACACCTTGAGCCGCCTATCTTCCTGGGCCACCAGTCTTTATCGGCTCACCCTTGGGCCGGCTCACGAGCCAGCAACATGACCCGGAGCCTCCATGGCGGGTCATATCGTGGGGTTATATCCCCGACATTAGGCCCCAGGTTGAATTGAGCTTGCTCACTTCATCCTTCTCTTCTGATTTTGGCGAGTCGCCCGGAAATGACCCGGCGTGACGTCATGAGATCTGCTGACGTACCACCAAATCTTTCGTTAACTGTCATCCCGAGAATCGAGGCGTTCACCTCGGTCAAACGGTGTCGTCGCCTGGATTTTCGCGCCTTCCTTATTCCCTTTTTAAATACGACCCGTGCGGGTCGGAGCTTTTCATCCTCCCGCTCGTGCCTCTTCTTCTTCTTCCTGTCGCCGCCGCTCTAGAGTCCTCGCCGTCCGATGCCGTCTTCGCATCTACACCGCCCGGGCCGCTGCATCACCCTGATACTTACCAGAAACCTTCCGCCTCCGCCGCAATATCTCCGGTGAGTTCTCCTTCTTCGTAGATCGCCCACCACCGTAGTAGGGTTCCACCGGGGGCTCCGCCGCCGCCGCTCAGACTCCGGCACCGCCACCGCGAGTATATCTCGACGCCATTGGCGCCTTTAGATTGCGCTCTCGCCTCGCCACCGCGCGCGGGCCGGCCGCGCGTAATGCGCGGACCGCGATGGCTCCGCTCCATGTTCTTTCCTTCCGCTGTTCGTCGCTCAGTCAGGATTAAAATCTTTTTTCTCCGCTTTTGTAGATCCGTAGCCATAGTAGTAGCTTACGGAATCTGTTTTTTAGGACTTAGCCGATTTTCAATCTTCCTTTCCTCTGCTGAGTCGCCAAGCTTCTCCGGCTCTCATCAACCGGGTCTTTCCACATTACCCGTAGAACCCTTAAACCTTTAAGCCGTCATAAATATTTGCTCGTGCTTTGACTCATCACGCCTTTTACCTTGCACAGTACTTAAACCGCCAATATGTCTCGTGCGTCCAACTCATGCAACTGTGTTGGTTCTTGCGTTACGGAGGAGTACTTAGCAGGTTATGTTGAAGCGGGTACTCTCCCTCCCAAAGAGGTTCTCAATTGGCGGGTTCCGGATAACGAGACCCGGCCTTCTCCCCAAAAAGGAGAGATAGTAGTCTTCACTGATCACATCGAGCGAGGGTTTGTGCCGCCCGGCTCTAAGTTTTTCCGGGATGTCCTTCATTTTTACAAGCTGCAACCTCAAGATTTGGCACCCAACTCCGTCTCAAACATCTACAACTTCCAAGTTCTCTGTGAAGCTTATCTGCAAACTAAGCCGTGTGTGGGGTTCTTTCGAGAGTTCTTCTATGCCAACCGCCAGACTGAAATGAAGGGTGGTCCGAGTCTGGAGCTGGGCGGCATTTCTATTCAACGCTGCTGAGACATCATCTTTCCTGCTACTCCAATGCCGAGGCATCCCAAAAGATTGGAATAAGACGTGGTTCTATTGCCCAGAGACCTCTCCTGAGAAAGAGCACTCATTGGCGGGTTACCGCCCCTCCCGGCTTAGGACAGACACAGAGCTTCCCGGTAGGCTCTCAGCCTCAGAGCGTGCCAGATATGAGCCGTTCCACGCCAAGATCAAAGCGCTCCTGGCCAACGGTTTAATAGGATTGGATTTGATCCGCTGCTGGATTTCCTGGCGGATCATGCCTTTAAGCCGCAGAGGTCGGCTTATGCGCAAGTATGAAGGCAAATATGACAGCTTGTTGTGCTTCAGCGAGTCAACACTGACAGAGGATGATATTACCACTACCATATGGAGCCTTGTCCATGAAGCCTCCGGCTCATGCAGCGCCATCGGCCTGGCGCCTTTCTGCGTCAATAATCCGGCTCCCATTGTAAGTTAATCTCTTCCCATCCGTCTCATAGATGTTGCTTGTACTTTGTTGATTTGCTATTCATTCTCCGGGTCATTCCTGTAGGCCGACTCAGACTTCTGGAAGAAAGAATATGTTGCCCCTCCAAAGAAATCCCGGAAGAAGGTCGCGACCAAGAGGGCTAAAAAAGATGCCCCGCAAGAGAATTTGTTTGACCCGCCACCATCATCCAGCTCAGAGGTAATACTTTAACTGTTTTGCTTGATCTTTTACCTTCCTGCTTTATTAATGTTTGTTTTACTCGTAGGATGAAGTGGAAACCAACCGCGCCAATGCTCCTGAGGTAAATTATGTTTCTTCCGGCTCAGAATGTTTCGTCCCCCGAAAGCCGCAGCGGGTTATCAGAAAAGTTCCTCTTTCTCACCCTCTTGCTTACCTGGCTCCCGATTTTCTCTTGAAAAAGCAACAACAGGCCGAGCGTCGACAGACTCGAAGCACCGGCTCTACTGAGCTCGTGTCCGGGTTACCAAATTCTCCGGCTCCAAAGAAACGCCCCGCCGAGGTTTATGTCTCTAGTTTTCCTTTGACTTTCCTTTGTAAACTTGACACTTTCTTCATCTTTCTGTTTTATTCTTTTTAGAAATCACCTTCCTCCGGCGACTCTTCGGCGTCAATTCTACCACCGCCCAAGATCAATCCACTGTAAGCATTCCTTACTATGATATCCGGACATCCGGCTCTTAATATGATAGCAACATCTTTCAACTGTTGATCCTTCTATTCTGCAGTGCTCAAGCTAAGCGTCGCAAGACCAACAAACCCTCCTCCAACCCTGTTATCCAAGAGCCGGAGCCCGAACAACCGGAGGAGGCTGAAGCAGAAGAAAATCCACCAACTGCCTCCACAGAACAGACTGCTGTTGATATCATCATGGAGAGCCTTCCAAGGGCTCCTTCAAAACCGGCGACTCCTGCCAAGACCCCTGAAACTCTAGATGTTGTTATCACCGGGTCTGGTCATCAAACTCCTCCGGCTCATGTGTTGACCAAGCATACAGAGCCGGCCGAGGCCTCGAAGAAGCTAAACTTTGACTCTTAGCATGAGAAGATGACAGCTGAAGAGCTCCACGCCGGGTATATAAACCGGGTTACCACCAGCCGGGATCTGGAACTTCGGCTGGTCTCTTTAATGAAGACAACATACGAGGTACCTTTCCTTCTTACCATATCCTTGCTTAGCCCCCAAGAGCCGGTTTAATGTACTCAATCATTGAACCGGGCCTTTGTTTCACTTTCTGCTAGAACAAATTCATAGTCATTGTCCCCTAGAGTCGGCTTAACTTGCCAAAATTGAGTCGAATCTTTCTTTAGATAACTTAAACCGCCAGTCGTAGCCCCCAAGGGCTGGCTCAAGCTTGCTGAAGTTGAGTCGGATCTTCTATTAGAATTAAATTGAGGAGCCATAGTATAGCCCCCAAGTTCCGGTTTAACTTCGAAGAAGATGAGCCGGAATTGCGCTGCATGCTAAAAGATCAAATATACATTAGCCCCCAAGTGTCAAATATATTGCTTGCAATCTGTTTGAGACTTGCATAAATTTGCTTTTAATACTCGTCCTGTATTTTGGCGACTTATCCTGTATTTTGATGTATTATAGGAAGCTTTAAACGAAGCCGGCTCTCAATTGTCTAATATGAAGGCAAACTTAGCGGCTCAACAAGAGGCCGCAGCGTCTCTGATGAAAAGTGCTGGCTGCTGTCTGAAGAGCTGGTCCATATTAGGGCGGAGCTTGCTTTTCTAAAGGAATCTACTGAGTTGGAGAAAGCTGCATTGACTAAGCGAGCGGATGACGCCGACCAGCGGCTGATAGCCGTGGCGGATGAGCTTCAAGGCCTAAAGTGTCATATAACCAAGATGGCAGCCGCTCTCTTTGGTAAGCTCTTTACTCACTTCATGTTTCCAGCATGTTTCATTCATTTGTTGTGATGGCGACTCATCTTGCTTTGTTTGACCTATGCAGGCCCTAGAAGCCGGCAATTGGTTTCAGCTAGCCTTTTACCCCTGAAGGCTATTTACACCTTTGCAGAGCAGCTTTATTGCGGCGCTATTTTCATGATTAAGACGGTTCAATACAAGGAGAAGATCCCCACCGCTATGAAAGGTGTCTTGGAACTCTTCTCCACAATGCCCAAGCAAATAGAGGAGCTGAAGAAGTCCGCCTTCCGCCAAGGAGCCGTCGCTGGATTGAGCCGGGCTCTGGCCTTCGCCCCCGAGCTAACGGCAGTTGAAATGATGGATGGTTACCCGTCCAAAAAAGATGACGACTCAGAATTCACCGAAGAAGATTACATCCAGTGTATCAAAGAGTCGCGTTATCTGGCCTCTGTACTGGCGGATGAAGCTGACTTGAACACTTATCAGGCGGCTTACGACGCAGAGGAGAAGAGGATCTGCGGGCCTCTCTACGAGTGGAAGGATCTGACACCCGCCCGCAGCAAGGACCTCTTCCCTTGTGAGGTTGACGCGTCCCCTTTCCTTGAAGGGTCTTTCGCTGCTCTGGCTAACTGTAATTGGGAATTGGGAAATCTCCAAATAAAGCCAGCGGAAGAACCGAAGCGGGATGAGCCGGCCAATAACTGAAATTTGTTCTCTTAACCTTTCTGAGCACAAACTCATGTACTGACTCATGTAATGACCCGCCATGAGTGGTTGAAAACTTGGCAATGCTCCTTCTGAGAGTAGCTTTTGTAACAGAGTAATCATGACCCTGTCGTTGCCGGCTGTATATATTTTCATCTCTCTGTGTGCACTTTCCTTCTCTCCGTGTTCCAATTTGATGTGTTGCTGGCTCTCCATTGATTGCTCGTTCCTTTGCGTAAATATACCTTGAGCTTTTCTGATGAGGGGTGTTTGTCTTTGAAGACAGCATTCCTTCTCCAGAAGATTAGAGCCGGATAGTATCTTTGAAAACTCAAATTTTGTCAACCGGAGCAACATGGCTCCGGCTCTTGTTGGATGAATCCATTAAGGAGCCGGTTGTCTTAGGATAATGTAAGCTATACCTGATGGTAAGAAGCCTCTATCGACAACTACGGCTATTGATGAACCGGAAGCGGCTTAAAGCCGGCTGTATGAAGGGTAATGTAAGCTATACCTGACGGTAAGAAGCCTCCTTTTAACAGCAAATGTTGTATGTGCAAATGCCGGCTATTGATGGGAGATGTAAGCTATACCCTAAGGCAAGAAGCCTCCATCGACAGCCGTGGCTAATAATCAGCCTGAGATGGCATAAAGATGGCTGTTTGAAAGGAGATGTAAGCTATACCTGAAGGCAAGAAGCCTCTTTCAACAACTACAGTTGATAAGCAACTGAGGTTTGGCATAAACGCTGGTTGTTAGGGTGAGATCAGTGAACTCATCGCTAAGAAGCCCCCTTCGACAACCGCGGTTAATAAGTAACCGGAAGTGGCATAAAGCCGGCCATTAGGGTGAGATAAGCGATACCCGTCGGTAAGAAGCCCCCTTCGATGGCCGCAGTTGATAAGCAACTGGAATTTGGTGTACACGCTGTTGTCTTAGGGTCATGTAAGCTATACCAAAGGTAAGAAGCCTCCATCAACAACAGCGCTTAATGTAACCAAACTAGGCATAAAGCCAACTGTGCAAGGGAGATGTAAGCTATACCTGAAGGCAAGAAGCCTCCTTGCAACAGTTTAATAACAACTGGCTGTGCAAAGGAGATGTAAGCTATACCCGAAGGCAAGAAGCCTCTTTGCAACAGTGCTTGATTGGGCATAATGCCGGCTGTGCAAGGGAGATGTAAGATATACCCGAAGGCAAGAAGCCTCCTTGCAACAGCGTAAAAGCATACTGTGCAGGGGAGATGTAAGCTATACCCTAAGACAAGAAGCCTCCCTGCAACAGCGCTTGATAGGGTATAAAGCCGGATCGGCCGTTTTGACGGCGAACAAACCACTTCCACTCAAATTTTTGAGCCGGAGAATTTTTCATCTTGATTGCACAAAGGTATACATAAGAGCAGAGGTCCCAATCTTTGCGGGGATGCTAGCTTTTACTCATGTAAGCATGATATATAAAATGATAGCGGCTTTCAATGCCTGCTAAGTAAAGTATGGTCACAAATGTGTGATCTTCCATGGTCGCAACGTCTCTTGATCCGCGGTTTCTGACTCATCTCAAATATCAATGAGGTAATATGACCCATTGTTAAGATTTCTGCTGATCACAAAAGGCCCTTCCCATGGTGGAGATAACTTATGCATTCCAGATTGGTCTTGAATCAGCCGGAGCACCAGGTCACCCTCCTGGAACGTCCGGGTCTTCACCCTGCGGATATGATAGCGTCGTAGGTCTTGTTGATAAATTGCCGACCTGGCTGCTGCTAACTCTCGTGCTTCGTCCAAGGCGTCCAACGCATCTTGGCGCGCTACCTCATTGTCCGTCTCAACATAAGCCGCCATCCTTGGTGAGTCGTGCCGGATGTTGCTGGCTAGAACCGCCTCAGCACCATACACCATGAAGAAAGGCGTAAAACCTGTAGATCTGTTAGGGGTAGTTCTGATGCTCCACAAGATGGAAGGTAACTCCTCAACCCAACACCCGGGTGTTCGCTTCAAAGGAACCATGAGCCGTGGTTTGACTCCTCTTAAAATTTCCTGATTGGCTCGCTCCGCCTGACCATTAGACTGCGGATGTGCCACGGCTGAAACGTCAAGCCGGATATGCATCTTCTGACAGAACGCTTTCATAGCTCCTTTGGATAGATTTGTTCCATTGTCCGTAATGATACTGTGTGGATAACCAAAGCGATAGATCAGCTTCTTAATAAATTGAACCGCTGTAACCGCGTCACATTTACTGACCGGCTCTGCCTCTACCCACTTAGTAAATTTATCAATTGCCACTAGAAGGTGTGTTTTCTTATCCTTGGATCTCTTGAAAGGTCCTACCATATCAAGCCCCCAGACCGCAAACGGCCAAGTGATTGGTATCATCCTCAACTCTTGAGCCGGAACGTGAGCACGCCGGCCAAACTTCTGACAGCCGTCACACTTACGGACTAAGTCTTCTGCATCTTTGTGAGACGTCAACTAGAAAAATCCATGTCGAAAAGCCTTGGCCACTAAAGATTTTGACCCGGCATGATGTCCACAGTCGCCAGCATGAATTTCACTCAAGATCTGCTGGCCCTCCTCTGGTGAGACGCAGCGCTGAAAGACACCCGTCGCACTACACTTATGTAACTCACCATTGATAATCATCATAGACTTAGAATGCCGGGTGATCTTCCTGGCCAGATCCTCCTCTTGAGGCAACTCGCCGCGTGTTAGATATGCCAAATAAGGAATAATCCAGTCTGGGATGGCATGTAGAGCCGCCACCAATTCCGCTTCCGGGTCAGGAATAGCCAGATCCTCCTCAGAGGGTATCTTGACGGTCGGATGATGCAATACGTCCAGAAAAACATTAGGTGGTACCGGCTTTCGTTGAAAACCTAACCGTGATAAGGCATCAGCCGCCTCATTCCTGCGACGATCAATATGATCCACCTGGTACCCCTTGAAGTGACCGGCAATGATATCAACCGCTTGTCGATAAGTCGCCATCCGCGGATCCTTGGAGTCCCAAGTACCTGAAACTTGCTAAGCCACAAGATCTGAGTCGCCTAAACATCTGACCCGTCTTAAGTTCATCTCCTTAGCGACTCTGAGACCATGGAGCAGTGCCTCATACTCAGCTGCATTATTAGTACAAGGAAACATTAACCAGAGCACATAACAAAACTTGTCACCCTTGGGGGAGGTGAGAACAACTCCTGCACCGGACCCCTCTAGCTGCTTGGACCCATCAAAGTGTATAGTCCAATACGTGTTATCCGGCTTCTCTTCGGGAGCTTGACATTTTGTCCAATCATTTATGAAATCCACCAAAGCTTGAGACTTTATTGTTGTACGAGGAACATATTTGATGTTAAGAGGACTCAGCTCTAAGGCCCACTTGGCAATCCTCCCTGTAGCTTCTCTATTTTGAATGATATCTTCCAACGGGGCAGAACTGACCACTGTTATCTGGTGCCCCAAAAAGTAGTGTTTTAACTTGCGGTTAGCCATAAAAACTCCATATACCAACTTCTACCAATGCAGATACCTCTGCTTGGACTCTGCCAAAACTTCACTGATATAATAAACCGGCCTTTGCACAGGATACTCCTTCCCTGCCTCCTTGCGCTCAACCACAATTGCTACACTGACCGCTCTGTTGTTAGCCGCCGCATAAAGGAGCAACGACTCTTTCTCAACCGGAGCAGCTAACACTGGCGGCTCAGTCAACTGTTTTTTAAGAGCTTCAAGTGCTTCAGCCGCTGCTTTGCTCCACTTAAACTTGTCTGTCTTTTTCATCATCTGGTATAAGGGAATGGCTTTCTCCCCAAGCCGGCTTATGAACCGGCTCAACACAGCAATCCGTCCTGCAAGGCGCTGAACGTCATTAATGCACGTCGGCTCTCCTAAGGAAGTGATAGCCTTAATTTTATCTGGGTTAGCCTCGATGCCGCGCTCAGAGACCAAGAAACCCAAAAGCTTTCCTGCTGGAACACCAAAAACACACTTCGTGGGGTTAAGCATCATCTTGTAGACCCGGAGATTGTCAAAAGTTTCCTTCAGATCTTCCAGGAGAGTTTCTTTCTTTCTGGATTTAACCACGATGTCGTCTACGTAAGCATGAATATTTTGGCCAATCTGACTGTGAAGGCAGTTCTGCACACATCGTTGGTAAGTCGCCTGGGCACTCTTAAGCCCGAAAGGCATGGAGACGTAGCAGAATGCCCCGAAGGGTGTAATAAACGCCATCTTCTCCTGATCTTTCACTTCCATCTTGATCTAATGATAGCCTGAATATCCATCTAGGAAGCATAAACTTTCACACTCGGCTGTAACATCAATAATCTGATCGATGCGAGGGAGTGCAAAAGGGTCAGCCGGGCAAGCCTTGTTAAGGTCCGTGTAATCTATACACATCCGCCAGGTGCCGTTCTTTTTGAGCACTAGCACTGGGTTAGCCAACCATTCCGGGTGAAAAACTTCCACTATAAAGCCTGCAGCCAAGAGCCGGGCAACTTCCTCCCCAATAGCTTTACGTCTCTCTTTGTTGAACCGTCGTAGAAACTGCTTGATTGGCTTAAACTTTGGATCCACATTAAGGTTGTGCTCAGCGAACTCTCTCGGTACACCCGGCATGTCAGAAGGCTTCCATGCAAAGATGTCCCGATTCTCACGGATGAATTCGATGAGCGCGCTTTCCTATTTGGGATCCATGTGAGCCCCAGTGATGAACTACTTGGATGAGTCGCCCGGATTGAAATCTACTGCCTTGGTATCATCCGCTAGAAACTTGAGTGGCGGCTCAACCTCCGTAGTAGGCTTCTTCGGCGGGGTCATATCCTCCGGGTCAACTTTCTCCTTGTAGAACTTCAGCTCCTCCTGGGCACAACTAGACTCTGCATACGCCGCATCTCCTTCCTCACACTCGAGAGACGTTTTCCGATTACCGTGAACGATAATTGTACCATTTAAGCCGGGCATTTTGAGTTCTAAATAAACATAGCAAGGCCTAGCCATAAATTTAGCATAAGCCGGCCTCCCAAACAGCGCATTATAGGGACTTTTGATTTTAACCACCTCGAACCACAAGGACTCCACCCTGTAATTATACTCATCGCAAAAAGCCACTTCCAATGAAATCCGGCCCACCGGGTATGCCGACTTACCTAGGACCACCCCATGAAAGACGGTGGAGGAAGGTTTAAGCTCTTTGTCAAACAACTTCATCCCCCGGAAAGTGTCATAATAAAGGATGTTGATGCTGCTACCTCCGTTCATGAGCACTTTATTCACCATATAGCCATTCACCTGAGGGGCCACAACTAGGGCCAGCCGGCCCGGGTCATCTACCCGCGGCGGGTGATCCTCCCGGCTCCACATTATGTCATACTCACACCACGGTAAGTACCGTGGGAGAGCCGGAGCAACCGCATTAACCGCTCGCCTCCGCAACTTCTCGTCTCGTTTATTGTGACCGGTCGTGAATACGTGATACTGTCCAGAACTGAGCTGCTTCGGGTTAATCTGAACCCCGAACTGATTGCGCTGCTGCTGATTGTTGTTGTTGTTGTTGTTGCCAGGATGTTGTTGGTGCCCCCCTTGGTTATTCTGACACGGATGCCCGGTTCCTGAACCACCAGTGCCAAATCCAACCCCTGATCCGCTGTGCCATGAGCCGCCAGGCGGGCCACCGCCCTGGTTATTACGCGGTTGGGAATGCTGGTTTTTAAATCTCTGCATGATAAAAGCAATCAACCCACGCATGTAACGCCGACTTGTCAGGCGTGCTGTGCTCCGGACAAGGCTTCCTAAGCGCTTCTTCTAAATTGAAAGGGCCTCTGTTCCTTTGGTGAAACGGCCTAAATTTTCCGTTCCCCTTGGGATGGTTCTATCCTGTGTTGGTGTTTGCCACTAGCTCTGACCCACCATCAGCGCTCTTCCACTTATTCTGATTCCCATTGTTCACAAAACCTTTTCCTTGATTGTTCTTCTTCCCTTGATTGGCATTTCTCATCATCCGAGCCTGGATCCTTGGTGTTATCTGAGTCGGCATACTTTGTCAGGGCCGTCATGAGCTCTCCCATATCCTGACACGTGCGCTTGAGCCGGCCGAGCTTCTATTTCAATGGAACAAAATGACAGTTCTTTTCCAAAATAAGCACCGCTTGAGCCGCCGTGATCTGCTCCGAAGAGTGAATAATAGTCAACACCCGCCGGACCCAATGATGGGCCAACTCATTCTCCTGTTGAACACAATGATCCAAGTCTACAATGGTCATAAGCTGCTTACAGGTCCCCTGGAAATTCTTAATAAACTTCGCTCTCAGCTTCGCCCATGAGCTTATCATGTTAGGCGGCAGACCTTTCAGCCATGTACGAGCCGGACCCTCAAGCATCATGATGAAATATTTTGCACATACCGCCTCACTAACGTCCAGTATCTCCATGGCCAGCTCATAACTCTCAACCCACGCCTCAGGGGGTAGATCAGCTGTGTAATTCGGAACCTTTCAAGGCCCCTTGAAATCTTTCGGTAGTCGTTCACTTCTCAGAGCCGGAGTTAAACATGGCACCCCTATGGCTCTGGTACTAACTACTCCCATTGAGACGGAAAGCGCCAACTCTAGACGGGTTGCCGCTATCTCCGCCTCTCGCCTGTTCCTCGCCTGGTCCGCGAGGGCTTGTGCATCTAGAGCTGCCCGCTTGTCTTCCGATGGTCCACGACGTGGATGACTGCTGGAACATGCCGGCGATTTGTAGCACCGGCTGAAACTTCGACTGGGAAGGGGGGTAAGAGTGAACCCGGCTCCGGCTGTGAGCATATCTCTCTTGCTGGGCCATGGCCGTCTGTAAATATCCAATGGCGCTTTGCACGTCCTCCGCAAAGGGTGCTTCATCTGGGATGGGGATCGTCTCAAGCTGTGCGGCCGCTGCCACCATGTTCTTGGCCGGGTTAGAGTAATGACCCGCCGGTGTTAGAAAACCTCTAGGTGAGATTTGGTTATGCTGGGGTGGATGAGTCGCCGGGCGTTCCATCGGGCGGCTTTCCGGCACGCCCGTAACCCGCCCCGTACCAGGGGTATTAAACAGGTTCCTCGCTTCGTAACGTTCTAGCAGACGGGATTGATGCCTCCTCCGGTGCACCGCGGCTGCTGACCTTTGTTCCAGCTCTAGATGGAAAGCATCTGCCTTGATACGCTCCGCCTCTTCCTCCATCGGATCTTCAGCTCAGCCATCCTTTGTCGTTCCTCTGCCATCCGGTCCTTGATCCGTGCCACCTCTAAATTCCTGGCTGCTTTATTATCCGGTGTTACTTCTGTGGCCATGAGAGCTGTGAGTTCGTCCATCAATTCCACTAGAACCTAAGCCGGCGGCGGCGGGCTATCACCCGCTGCGGCGGCTCCCGCAGCTGTGTCACCGGCGGCTGAAGCCGATCCTGCCATGAACACCGCTGCATGAACTGGGGGTCTCGGAGCATCCGACTCAAAGCCCTCTACCTCAGAATAGGTGTCGTAGTAGCCCCCAAGGCCACCGTTACTGAGCCGATACACTGATTCAGTCTTCCCACTGGAGGACTCATCTTCCGAGCAAACAAGAGTTCCTTGTGACCCGGACGCTTCCAGGTCCATACCTTGAGTGAAGCCCACGAGAACATGCTTTTGACCTGGATGGGCACGAGTAGGCCGCACACCACTCGCAGATTGGAGACGCCGAGTCGGCTCGACGATGTTGGTGCAGATGTCCGGCCCGGGTGTAGATCCATCAACCTTTCCAATGAAAACCTGGATCCCGCCAAACGGAACCCGGAATCCATACTCCACAGAATCAACATCAAGCCCCTAGCCGGCGTCGTCGATGTAGAGCCGGCCGTGGCGACTCTTGCTCATCCTTCCAACCATGTATCCCTCGAGCCCTGGGAGAGAGCCCTTTGAGAACTCAACACCACCAAGCGCTAGCCCCACGGTGGGCGCCGACTGTCGTGGATTTATCACGGCAGATGTCCGGGTGAACGGACTTGGATTCAAGGCCATCGCTAACGGGGTGGACTCAAAGGGGTTAATCGGGACGAAAGACACAGATTTACCCAGGTTCGGCCCCTCAAGTCGAGGTAATAGCCTACGTCCTGCTTGTGTTTGTATTGCTTGTGTGTCAATTACAAGGAGCTAGCAGCTTGACCTAGTTCTCGATCACCTCTCCCCTAAGTCGCCCCGGGTTTGCCTTTATATAAGAGGTCAGGATCTCCGGGTCGTTACAATTGCTAACCGAGTCTTACTGTATGTCCGGGTCTCTCTCTATCTTCTTGTCCAAGCTGTCTTTGAGACGGCTTACGCGCCCGTGTCTTCTTGGTCCGGGCCGTCAGACGTCCCACACCTTGAGCCGCCTATCTTCCTGGGCCACCAGTCTTTATCGGCTCACCCTTGGGCCGGCTCACGAGCCAGCAACATGACCCGGAGCCTCCATGGCGGGTCATATCGTGGGGTTATATCCCCGACAGTTAGTATTAAACCATTATTAGAGTTGTGAAAGAAAAACATAACATCAACATAATATACATCTTAGCACCACAAAGTTTCAAACTAAATTCAGTCTACAAATCAAGGGACAAAATATATATTAAATTCACTATAATTAGTACCTCATTCAAAATCTCAAAGAACAGTCAGCCTAGCTAACGTTTACAACACGATTTTCTTTATCATTTCGCAATTTGTAGGACGAATTTTGATTTTAGAATTTATTGTGTGGCTGAATATAACATAATTGATGTTAAAAGACACTAGCAATATTTTTACCTGACCTTTTTTAGCCTTACCGTGCATTAGTAGCAAGGCACCATCAAAATGGGTAGTACCACTGGATACTTACTCTCGTATCACCGTACCGTTTCCTTTTCTTTGACGGAAAAACTTACGCTCTATTCATCATCAAATATGATAGTACAACAAATACTAGAAATAATAAATTATCCCTGTCTTGCCGGAGCCAGATAAAACTTGTTGTACTAAACAGTTGGGACGTCATCATGCTAAGTCCCAATAGGACCTGCGAACGAGAGCAGCAACCGCCACCGATAAAAAGAAATGTGGATTGGAAGGATCCAACATGAAGACACATCCTCTTAATCCTTCATAAGGTAGAAACCTGATTGTATTACTTATCTATCCACATAGTATGGAATTAAGTTAGTTCGTAAATTATTTTGATTGTAGTTGGCCAATGCAAGGCTAAGATTCTTCAAAACTACACGGAAATTTATCTGAAACGTCACCAGAATTTCATGTCTGAGATCCTCAAGTAGATTAGTTGACTTTGATATATAAGTGCTGTCTTTTCGCTCAGCATCCATGATAAAGACAAAACAAGGTTATTTGGCAGCAAGGATAAGGACTGTTAGCCACTAACTTTTACATCAACTGAAATTGATCGTATATGCTCAAATAAGGCTGCTATTTCATTGCACTGTTCTTGCGAATATTATCTTTATTCTTCCACTCGCATGCAGAAAATAATGCAATTACCAACGATCATGGAAAGGTCACATGTATTCTCAACCATGACATTGGTACGTAAGGATATTTTCGTTTCATTATTGATCTAACAACAGAAGTTAGGCTCTGTACGAGATTTAAGAACAGCGACAGATTCAGTACAAAATCAATGGTAGAATAATATAGACAAAATGAGTACAACCATGACCGAGAAAACTCGAGGCTAGGAACACTAATAGCCAAACTTTGGGCCCTTCCAGACCAGCGTAGTGAGTTTTAACCACACCAGATCTCCTTCGGGTTAAAACGCGCACACAATTAGACACTACTATTTATATATGGCTACACGTTCTTTTTGCGGGGAATATACGGTTACAGTTAACGCCTCATGCAATCTAAGTTATGACGCCCTACTCGACATTTCAAATACACGTACAAATCAACTAAGTTCACTTAATAATCTAATCCATTATCCTAAACTTTATTGGGGTTTGTTCCCGATGGTAGTTTATAAGCCGTTATGTTCTGCCATGGTGCATTGTATCCTTATAACATAACTATAGATATGTGTATCCGAGGATGTAGAAGCCGGAATGTTTTACCTTCCTTTTCAAAGAACATGTATCATCTGAATACATATATCTCTTCCTTGCAAAAACTATAATAGACACGGCTCTTGTGCCGAGAGGTGATCTTTGGTCCACACCCCCCTCTTGTAAAATCCATCAGTTTTATTCCCCCTGGGGTAGACTCTGATGGGAAAAACAATTAGAAGCCCTAGTTGGGGGTTGAGTACAGACCATTAGTCAGGACCATTTATGTTTCAAAATATACACTGATGATTTATGCCCCCCCTCCCCTCCCCTCCCCCCTCCCGGCCCCAACATAGCTCCGCCAGTGCCTTTGACCAATAAGTACTCCTTTAGTATGTAATTATTGTGATGCAAAATCATCACAAATAAGTATTTTCAATAACATTAATTGCCTATCACATAAACAAATATAAGAGAATAACCGTTAATTAAAAAATTGTCCTAACTAAACTTGATATGTAATATATTTTGAAAGAGAGGGAATGTATATTAGTTCACTAGTTTTCAGTTTAACTCCCGCCGGTCAGTACCACCCCATAAACCGAGCTGACCGGGCTGTTGCCTCGCGGTTTTTGTCTTCGGGCCAAGATTAACTTTATCGAAAAAGATTAACTCTACCGCAGCCTACTGCAAATAAGTTTTTCTCTACACCAGCCAGGCACACCCACACAGTTTTTCTACGGATGTCTTATTGCTTAAGGAAAGCCACTATGGGTACACCAGTTCAAATAACAACACATTTGGGGAATGTTTGAGAAGAATCTTTGCTTAATTGTCAAAGAAGGAAGCATCTATTCCCTTGCAGATAAAGAAAATGGCAGGGAGGGCAGCGCACGGGCGCTTTACAATGTTCTTACTCATCCCGTCTCCTTTCCCTTCCCAAATGGGACCCCCGGGAGGATTGATGACAAGCCCTAGTTAGTTTTGACCCCTACTTACATATACTCTCCACATTTTTGTATGGATTTTGAGTTTGTGGCTGGTGACGTAAGCATGTATGCATAGGTAGAGGGGACAAGTTCTGTCCTACTAAAGAGCTAGCTACTGAGATATTGCATGAAGAACTTGTGCTCTTTTGATTCTCTACAGCATATCAACATCCATGGGAAACCGTTTTGCTTATCTTCCTCGCAACTGCATAGAAGGAAGCCCAAACACGGAGAAAACACATCAATTTCTCATTTGATTGAAAGAAATTTCATTCGATATTTCTAGACGATATAGATACTTAGAAGTATTCCCTACGTATGTATTTCTTTTGTTCTTTTGCTGTGTGCACTTCACTAGTATCCTTTTTCCTCCTATGTCCACCTAGGGGTATCGTTTTGTGTATGCAATGAAATAGCTGAAAGCGATGTTTTGCATGGTACGAGCATCATCACGTGCACATGAACAATCGTTGTCCGAGAAAAAAAACATGCGTGCAAGCTGTGCGAGAATCTTTTTTGATAAATCAAATAGGCCACAGTAAGAATACATTATAAGTTAAGGGAGGGGATTTGTGGCACCCAAGGGTGGGGGCAAGCAACCCCATTTTTCTTTTGGCTTTCAGTTTTTATTTTTTATATCTTTTGAATCAAAAGTGTAAATTAAGTTCCGTATGCATATTCGTGTTTTTGGTGACGAGGGCTTTGAAATAATAAGAACCATTTTCACGAGTTTTTAAAACTTCATTAAGTTTCGAACTACTGAAACTTGGTATCTTATGTCTTGGTGTGCTCCCTGTTGAATCCACGACTTTGTGGATATCGAGGCAATCAGCAGACCCGCACGGCTACGGGCAGGTGTGTCGGCCGCAATTTCTTGCCCCTACCAGCTTCCGAATAAGTTCAGTGATTCCTACTACCCAAAGGGCAATTAAGACATTTCATACACCAATAGTCAAGGGGCCCGGTCATCTGACATGCACCACGAGTCCTGGTCAGCAATGTAAAGAAGAGAAAGGAACAAGCCAAAGACGCATGACTTCCAAGTATCCCCACAATGGCATGATGAGTGGCTAGCTAGCTCCAATGGAGGCCTTGATTTCATATAATTTTTGTGTCCAAACTACCTATGTTCTCGGGGCTCAATGTATACCTATCTCTGACAAGAACTACCACCAATCATCCACAGATGATCATAGGGTAATTATTAACTGAATGTACTTGTCTTCATAATAAAACTTAAAAAGGAAAACTAGATGCGGCTATATGCCTTGGAGCAAGCTTTGGCAATCCACGGAACATAATTTGGTGGCACTTTTCATCATGATCCATACATACATTTCAACTGCCAATTAAATATATGTGCTTCTTTCTGACAAAAAAATGGCTTATACTACTTTGCACATAATTCTGAGAGCTCATTTTTACACATCACATAAGAGTACACATTCAATGTTCTAAAAAAGAGAGTGTATATTCAAATATATTAATTTATTCAGCCAGGTACTAGTTAGGTTAGTTACCCATGTAGTATACTTTTTGGTAACCCACTAGCTAGCTAGATCATATTAGAGAACAAGAGTACACGAATTGCATTTGCTTCTCTTAGCGTACTACTCCTTCCGTTTCTAAATATAAATATAAGTTTTTCTAAAAATTTCATCAGGAAACTACACACAAAACAAACTAAATAAATCTACACTCTAAAATATGTCTATATACATATATAATATTCTACTGAAAACCTTTAAAAAATTTATAATTAAGAACGAAAGAAGTAGTACCATATACTACTAGTACCATGCATGCATATTGCTTGCTGGTCAAAGAGGAATGAAGCCATTCCACGGAGCAAAAATTAAGAGTGGAATGGAGCATGCACGAACCGAGTACAAACTAAAGGTGGATAATTTAACAAAAAAAGAAGCTGGATAAATTTGTCTCTAGTGCATGTCAAAGAAAAAAAAAGAATAACCAGAGCATTGATCTAGGCATCTTAGCCATTTCCTAGTCAAATTTAGTAAAAAGAATGTTTTGGGGAATTAAGCCCCTTCTAGCCCATTCCTTGTATCATTAAACTCAAAAAATATATTCAACTTTTCAATCCCCATATCTCAGCCCTCGGGCCCATATTTGCTCTAGCAAAAACACATGTCAGTAAATTAGGGCCAGCAGACGACCTTCCTCTTGGCACAGACCTGCCGCATCTAGCCCCTCACCATTCCCGTCCCCATCGCCGCTATGCCCCACTCCCACCACCCTCCCTGCACCGTCTCCTCACTTGTTGGTGTAGAAATTGTTGTCGTCGTGGCCAACATTGCGTAGCTCCATGATGTCGTCGTCAAGGTTCACTTTCATTGAGAATCGAGCCACCATACCTCAAAAATGGTGAAAGATGTTCACTCACGAACCCTAGCCGGCCGACGGCACCAAACCAGGCATGGTAACCGTCGCCCCCACCTCCGGCGCTACATCCCAGCCGATTGAGTCGCATCCACACCCAAGAAACGCCTCTGTGGCCTGCTCAACATCATCACCAATACTCTCCATCGCTATTCTGCCCGAGTCAAAGCTTCATCACCGGCCACCGCTACTCTGACCATCGCCGCCCAAAAGGTGTCTGAAAAATTGCCCAATCACTACTACAAATTGGAACAGAACTAACCTCTCATCATTGACAGGTCATTGACAACGCGTCAGTGATGAGTATTATAATTGACCGACCACTCAAAGGGTGTTAGTGATATTGAAATTTGGCCTCTGATGGATGGTTATCACACAACATTCCAAAGTTGACCAACTAGTAATAGCTTGTCCTGATGATTCAGTTGGATCGACTGTAACCACTAACAGGACGCTATAATCGACCCCTGTGTGTGTCTGTCTCAAGTATGACACTTCGGTTTGCATGCCGGTTAGTGGTTACAATCGGTCCACTACCACTACTAGGAGAAAGCCTACTTGTAGCGCCGGAAATACTCATATTAGTAGCACTGGCGGCAGCGCTACTGCTAAGGCGCTACAACTAAGTTATAGCAGTAGCGCTGCTTACTCGTAAGTATGGTTAGCAGTAGCGCTGCTTCAACCAGCGCTAGTACTGTCTATCTATAGCGCCTCTCCCCAACAAACGCTGATGCTAATCCAGCATTGCCGCTAGATGCCTACTAGCGCTACTGCTAATATTCTTGCTTTCACAGATTTATTTCCCCTCTATGTATTTGTGCATGCTATATATAGTAGTTTCATCATATCATAATAAACATACATTATTCTCATCATATCATACACATACAATAGTCTAGGCATACCATCATCATCATCATCCAACACAAATATCATCCAACACAAATATCATCACATCTTGAAAATAGCGATACACAAGTCATGTCTCGAATAATGCAACTACATGGTCATGGCACACACACAAGTTTCATCATCTCTATCTAAACCATGATGTAGAAGAGAAATGTGATCAGTATGAGCAAGAGCGCGACTATGTAGTACTTCTTGAGGCACCGGTTTTGCTCCCTCTCTTGCCGGAGCATCCACCTCAAGTAACTATTTTTTGCTTCGGCTCTGCTATCAGACCCTCTGTGTCTAGCACCTGGATACCTATCCACCTAGGCCTGAGCGTATGGCGAGTGGTCGTACACTCCTAGAACCCTCCCAATGAATACGACGTAGCAGTCCTTCGCCATCTCTGATCTATGTACCTCAATCGTTAGTTGATGAATTCAACGATAATATGCAACATAACGTACTTGAGAAACACAAAGAGGCCTAGTTAGCAAAATACAAGCAACCTATAGTAAACATAAATAACGAAGTTCCTCATACCCAAATTAATTAGCTAGAGAGATCTATGCTAGTTCATAGAAAGACAGTAGTGACTAATTAAACACACACATTGGCTTCGTCAATCACTCCTCCATGTCGACGCTCCAATCTTCATAGTCCGGGAGGAAGCACCCGAGCTTCGTGAAAGGCTTCAGGTCCAGACGCTGAGCGAGTAGTAATGCTTGGAAATCATCCCGCATCATTGACCTATGGTTAGATCATCCCTGTTTGTTGGAGGACCTCCTTCATTATCACTTGGGCAAGTTCACACTCTACGTGATAAAACTCAGCTCGGATTCGATGATATGGTGTCCTTCCTATGCTTGTTGCCCAGTTGACAATCTCGGCATCACTAGAAGTAGTTGACATGCGAAGGCCGTTGATTGTCCCTTCTGTACTAGATCATGTGATGCATGAGGTAGAATCCATCAGCCTTACTATCCTTCGGTTGCTGGATGCAGCAGAAGTCGGTCTTTATCGAGGTATACAAACAGGAGATATTTGTTTCCCCCTGACTTGTGCACGGACGACAAAGCCACTGGCGCGACAACTGGAGCCTATCAGGGATACTCACCAAGACAACCCGACAATAATCAAGACGTACTACAACGAGCTTTACGCGACAGCCCAACCTGGACCGCTACGCGCCAAGTACTCTACCGGTGCTTGTCGGGGACCAATACACATGCATCCTCTCGAAGCCCCGGCAAGTCATCCCCCGACAAGCGCGAGCCAACCTGTCACTACTCCACCTCATCGCAAGGCGAGTCACTTGTCGATGCGGTGTTGAGCCCCCAGCTGGCTAAAAGGCTCTTGCTAAGCACGTGTCTACACGCTAGAAGGAAGATTACCCCTCTTTGACACCCGTCCTTAAATGTGTCGAGGTGTGAAGCAACGGACAACTAGAGAGGTGGTATAAGCTTGCCGAGAATGCACCCCTGCACGCCACCTAGACTAGCAACGATGGTATTTTGTCTCTAGTGCCAGAGTTAGGTATGATAAGCTCTGCTAGCTATCTAATCACCAGATATTGTCTATTTTTCCACTATGGGTGCCCCTTGCACTATAAAAGGAGGCCCAAGGCAACCTAGTTGAGGATTCGGACCTTTCAGCATTTGTACGCACGTAGTAGCTCCCCCGAAGGCAACCCTTGCCGGGTAGGAGCATTGCACGCTCTTAGTGTTCTCTTGATCAATCCACCACAAAGCAGGAGTAGGGTTTTACGCTTCACAAAGGCCCAAACCTGGGTAAATCGCCGTGTCGTCTCACTATCTCCGCTCTTCGTGCTCGCGTTCACGCCCCCCGCCGAACCAGAAAGGGGCCAATGGCCTCATAGGTGATTGTGTGCATCTCACCCCGACGGTCTTATGGGAGAAACCCAGCCCGTTGCTGTACTTTTTCACCTTGATATGTCCACCATACAGGCTGAAGGATAAAATGGCACTATCGAGAACACTCTTTATGTGCGTGTAATCCCTTTTCTCGATGTTCTTCGCTGAGTCCAAGTACGGAGCATGGGAGTAGTGTGTGTACATACCCCCCGCTACGCAAAATAAGTACACCTCAAATTAATTAGCATCCATGCTTGCAAAGGAATGATTAAAACTTACGAAAGGATATCCGCGGATGACTTACGTGGGATGATAAGGCCGGAGAATCATTTCCTTGTCCTTATTAGCGATCATCAACTCGCCGATGTACTTGTGCGCATAGTCACGGTGCTTGATGTCTACTACGCAACTTTATTCTTGTAGACACGTGTTGGGCCTCCAAGCGCAGAGTTTTGTAGGACAGTAGCAATTTTCCCTCAAGTGGATGTCCTAAGGTTTATCAATCCGTGAGAGGTGTAGGATGAAGATGGTCTCTCTCAAACGACCCTGCAACCAAATACAAGAAATCTCTTGTGTCCCGAACACACCCAATACAATGGCAAATTGTATAGGTGCACTAGTTCGGCGAAGAGATGGTGATAAAAGTGTAATATTGATGGTAGAAATATATTTTTATAATCTGAATAAATAAATACAGCAAGGTTGCAAATAGTAAACGGGCACAAGAACGGTATTACAATGCTTGAAAATGAGGCCTAGGGTCGATACTTTCGCTAGTGCAATTTCTCAACAGTGCTAACATAGTTGGATCATATGACCACCCCTCAAAGTGCGATAAAAAATCACTCCAGAGTTCCTATTAGCGGAGAACAAAAGATAGAAATTGTTTGTAGGGTACGAAACCACCTCAAAGCTATTCTTTCCGTTCGATCTATCCTAGAGTTCGTACTAAAATAACGCAAGCTATTCTTTCGGACCGATCTACTCAAGAGTTCGTACTAGAATAACACCAAAGCAAATTCATATTCATAATACTCAATAAACACAAAGAACTAAAAGGGGTCCCCAAAGTTTCTATCGGAGAAAAGATAATAAAAATGTGTATCAACCCCTATGCATAGATTACCCCAATATCACCGCGGGAATCCGCAAGTTGAGTGTCATAACGTATATCAAGTCAACCAATAAGATACCCCAATGTCATGTCACACCCTGTGTTTGTAGCACATTGTCATGTTTGGGTTAATAAAATTTGGGGCCAACTAAAACTTTTTCTATGTGCTTGTGCTTGCTTGCTATGTTGTTTGCTTGCTTATTGATTGTGTTTTATGACACTACTAGGTTCTATTCCACTTCATATTCATCTTCCATTTTCCAAACCTCTTGCATAATGATCATGCCATGCGAATAGTGCCCAAAACTATTTTTATCAAATAATGTATTAACCACAAATGATTTATTCAAATTGGGTTTTCAAAACCCCCTGGAATGAGGTTTGCACTGCAAGTCCTCAATTCAGGTGGACCCATCTTTCCCAAAGGCTTTATTTCAAACCTACTATATATATGACGTCCAAAAACCACCAAATATTATTTTTAAAGATAATTTTCATATTTTATTTAAAGGCTTTTTCTTCAGGCCAGAAATGGTTTTTCCTCGGGAAAAATTATTTAAATGCTTTGAAAATATTTGAGAAAATTAGAGAAACTCAATGGGCATATATTTTTCATATATATGAGTTTTAACACAAGGGCATGATCAACTCATGGGCAAAACCCCTCAAAACCCTTTGTGTTCAGATCAAACTTTTGGAATATTTCTATAAGAAATACTGTCAATAAATTCCAGGAAAATTCCAGCAAGTCAACACTATCATGGGTGATGATCTTGAAAAGTTTCATTCCAATCCAAGTTGGTTTGGTACATCAAACCATCCCAAAACCATTCCTATCCAGAATCAAATTTGAGCAACTTTACATTGTGAAGTGTCTCCCCTTGGCCTCAAACTTTGTGGGCATGCTCTAATGGCCAAATAGTGATGATACACTAAGTGGTGCATCAAGGGTTAAAGCCTAACATCAATGGATCTATAGAAATCTTATTGTGCTAAATTATAGGGTTCATGAAATTTCCATTATCAACTTTCCGCCCTTGAGCTCAAATTTGGTGAAGCATCTCATTTCTACCTATCCTTTGACCCTGGTAAATATCTTAGTAGGTGCTGGGGAACGTCGCATGGGAAACAAAAAATTTCCTACGCGCACGCAAACCTATCCATGGTGATGAGCATCTATGAGAGGGAGAGTGGATCTACGTACCCTTGTAGATTGCTAAGCGGGAAGCGTTAAGAAACGCGGTTAGTGTAGTCGTACTTATTCGCGATCCAAATCGCCGAGCGTCCCGCAATCTAACCACGGACCGTCCCGCGATCTCGTCACGATCCGTCCCGCGATCCGATCATGAACGTCCCGTGGCCTTGATCACGATCCTTCCGATCTAGTACCGAACAGACGGCACCTCCGTGTTCAGCACACGTGCAGCTTGATGACGATCTCCACCGTCTTGATCCAGCAAGAGGAGGCAGAGAGGAGGAAGAGTTCACCGGCAACGTGACGGTGCTCCGGTGATGGTGGCAGAGTTATTCCTGCAGGGCTTCGCCTAAGCACCGCAGAAAACTGATCTAGAGGAGAAACTATGCACTGGAGGTTAGGGTTGCACGTGGAAGAAAGAACTTGTGCAAAACCCTCAAACCCCTCTAGTATATATAGGAGGATAGGAGGAGGAGGAGGGGCTGGCGCAAGGGCCAAAAACCACCTGGTTCGGCCGGCTAGGGAGGAGTCATCCTCTTCCCAATCCTAGTGGGATTAGGACTCCTTCCATATATAGCCCTTTTTGCCTTTTTCCACCTTTGACCTTTTGGTATTTTCTTCCCAGTCTCATGGGCCTTGTGTAGGACTTCCACAAGCCCACCAAGGGCTGGTATTCATCTTCCCACAGCCCATAAAACCTTTTGGGTCGAAATACCCCTCCCGGTGGTCTCCCGGTACACTACCGGCACTCCCGGTACACTACCGATGAGCCCGAAACTTTTCCGGCGACCAAACTGGGACTTCCTATATATGAATCTTTACCTCCGAACCATTCCGGAGCTCCTCGTGACGTCCGGTATCTCATCAGGGACTCCGAACAATCTTCGGTCACCACCATACATAACTCTACACTACCGAAACGTCACCAAACCTTAAGTGTGCAGACCCTGCGAGTTCGAGAACTATGTAGACATGACCGAGACACCTCTCCGGCCAATAACCAATGGCGGGACCTGGATGTCCACATTGGTTCCTATATATTCTACGAAGATCTTTATCGGTCGAACCTCTATGTCAAGGATTCAGTTAATCCCGTATAACGTTCCCTTTGTTCTTCGGTATGTTACTTGCCCGAGATTCGATCGTCGGTATCTTCATACCTAGTTCAACCTCGTTACCGGAAAGTCTCTTTACTCGTTCCGTAATACAAGATCCCGCAACTAACAATTAGTCACATTGCTTGCAAGGCTTATTGTGATGTTGCATTACCGAGTGGGCCCCGACATACCTCTCCGTCACACGGAGTAACAAATCCCAGTCTCGATCCATGCCAACTCAACAGACACCATCAGAGATACCTATAGAGAACCTTTATAGTCACCCAGTTACGTTGCGACGTTTGATACACACAAGGCACTCCTCCGATATCCGTGAGTTGCATGATCTCATGGTCATAGGAACATATACATTGACATGCAGAAAACAGTAGCAATAAACTGACACGATCATCCGCTACGTTTGTAGTTTGGGTCTTGTCCATCACATCATTCTCCCAATGATGTGATCCCTTTATCAAATGACATCACATGCCAATGGCTAGGAAACCTTGACCATCTTTGATCAATGAGCTAGTTCACTAGAGGCATACTAGGG
This sequence comes from Hordeum marinum, assembly GCA_022496015.1. Taxonomy (NCBI): domain Eukaryota; kingdom Viridiplantae; phylum Streptophyta; class Magnoliopsida; order Poales; family Poaceae; genus Hordeum; species Hordeum marinum. The sequence goes on along the minus strand of CM039677.1, from coordinate 137,285,167 downwards.
ACACGGTGTTGTCTATTTACCCACACATGCAATGTGTTTACAATCAATACAATTATAGCATGGATAATAAACGATTATCATGAACAAGGAAATATAATAATAAACACTTTATTTATTGCCTCTAGGGCATATTTCCAACAGTCTCCCACTTGCACTAGAGTCAATAATCTAGTTCACATCACTATGTGATTTACATGGTATTGAATCGAACACCCATACAGTTCTGGTGTTGATCATGTTTAGACCTTGGAAGAGGTTTAGTCAATGGGTCTGCAACATTCAGATCCGTGTGCACTTTGCTAATATTTATGTCCTTCTCCTCGATGTAGAACCGGATGGAGTTGAAGCGTCGCTTTATGTGTCTGGTCCTCTTGTGAAACCTTGGTTCCTTGGCTAGAGCAATGGCACCAGTGTTGTCACAGAACAGGTTTATTGGATTCAGTGCACTAGGCACTACTCCAAGATCTGTCATGAACTGCTTTATCCAGACACCTTCCTTCGCTGCCTCCGAGGCTGCGATGTACTCTGCTTCGCACGTAGAATCAGCTACCACGCTCTGCGTGGAACTGCACTAGCTTACCGCTCCCCCGTTAAGAATGAATACGTATCCGGTTTGCGACTTAGAGTCGTCCGGATCAGTGTCAAAGCTTGCATCGACGTAACCCTTTACGACGAGCTCTTCATCACCTTCATAAACGAGAAACATATCCTTAGTCCTGTTAAGGTACTTAAGGATATTCTTGACCGCTTGCCAGTGCTCCATTCCAGGATCACTTTGAAACCTTCCAGCCATACTTATGGCAAGGCTGACATCGGGTCTTGTGCACAGCATTGCATACATGATAGAGCCTATGGCTGAAGCATAGGGGATGACGCTCATCTTTTCTTTATCATCTGCAGTCATTGGGCATTGAGTCTTACTCAAATTCACACCTTGTAACACAGGCAAGAACCCTTTCTTGGACTGCTCCATTTTGAACTTCTTCAAAACTTTATCAAGGTATGTGCTCTGTGAAAGTGCTATTAAGCGTTTTGATCTATCTCTATAGATCTTAATGCCTAATATGAAAGCAGCTTCTCCTAGGTCCTTCATTGAAAAACTCTTATTCAAATATTCCTTCACGCTTTCCAGCATTTCTATATTGTTTCCAATCAGCAATATGTCATCCACATATAACACTAGAAACGATATAGAGCTCCCACTCACTTTCTTGTAAATACAAGCTTCTCCATAAACTTGTATAAACCCAAACGCTTTGATCACTTTATCAAAGCGCTTATTCCAGCTCCGAGATGCTTGCACCAGTCCATAAATGGATCGCTGGAGTTTGCAAACTTTGTCAGCATTCTCTAGATCGACAAAACCTTCGGGTTGCATCATATACAACTCTTCCTCAAGGAAACCTTTGAGGAATGCCGTTTTGACATCCATCTGCCAAATTTCATAGTCGAAATAAGCAGCTATTGCCAACATGATTCTGACAGACTTAAGCATCGCTACGGGTGAGAAAGTCTCATCGTAGTCAACTCCTTGAACTTGTGAAAAACCCTTTGCCACAAGTCGAGCTTTATAGACGGTGACATTACCGTCCGCGTCCGTCTTCTTCTTAAAGATCCATTTGTTCTGAATGGCCTTTCGCCCTTCAGGTAGTACTTCCAAAGTCCATACTTTGTTTTCATACATGGATCCCATCTCGGATTTCATGGCCTCTAACCATTTCTCGGAATCCAGGCCCATCACTGCTCCTCCATAGCTCGTAGGTTCATTGTTGTCTAACAACATGACCTCCAAGACAGAGTTGCCGTACCACTTGGGCGTAGTACGCGTCCTTGTCGACCTACGAGGTTCGATAGTAGCTTGATCCGAAGCTTCATGGTCATCATCATTAACTTCCTCTTCTATCATCGTAGGTTCCACATAAACATCTTTCTGCACTGCGCTACTTTCTGGTTGAAGTAAAGGTTCAATAACCTCATCAAGCTCTATTTTCCTCCCACTCAATTCTTTTGAGAGAAACTCTTTCTCAAGAAATGTTCCGTTCTTTGCGACAAACACTATGCCCTCGGATCTGAGATAGAAGGTATACACGACTGTCTCTTTCGGGTATCCTATGAAGACGCATTTCTCCGCTTTGGGTTCCAGCTTTTCAGGCTGAAGCTTTTTGACATAAGCATCACATCCCCAAACTTTAAGAAACGACAACTTTGGCCTTTTGCCAAACCACAGTTCATATGGCGTCGTCTCAACGGATTTTGATGGTGCCCTATTTAAAGTGAATGCTGCTGTCTCTAATGCATAACCCCAAAACGATAGTGGCAAATTGGCAAGAGACATCATAGAACGCACCATATCTAATAAGGTTCGATTACGACGTTCAGACACACCATTACGCTGTGGTGTTCCGGGCGGTGTCAACTGTGAAACAATTCCACATTGTCTTAAGTGACTGCCAAACTCATAACTCAGATATTCACCTCCTCGATCAGATCGCAGAAATTTAATCTTCTTGTTACGATGATTCTCAACTTCACTCTGAAATTGCTTGAACTTTTCAAACGTTTCAGACTTGTGTTTCATCAAGTAAATATACCCATATCTACTCAAGTCATCGGTGAAGGTGAGAAAATAACGATATCCACCACGCGCTGCAACATTCATTGGACCGCACACATCGGTATGTATGATTTCCAATAAGTCACTTGCCCGTTCCATTGTTCCAGAGAACGGTGTTTTAGTCATCTTGGCCATGAGGCATGGTTCACATGTGTCAAGTGATTCAAAATTAAGTGACTCCAAAAGTCCATCAGCATGGAGCTTCCTCATGCGTTTTACACCAATATGACCTAAACGGCAGTACCACAAGAAAGTGGTACTATCATTATCAACTCTACATCTTTTGGCATCAATGTTATGAACATGTGTGTCATCACTATCAAGATTCAATATGAATAAACCCCTAACATTGGGTGCATGACCATAAAAGATATCACTCATATAAATAGAACAACTTTTATTCTCTGATTTAAATGAGTAACCGTCTCGCAATAAACAAGATCCAGATATAATGTTCATACTTAACGCAGGCACTAAATAACAATTATTCAGGTTCATCACTAATCCTGATGGTAATCAAAGAGAGAGCGTGCCGACGGCGATCACATCAACCTTGGAACCATTTCCCACGCGCATTGTTACTTCGTCCTTTGCCAGTCTTCGTTTATTCCGTAGTTCCTGCTTTGAGTTGCAAATGTGAGCAACCGAACCGGTATCAAATACCCAGGCACTACTACGAGAACTAGTAAGGTACACATCAATAACATGTATATCATGTATACCTTGTTTGTCTTTGGCCGCCTTCTTGTCAGCCAGGTACTTGGGGCAGTTCCGCTTTCAGTGACCAGTTCCTTTGCAATGAAAGCACTCATTTTCTGGCTTAGGTCCATGCTTAGGCTTCTTTGTAGGAGTAGCAACTGCTTTGCCATCCTTCTTGGTTTTACCCTTCTTGCCTTTGCCCTTGTCATTGTTCTTGAAACTAGTGGTTTTATTGACCATCAACACTTGATGTTCTTTCTGGATTTCAGACTCAGCGACTTTTAGCATCGCAAACAGCTCGGATGAAGACTTGTTCATCCCGTGCATGTTATAGTTCATCAGAAAGCTCTTGTAACTAGGTGGCAGTGATTGAAGAACTCTGTCAATGATCGCCTCTTGCGGTAGGGTAATTCCCAACTCAGCTAGACGGTTTGAATACCCAGACATTCTGAGTATACACTCACTGATAGACCCGTTCTCCTCCATCTTGCAAGCATAGAACTTATTGGAGGTCTCATACCTCTCGATCCGGGAATTCTTCTGAAAAATAAACTTCAACTCCTGGAACATCTCATATGCTCCATGACGTTCAAAACATCTTTGTAGTCCTGGTTCTGAGCCATACAATATTGCACACTGAACTATTGAGTAGTGTCCAGTACGAGCCTCCCAAGCGTTCTTAACGTCTTCAGAGGTCATGTCTTCTGGTTGGTCACCAAGCGGTGCATCAAGGACATATTGTTTCTGGGAAGCCGTGAGGATAATCCTCAGATTTCGGGCCCAATCAACAAAGTTACTTCCATCATCTTTCAACTTAGCTTTCTCTAGGAACGCATTAAAATTTAGGGGTGCTACTACGCGAGCCATTGATCTACAACATAAATATGCAAAGGTTACTTAGACTATTGTTCAAGATAATGAGTTTAGTTAATAAAATTACTAAAGCTCCCACTCAAATTGACATCCCTCAGGTCATCTGAGTGTCACATGATCCAAATTCTCCAACTCAAGTCCGATCATCACGTGAGTTAAGGTGGCTTCACTGGTGAACATCATTATGTTGATCATATCTACTATATGACTCATGTTCGACCTTTCGGTCTCTTGTGTTCCGAGGCCATGTCTATACATGCTAGGCTCGTCCAGTTTAACCCGAGTGTTCTGCACATGCAAATCTGGCTTGCACCCGTTGTATGTGAACGTAGAGTCTATCACACCCGATCATCACGTGGTGTCTCGACATGACGAACATTCGCAACGGTGCACACTCAGGGAGAACACAATTTATCTTGAAATTTAAGTGAGGGATCACCTTATAATGCTACCGTCGTACTAAGCAAAACAAGGTGCATACAAGGATTAACATCTCATGCAATTCATAAGTGACATGATATGGCCATGAACTTGTGTTTAAGATCTCCATCTTCAAAACATCGGCATGATCTCCATCGTCACCGGCACGACACCATGATCTCCATCATCTTGATCTCCATCAACGTGTCGCCATCGGGGTTGTCACGCCCTGCATGCTTCTTCTACTATTGCTACCGTAGCGATAAAGTAAAGCATTACATAGCGCTTAATGATTGACACGCAGGTCATACAATAATTAAAGACAACCCTATGGCTCCTGCCGGTTGCCGTACTCATCGACATGCAAGTCGTGAAATTCTATACATCACATGATCATCTCATACATCACATATATCTCATCACGTAATTGGCCATATCACATCACAACATACCCTGCAAAAACAAGTTAGACGTCCTCTAATTGTTGTTGGAAGTTTTACGTGGCTGCTACGGGTATCTAGCAAGAACGATCCTCACCTACGCATAAACCACAACGGTGATACATAAGTTGCTTTTCAACCTTCTCAAGGACCGCCTTTGTTGAATCCGATCCAACTAAAGTAGGTGAAAATGACACCCGCTAGCCATCTGTTGCAACAAGTGCAGTTGAGGGAACCGGTCTCTCATAAGCGTACGAGTAAGGTTGGTCCGGGCTGCTTCATCCCACAATACCGCTGAACCAAGACATGACCAAGGGAGGAAGCAATCTAAGCATCAACGCCCACAAACCTTTTGTGTTCTACTTGAGATCTCATCGAACCATCAACCTAGCTCTGATACCACTGTTGGGGAACATTGCATGGGAAACAAAAAATTTCCTACGTGCACACAAACCTATCCATGGTGATGAGCATCTACGAGAGGGAGAGTGGATCTACGTACCCTTGTAGATCGCTAAGCGGGAAGCGTTAAGAAACGCGGTTGGTGTAGTCGTACTTCTTCGCGATCCAAATCACCGAGCATCCCGCGATCTAATCACGGATCGTCCCGCGATCTCGTCACGATCCGTCCCGCGATCCGATCACGAACGTCCCGTGGCCTTGATCACGATCCTTCCGATCTAGTACCGAACAGACGGCACCTCCGCGTTCAGCACACGTGCAGCTTGATGACGATCTCCACCGACTTGATCCAGCAAGAGGAGGCGGAGAGGAGTAAGAGTTCACCGGCAGCGTGATGGCGCTCCAGTGATGGTGGTGGAGTTATTCCTGCAGGGCTTCGCCTAAGCACCACAGAAAACTGATCTAGAGGAGAAACTATGCACTGGAGGTTAGGGTTGCACGTGGAAGAAAGAACTTGTGAAAAACCCTCAAACCCCTCTAGTATATATAGGAGGAGAAGAGGAGGAGGAGGGGCTGGCGCAAGGGCCAAAACCCACCTGGTTTGGCCGGCTAGGGAGGAGTCCTCCTCTTCCCACTCCCAGTGGGATTAGGACTCCTTCGATATATAGCCCCTTTTGCCTTTTTCCACCTTTGTCCTTTTGGTATTTTCTTCCCAGCCTCATGGGACTTGTGTAGGACTTCCACAAGCCCACCAAGGGCTGGTATTCATCTTCCCACAGCCCATAAAACCTCTTGGGTCGAAATACCCCTCCCGGTGGTCTCCCGGTACACTACCGGCACTCCCGGTACACTACCGATGAGCCCGAAACTTTTCCGGCGACCAAACTGGGACTTCCTATATATGAATCTTTACCTCCGGACCATTCCGGAGCTCCTCGTGACGTCCGGGATCTCATCCGGGAGTCCAAACAATCTTTGGTCACCACCATACATAACTCTACACTACCGAAACGTCACCGAACCTTACTGCGGGTTCGAGAACTATGTAGACATGACCGAGACACCTCTCCGGCCAATAACCAATGGTGGGACCTGGATGTCCACATTGGTTCCTACATATTCTACGAAGATTTTTATCGGTCGAACCTCTATGTCAAGGATTCAGTTAATCCCGTATAACGTTCCCTTTGTTCTTTGGTATGTTACTTGCCCGAGATTCGATCGTCGGTATCTTCATACCTAGTTCAACCTCGTTACCGGCAAGTCTCTTTACTCGTTCCGTAATACAAGATCCCGCAACTAACAATTAGTCACATTGCTTGCAAGGCTTATTGTGATGTTGCATTACCGACTGGGCCCCGAGATACCTCTCTGTCACACGGAGTAACAAATCCCAGTCTCGATCCATGCCAACTCAACAGACACCATCGGAGATACCTGTAGAGCACCTTTATAGTCACCCAGTTACGTTGCGACATTTGATACACACAAGGCACACCTCCGATATCCGTGAGTTGCATGATCTCATGGTCATAGGAACATATACATTGACATCCAGAAAACAGTAGCAATAAACTGACACGATCATGCACTACGTTTGTATTTTGGGTCTTGTCCATCACATCATTCTCCCAATGATGTGATCCCATTATAAAATGACATCACATGCCAATGGCTAGGAAACCTTGACCATCTTTGATCAACGAGCTAGTCCACTAGAGGCATACTAGGGACACAGTGTTGTCTATTTACCCACACATGCAATGTGTTTCCAATCAATACAATTATAGCATGGATAATAAACGATTATCATGAACAAGGAAATATAATAATAAACACTTTATTTATTGCCTCTAGGGCATATTTCCAATAGTAAGTTGGTAAACTTACCGTGCCCAAAACACCACCAAACACCTTCTGGTTATTTGGTAAAAAACCCCATCTCTACCTCTTATCCTTTTACCCTTGCCCCCAACCTTTTAGCACACCTTCAAGCAATGCCCAAGCACCCCATGTAAAAATACCATGTCATCATACCACTGTAAGGTGGGGTAAAACCCCCATTCTTAACCCTGGCAGCATCTTTTTCCAGCCTCCCCAGCCCATTTCTTTTCTCCCCTAGATCTCCTTAGCCTCTAAGGCATGCAAGAGCATCTCCAGGCCCCCAGGAGCTAGTGGACAAGGTGGGAACCCCAGAGCGCACAGGCAGCAGCAATGCCGGCCATACACATGCTCTGAGTGCACTCCCGCACTGTAGCCATCGCCCAATGGCCGGCCCCGACCACCTAGGGCCTCCCCCGCATGTCCCCTGAGGCGCCCTTGGCGTCCGTGACAAGCCAAGCTGCCGGCCCCCCTCTCTCCTCTCTCCTCCGTCCTTCCACACGCGTGCCCGGTGCCGCCTGGTTCGACCAACTAGGGAGCTCACATGTGCGGGCATCTCTCCCTCTCTCTTTCTTCCCTCTGGCCTAGACCGACCCCAGGAATGCCCCTGGCTCGCCCTCTCTCTCTCTCTCTCGTGGCCTATGGCCTTGGCCATGAGCTCGCCGGCGCACCAGCACTCAGTGGACTCGCCCCCGCCTATAAAAGGGCCTCCTGGACCCCTCTCTCCCTCTGGCCCCCTCTTCTCTCCCCAGAAACCGCCCCGAGCCCTGCTAAGAGACCCCGACGTGTCTGTGCTCGGGATCGACCCGAGGGCCGTCGCGGCCATCTCCCCGTCGATCTCTGGGTACAAAGCCTCTCCGGCCCCCATTTCTCTCTCGTTGGTCCTTCCTTGCCCTCATGGTGCGATCCCCCCTCATTCCCGTCTTCTTTGCAGCCCCAGGCGGCCCCTGCGACCACCTCCCGAAGGTACCTTCGCCACGGGTGCTCGCCGCCGGCAACTCCGACCTCCTCCGCCCGCCCTTCCACCTCCAATAGACCGGCGGGTCGACACCAAGCCCATTACCGCCTCCAGATCCCCTCACCATGCCTCCCCTCGCCGCTACTGAGCTCTCCCCCTCCCTGTACCGAGGTGGGAGAAGGACCCGACAGGTGGGGCCCACTTGTCGGCCTCTTTTCCTCCCTCCCGCGCTCTCTCTTCCCCTCGTGTCGCTGATGACCGGGCCCCGCGTGTCAGGTTTGAACATGACCGCTCGCGAGGCCGGCTGGTTGGCTAGCTGGGCCGGCCCAGCCTCTGGCCTAGGTCCTAGTGGCCTTTTCTTTCTTTTTTTTTCTATTTTCTGTGGACTTTGTAAAAATCCCACAGAAATAAATATTAGTCCAATACCAATAATTCTTCCACCTAAATTCTTAGAATAATCTATAGAATTTATTAGTGCCATTTATAAAAATGTTTGAAACTATTTTAGTACTGTTTTATTTAAAACCTATATATAGGCACCTTTTTGCCTTTCTCATTTTATTTCCAAAATCATTTTCACAACAAAACCCTAATAGAATATTTTTAGTATAACATTGGGTATTTATCAGAGTAGGTTAACATTTTTTATAGTAGTTTGTGTGCTTTCTTTTGTGTGATTGCTTATTTTTATCGCCTTATTTCACGACAATAGATTGCGCGGTTGACGAAGAAGTTGGACCCGAAGACTTCGAAGACCTCGGAGACTTGTTGACAGAGGCAAGAAACCCTTTGACTATGATGAGAAACCATATTTATTGCATGTCATATAGCACTTTACTTTCATCATATTTGATCATGTGATGTGGTGTTCCCCTTTCGGTGGAATGCCTCCGGTACTTTTCCATTGACACTTGCATCGTGCATGACCCTACCACCTTATGAGGGTTATGTGGGTGGGAGTAGATAGGATGCTAGTAGATGCTACGCAAAGGGATGGGATCTATGCATAGTGATGGAAAGAAAAGAACTGATTTCAAAGACTTTTCGAAAACCCCGTCAGGTGCCACTAATGCCCTAGGGAGATGATGAGAAGATGGGTGACCACTTGAGAAAGAAGTGGTGTGTCAGAGAAAGTTGAGATTGTGTTTTCGAAAACGGATTAGATTTAAGATTTTTCGACCGTCCCAACCTTACATGCGCAATCACGATACCCCTTATGGGACGGGGCTTTGTTGATTACCTTGGTGGGTACTGGCAAGGAGCCTGCATTACTAGTGGCAGGAGTGGCGTGGTCACTCTCGATACGGGGTCATACCGGTATGTACTATCATGCGCTGTCTTTACAGGCACCGGAGACACCATTGGTCCCCTCATGAATTTTACGATTAGAGCAAGGCTCATGTGATGTACATCGTGAGGGCTGGGTACCAATCAAGTGGACTCTTTATTTAGTATCGCTAGGGGAAAGGCATTGTTCGGGTACTTACCTCGGGTATGTTAAATACCGCAAGTCGTGGATGACACAGAAGTTCCCCGAGTCTTGTGGGTAAAGTGTGCAACCTCTGCAGAGTGTAAAAATATTTGAATAACCGTGTCCATGGTCAAGGACAGTTGGGTGGTGCTGCTTAAACTACGTCTGGATGTTTTCGTGAAATTTGGAGTGAGTATGGATGTGATGGTGACAAGAGGTCACATGAGCTAAGTCCGATGACTTAGTGTGAGGATGGGACTAAGTCCGATGACTTAGCGTGATGAGTGAACATGATATGTTCAACCAATTCTTGATGATATCAGTATCATGATCATATGGATCATTGCTTATTGTTGATGCATGCTACGAGTTACTTGATAATGACATTTGCATTCAAAATTAGCTTTCCGCAAAGTTACCTACTTAGTGCTATACCATGCATCATTATTACCTTGTTCCACAACTTGGGTTGCTTGCGAGTACATTCAAAGTACTCATTGGCTTGCCACTGGTTATTTAATTGGCCAGGCATGGAAGAACAGGAGTATGTTGAAGAGTTCGTTGGAGACGAACATGCGAACTAGGACGCTTCCCAGTCAGAATGCTTGTAGGTTAAGGCAGATGGCATGGGTTCATGCTGCCTGTAGGACCAAGATTTTCGCTGCTTGTTCTAGTTTAAGTGTTTGGTCCGTGTCGCCCTATCTATGTAAGACTAAGACCTTCGTGGTCATTATTTGTGTAAGACGTTAAGGGTGGATGTAAGACTCTTGTTATTCAGCTTCTGTGTGTTCAGTGAGCATTGATCTCTAGGATCAATGTACACATGCATTCAATGATCACGACTTATGAGTCGGGGTCCCCACAGAGCTGGTATCAGAGCCATCCTGACTGTAGGAAGCCCTTAGTTAGCATGGACGTTAGACAAGATAAAAGTCATTTTCAAAATTGCACCTAGCATTGAAACTTAGGAATTCTGTATGATTTACCTCTCCTATTCTTCACACCACACTCTGCTGACTCTCATCCTTTCAAATCTTTGTAGATGGCTGTCGTACCTGAAGCCTTCCTGACATCCGGCTTTCCCTTACTCCTTGGGGATAGCCTGGAGAAGTGCCAGTTTCGCCAACCACCCATTTTCCTCTACCACGAGCACTGGGTCGATGCTGTCACGAAGGAGTACCATGTAGATGTGGTTGTGAAGGCAAACGACTCCCCGACCAGTAGGTTCTTTGAAGCACCATGGATGAACACCATGATGTTTGCCGTCGAGACAGCTGCACGCAAGGCACTCCTACACCTTCGAGACATCATTCCAGAGATGGCTGACGAGCCAGCTACTCGCTACCTTCCCTTCAGGAAGGATGACTTTGGCGAGAGTTGGACGCTGATTCCGAGCAAGGAAGATGGCACACCACTCAGGTTCCAGGCCTATTGCAGCCTCTCTGCCGATAGTCTGGTTCACAACTTGATGAAGGAGTCTGTGAAGCTCCGCGAGGAACTTCACCACACCCGAGAACTACTTCGGCAAGCTAAGACGAAGCCAGACAAGATCAAGAAGGATGGAGCCCCTGAGGGACGACCAGCTGTCACTTATAGAGGAGGAGTACCCCCAGCTAGTGATGTACCTACGCGTAGTTATCGCATGAGTGCGAAGGAGTACTATGAGCTCTTCACCGACCCGCCTGCAAAGCATCGTCAGGATGGACCTCCTCGTTCCCCAACCCCTTCGACTGGGAATGATGCCCGTTCAGATGATGAACCGGAGGAAGACCTAGAGGAGCGTGACTACGAGACCGAGCACTCCAGCACCTGAATCCAAGAACCCCTAGGGTAGGATCAGTCATGTACCCCTCATGTGAAGTCGAGTCCGTGTAATGGTTCATATGAAACCATGTGTGCTTGTTGTTTGTTTTGTTGTTTGTGTTCCGATGCAAGTCGCGCTTTTGCCTTAGGAAACATGTAAGCGACTCCATCGTCTATCTTAATATATGTTGGTCTTCTGACCTTTGTTTCAACACACTTGCACTTGACTGTCCCCCTTAGGCGCGCTTTTCCGTTATTGCTTATCCTCTTGTCAATCCTAGTTGTTTGACTTGGCTGGTCCAAATAGGATGGTGACTGCTACCCGCAACAGCTCCTTGACCAACCCTGAAGCTGGCAACTCAAGCCAGCAACAGGGAGCTGGTGGGGCTGCTCACGCTGGAGGACACCAGGAGCAGACACAAGGCGGCATTCCCCCGCCACCACCTCCGCCGGAGAACATGACCATAGCTCAGTTTCTCCAAGTTCTCCAGGAGGAGCACCAAGCCAACAATGTTGCTATCCAGTAGATGGTTTAGGCCCTTGTGAACAACCAGCATCCAGGCAGGAACGACAATGGCCGCTCCACGCTGTCTGAGTTCACGAGGAACTCGCCCCCAACCTTCACCGAGACTGCTGAACCGTTGGATGCTGCTGACTGGATCTGTACCATCGAGGACCTCCTTGCACTGGTCAATTGCAATGAGGATCATGAGAAGGTGCTTTATGCCTCTCACTTCCTCGGAGGTACCGCCCGAGCTTGGTGGGATGGATTCAATGTCATGCAAGGAGAACGTGTGATCACATGGAATGACTTCAAGGAAGGATTCCGCACTGCCCATATTCCTTCTGGGATCATGCCTATCAAGAAGAAAGAATTCCGAGCGCTGAAGCAAGGAAGTGGCTCTGTCAAGGAGTACCTGCAGAAGTTCAACCTGCTGTCAAGGTATGCACCTAAAGACGTCAGCACGGAGGCTGCCAAGAAGGAACGCTTCATGGAAGGACTTCAACAGGTCCTGCAGTACCAGCTGATCATCTGTGACTGCAGTAACTTGTTCGACTTAGTGAACAAGGCCCTCATGCTGGAAGAAAAGCGTCGTGCCATAGACGACCCTGGCAAGCGCAAGATGATCAACAAGGGAAGCTCAAGCAACCAGAAGCCTTGCCCCTGGCAGCCAGCCCCACCCAAGCCAACCTATTAGCCGCAACAGACTAGACCTCCCACACCTCGTCCGAGCTACCAGCCTCAGCAATACGCCAATCCCAGGACAACTTACAACAACAACACCAATAACAACACCGGTGGCAGAAACTTCAACGACAACCCTGGGCAAGTCACATGCTTTGGATGTGGCCAGCCAGGATACATCTCTAAGTTGTGTCCCAACAAGAAGCCAGATGCATCACGCCCCAATGCGCCAGCTCAAGGTCAAGCCTGTGGTGCACCACCAAGGAACCCTGCTCTCCACAACCAGCCCAACAATGGCAAGGGTCGTGTGAATCACGTCACCGCAGAGGAAGCCCAGGAAGACCAGGATGTCATACTAGGTACGTTCCTCATCAACTCAACCCCAGCAACAGTATTGTTTGATTGTGGAGCTTCGCATTCTTTTGTCACCCAAAAGTTTGTATTAGAGAGTGGCATGGAGCCTACACCCCTGGATAGTCGTATGTTGATACAAACCCCCGGTTTAGTTATGAAGTCTAGGATAGGGTGTAAGGGAGTGAAGATTGACATCAACGGGGTAGACTTCCTAGCAGACCTTATAGTTCTGGATTCATCCGGCTTGGACGTCATCCTTGGCATGAATTGGTTGACCAAGCACCAAGGCTTGTTGGACTGTGCCAAGAGAATTGTCACCATGACCAACAACCAAGGAGTGGAAGTCAAGTATGTTTCCAACCTTGCCCCCACTCAAGCCCCTCAGGTTAACTGCCTATCGGGAGTTGAGTTGGATCAAGTGCCAATGGTATGTGAGTACCCGGATGTGTTTCCTGGTGAGCTGCCCAGAATGCCTCCTGACCGTGACATCGAGTTCATCATTGAGCTTATGCCCAGATCAAGGCCCATCTATAAGAAGGCCTATAGGATGGGATCCGAAGAGTTGGCTGAGTTGAAGAAGCAACTAGCAGAGCAGCTCCGAAAATGATTTATTCGCCCTAGTGCCTCTCCTTGGGGATCGTTTGTTATATTTGTGTCAAAGAGGGACGAAACTATCAGACTTTGTGACGATTACCATTCTCTCAATGAGGTCACGATAAAGAACAAGTACCCACTCCCCAAGATTGAAGACCTGTTTGATCAGTTGAATGGAGCCAAGGTGTTCTCCAAGATTGACCTCAAGTCTGGGTACTATCAGCTGAAGATCAGACCCCAAGACATTCCGAAGACGACATTTGTAACCCGATATGGCATGTATGAATACACGGTCATGTCATTCGGGTTAACTAATGCCCCTGCCTACTTCATGTACCTCATGAATAAAGTCTTTATGGAGTACTTGGACAAGTTCGTTGTTGTCTTCATTGATGACATACTCGTCTTCTCCAAGTCTGAAGAAGAACATGAGGAACACTTGAGATTGGTCCTAGAGAAGCTTCGAGAGAACCAGCTTTATGGCAAGTTCAATAAGTGTGAATTTTGGCTACATGAAGTTGGATTCTTGGGTCATGTGATGACTGCAGAAGGATTGTCAGTGGATCCTGCCAAGATTGAATCCGTGACTAAATGGCAAACCCCAACCATCGTGAAGGAAGTCAGGAGCTTCCTCGGACCCGCGGGTTATTACCGCAAGTTCGTGGAAGGGTTCTCAAGCAGTGCCCGACCCATGACCCAGCTTTTGAAGAAGGACAAGAAGTTTGAGTAGACAACTAAGTGCTAGGAAAGCTTCCAGGAGCTCAAGAAGAGATTGACCACATCCCCAGTTTTGGCCACCCCTGATTTATTGTGATGCATCAAGAACTGGACTTGGAGGTGTTCTGATGCAAGATGGCAGAGTTGTAGCATATCTATCCAGACAGCTACAACCCCATGAAGAGAACTACGCCACTCATGATCCCGAGTTAGCCGCCGTAGTTCATGCCTTAAAGACATGGCGACATTACCTTCTGGGGAAGCAATGTGAGATATTCACAGACCACAAGAGTTTGAAGTATATCTTCACTCAAAGGGAGTTGAACATGAGGCAGCGAAGATGGTTGGAATTGATCAAGGATTGAGACCTCAGTGTTCATTATCACCCCGGAAAGGCCAATGTGGTAGTAGACGCCTTGAGCAGAAAGGCTTGTTCCTTGAATGCTATGATTAAGGAAAGGCTACCCACCCTGTATGAAGAACTTGAGAGCTTCGGCTTGGAACTGGTTGCACCAGGATTCCTCGCCAACCTCGAAGCAAATCCTAACTTCATGGATGATATCAAGGAAGCCCAGAAGGGACACGAGAGCATTGAAGGCATCAAGAGGAAGATCAAGGCAAGCAAGGCCCCAGGATTCTCGATGGATGAACAAGGAGTTGTATGGTTTGGGAATCGCATCTGTGTACCCAACAAAGAAGAGCTCAAGAACCTGATCTTGCAAGAAGCTCATGACACTCCCTACTCCATCCATCTTGGAGGAACCAAGATGTACCAGGAACTCAAGGCAAGATTCTGGTGGCATGGCATGAAACGGGAAATAGTCACTTTTGTCGCCAAGAGTGACATATGCTAGAGAGTCAAAGTTGAGCATCAACGACCCGCTAGACTATTGCAACCTTTCAAAGTGCCTGAATGGAAGTGGGATAAAGTTGAGACGAATTTCATCACCGGTTTACCGAGGTCAAACAAAGGGCATGACTCCATCTGGGTCATTGTTGATCACCTGACCAAGGTAGCCCACTTCATCCCCGTCAGAACCACCTATGATGGAAGCCAGCTCACGAACCTCTACATCAACCGCATCGTGAGTCTTCACGGAGTTCCAAGGGAAATCGTATCGGATCGAGGAACACAAGTTGTGGAAGAAGTTTCAAGAAGCTATGGGAACCAAGCTCTCCTTCAGCACTACTTTTCATCCCCAGACCGGTGGGCTAATGGAACGAGTGAATCAGATACTCGAAGATATTCTCCGCGCTTGTGTTTTGGCGTATGGAGCCAAGTGGGAAGATTGCCTACCATTTGCTGAGTTCTTCTACAACAACAGCTATCAATCAAGTCTTTAGATGGCACCATTTGAGGTGTTGTATGGACGTAAGTGCCGTACTCCCCTCAACTGGTTAGAGACCGGAGAAGGATTAACATTTGGACCAGACATGCTCCGCGAAGCCGAAGAGCAAGTTCAACTTGTCCGAGAGCGCCATGAGACCGCCAAGTCAAGACAGAAGAGCCATACCGACTCTCACCGCCAAGAACTGAACCTCAACGTCGGAGATTATGTCTACCTCCGTGTCACGCCTCTCAAAGGAACCAACCGTTTCCACGTCAAAGGGAAACTTGCACCAAGATTCATCGGCCCCTTCAAGATCACCGCAAGACGAGGAGAAGTTGCCCATCAACAGGAGTTACCACCCGAACTGTTGGATCTACAGAACGTCTTTCATGTGTCACAACTCCGGAAGTGTCTGCAGGTTCCCAACCGCCCCGACCTCTACAAGGATATCGACCATCAAGCCATCGATCTTCAGCCAGATCTCACTTATCGTGAGACGCCAGTTCGCATTTTGGATGAAGCCGAGCGCTGCACCTGAAGCTGCACCATCAAGTACTTCAAGGTCCATTGGAGCAACCACACTGAAGCACAAGCAACCTCGGAGCGTGAAGACTATCTTAGATCAGAGTTCCCTTATCTTTTTAGTGCTTAGCCTAGGAATCTCGGGACGATATTCTTGTAAGGGGGGACGGTCTATCAGACCCTATGTTTGTAGCACATTGTCATGTTTGGGTTTATAAAATTTGGGGCCAACTAAAACTTTTTCTATGTGCTTGTGCTTGCTTGCTATGTTGTTTGTTTGCTTGTTGATTGTGTTTTATGGCACTACTAGGTTCTATTCCACTTCATATTCTTCTTCCTTTTCCAAACCTCTTGCCTAATGATCATGCCATGTGAATAGTGCCCAAAACTATTTTTATCAAATAATGTTTTAACCAAAAATAATTTATTCAAATTGGGTTTTCAAAACCCCCTGAAATGAGGTTTGCACTACAAATCCTCAATTCAGGTGGACCCTTCTTTCCCAAAGGCTTTATTTCAAACCTACTATATATATATGACTTCCCAAAACCACCAAATATTATTTTTAAAGATTATTTTCATATTTTATTTAAAGGCTTTTCTTAAGGTCATAAATGGTTTTCCTCGGGAAAAATTATTTAAATGCTTTGAAAATATTTGAGAAAATTTAGAAAAACTCAATGGACATATTTTCCATATATATGAGTTTCAACACAAGGGCATGATCAACTCATGGGCAAAACCCCTCAAAACCCTTTCTATTCAGATCAAACTTTTGGAATATTTCTGAAAGAAATATTATCAATAAATTCCAGGAAAATTCCAACAAGTCAACACTATTATGGGTGATGATCTTGCAAACATTCATTCCAATCCAAGTTGGTTTGGTTCATCAAACCATCCCATAACCATACCTGTACAGAATCAAATTTGAGCAACTTTACATTGTGAAGTGTCTCCCCTTGGCCTCAAACTTTGTGGGCATGCTCTAATGGCCAAATAGTGACGATACACTAAGTGGTGCATCAAGGGTTAAAGCCTGACATCAATGGATCTATAGAAATCTGATTCTGCTAAATTCTAGGGTTCATCAAATTTCCATTATCAACTTTTTCCGCTTGAGCTCAAATTTGGTGAAGGATCTCATTTCTACCTAGCCTTTGACCCTGGTAAATATCTCAGTAAGTTGGTAAACTTACCCTGGCCAAAACACCACCAAACACCTTCTGGTGATTTGGTAAAACCCCTTTTTCTACCTCTTATCATTTTACCCTTGCCCCCAACTTTTTACCACACCTTGAAGCAATGCGCAAGCACCCCCTGTAAAAATCCCAATTCATCGTACCACTGTAAGGTGGGGTAAAACCCCCATTCTTCACCCTAGCAGCATCTTTTTCCATCATCCCCTGCCCATTTATTTTCTCCCCTAGCTCTCCTTAGACTCCAAGGCATCCAAGAGCATCTCTAGCCCCCCAAGAGCTAGTGGACAAGGTAGGCACCCTAGAGTGCATAGGCAGCAGCGATGCCGGCCATACGCACGCTCTGGAGCGCGCTACAGTGCGCTCCCGCACTGTAGCCGCCGCCCTATGACCGGCCCCGACCACCTTGGGCCTCCCCCGCGTGTCCCCCGAGGCGCCCTCGACGTCCGTGACACGCCAAGCTGTCGGCCCCCTCTCTCTCCTATCTCCTCCGCCCTCCCACACGCGTGCCTTCCGCCGCTCGGTTCGGCCAACTAGGGAGCTCACACGCGCGGGCATCTCTCCCTCTCTCTTTCTTCCCTCTGGCCTAGACCGACCCCAGGAACGCCCCTCGCTCACCCTCTCTCTCTTGTGGCCTATGGCCTCGGCCACGAGCTCGTTGGCGCACCAGCGCTCGGTGGACTCGCCCCCGCCAATAAAAGGGCCTCCCGGGCCCCTCTAGGCCCCTCTTCTCTCCCCAGAAACCTCCCTGGGCCCCCCTGAGAGTCCCTGACGTCTCTGTGCTCCGGATCGACCCGAGGGCCGCCGCGGCCATCTCCTCGTCGATCTCCGAGTACGAAGCCTCTCCGGCCCCCATTTCTCTCTCGTTGGTCCTCCCTTGCCCTCCTAGTGCGATCCCCCCTCATTCCCGTCTTCTTTGCAGCCCCATGCGTCCCCAACGACCACCTCCCGAAGGCACCTCCACCGCGGGTGCTCGCCATCGTCAGCTCCGACCTTCTCGAGCCGCCCTTCCACCTCCAAAAGACCGGCAGGTCGACAGCAAGCCCGTTCCCGCCTCCAGATCCCCTCATCGCACCTCCCCTCCCCTTTGGTGAGCTCTCCCCCCTCCCTATCCCAAGGTAGGAGAAGGACCCGACAAGTGGGGCTCACCAGTCGGCCTCTCTTCCTCCCTCCCGTGCTCTCTGTCTTCCCTCTCGTGTCGCTGACGACCGGGCCCCATGCGTCAGGTTTGAACCTGACCGCGGGCGAGGCCGGCTAGCTGGCCAGCTAGGCCGGCCCAGCCTCTGGCCGTCTCTGGCCCAGGTCCTAGTGGCCTTTTTATTTTTTGGTTTTATATGGACTTTGTAAAAATCCCATAGAAATAAATATTAGTCCAATACCAATAATTCTTCCACATAAATTCTTAGAATAATCTATAGAATATATTAGTACCATTTATAAAAATGTTTGAAACTATTTTTAGTATTGTTTTATTTTAAAACCTATATATAGGCACCTTTTTGCCTCTGTCATTTTATTACCAAAATCATTTTCACAACAAAACCCTAGGTGAAATTTTTTAGTATAACACTGGGTATTTATCAGAGTAGGTTAACATTTTTGATAGTAGTTTGTGTGCTCTGTTTTGTGTGATTGCTTATTTTTATCGCCTTAATTCACGACGATAGATTGCGCGGTTGACGAAGAAGTTGGACCCGAAAACTTCGAAGACCCCGGACACTTTGTTGAGCCAGACAAGCAGCCCTTTGACAATGATGAGAAACCATTTTTATTGCATGTCATATATCACTTTACTTTCATCATATTTGATCATGTGATACGGTGTTCCCCTTTCGGTGGAATGCCTCTGGTACTTTTCCATTGACAATTGCATCATGCATGACCCTACCACCTTATGAGGGTTATGCGGGTGGGAGTAGAAAGGATGCTAGTAGATGCTACGCAAAGGGATGGGAACTATGCATAGTGATGGAAAGAAAAGAAATGATTTTGAAGACTTTTTGAAGACCCCATCGGGTGCCACTATTGCCCGTGGGAGATGATGAGAAGATGGGTGACCACTTGAGAAAGAAGTGGTGTGCCGAAGAAAGTTGAGATTGTGTTTTCGAAAACAGATTAGATTTAGGATTTGTCGACCGTCCCAACCTTACATGCACAACCACGATACCCCTTATGGGACGGGGCCTTGCTAATTACCTTGGTGGGTACTGGCAAGGAGCCCGCATTACTAGTGGCAGGAGTGGCGGGGTCACTCTCGATACCGTGTCGTACCGGTATGTACTATCATGCGTTGTCTTTACAGGCACTGGGGACACCATTGGTCCCCTCATGGATGGTACGATTAGAGCAAGGCTCATGTGATGTACATCGTGAGGGCTGGGAACGTATCGAGTGGACTCTTTGTTTAGTATCGCTAGGGGAAAGGCATTGTTCGGGTACTTACCTCGGGTATGTTACATACCGCAAGTCGTGTATGACACGGAAGTTCCCCGAGTCTTGTGGGTAAAGTGTGCAACCTCTACAGAGTGTAAAACTATTCGAATAGCCGTGTCCATGGTCAAGGACAGTTGGGTGGTGCTGCTTAAACTACGTCTGGATGTTTTCGTGAAATTTGGAGTGAGTATGGATGCGATGGTGACAAGAGGTCACATGAGCTAAGTCCTATGACTTAGTGTGAGGATTGGACTAAGTCCGATGACTTAGCGTCATGAGTGAACATGAGATGTTCAACCAATTCTTGATGATATCAGTATCATGATCATATGGATCATTGCTTATTGTTGATGCATGCTACGAGTTACTTGATCATGACATTTGCATTCAAAATTAGCTTTCCGGAAAGTTACCTACTTAGTGCTATACCATGCATCATTATTACCTTGTTCCACAACTTGGGTTGCTTGCGAGTACATTCAAAGTACTCATTGGCTTGCCACTGGTTATTTAATTGGCCAGGCATGGAAGAACATGAGTATGTTGAAGACTTCGTTGGAGATGAACATGCGAACTAGGACGCTTCCCAGTCAGAAAGCCTGTAGGTTAAGGCAGATGGCATGGGTTCACGCTTTCGACCAAGATTTTCGCTGCTTGTTCTAGTTTAAGTGTTTGGTCCGTGTGGCCCTATCTATGTAAGACTAAGACCTTCGTGGTCATTATTTGTGTAAGACGTTAAGTGTGGATGTAAGACTCTTGTTATTCAGCTTCTGTGTGTTCAGTGAGCATTGATCTCTGGGATCACTGTACATGTGCATTCGGTGATCACGACTTATGAGTCGGGGACCCCACATGTCACCTCAATTATTCATACCACGAGACATATATCATGTGTTTCCAAATCTGAACATTCAACCCGACATAACAAAACTTCAAACGGTAAAGATTCAGTTCATCACAATAAGAGTATAGAGGGGAGAAACATCATATGATCCATCTATATTAAAAAAAAGCCCATGATATAGATCACGAGAGAGAGAGAGAGAGATTAAACACATAGCTACTGGTACAAACCCTCAGCCTCGAGGGTGGACTACTCCCTCCTCAACATGGTGGCCGCCGGGATGATGAAGATGGCCACCGAGGATGATTTCCCCCTCCGGCAGGGTGCCGGAACAGGGTCTAGTTTGGTTTTCGGTGGCTACAGAGCCTTGCGGCAGCAGAACTTTTGATGTAGGTGAAACCCGAAGGCTTTCGAAATATTTGGGAATTTATAGTGCAAAGAGGCGGTCCGGGGGGCACCCGAGGTGGGCACAACACACCAGGGCGCGCCTAGGCCTCCTGGCATGCCCTGCTAGGTTGGGCCTCCCTCGGGGCATCCCCAGGCGCATCCAGGGCCCGTTGTGTTCCTTTTGGCCCATAAAAAATCATCGTGACGTTTCGTGGCATTTGGACTTCGGCTGGTATTGATTTCTGCGATGTAAAAAACATGGAAAAAACAACAGCTGGCACTTGGCTCTATGTCAATAGGTTAGTACCAAAAAATGATATAAAATGATTATAAAACATTCAAGATTTATAATATAACAGCATGGAACAATCAAAAATTATGGATACGTTGGAGACGTATCAACATCCCCAGGCTTAACTCCTACTCGTCCTCGAGTAGGTAAGTGATAAAAACAGAATTTTTGATGTGGAATGCTGCCTAACATGTCATATCATATTATTTCCTTATAGCATGGACATTTGGACTTTTAGTTGTTCACAGCAATAGTCTAGTTTTGACATAATAATTTAGATACTCAAGCATATCAACAAGCAACCATGTCTTGCAAAATATCAATGCTAAAATAAGTTATCCCTAGCCCATCATGCTCAAACATTGATCCATTCATGAAACACACTCGAATATTAGCTACACCCAATACTTAAGTATGATCATATGCCACCTAGTTGGTGCTTTGGTAAGATAAGATGGAGACTCAAGTTCAAAAATAAAAATTGCATAAAGTAAAAGAAAGGTCCTTCGCAGAGGGAAGTAGGGATTTGTAGAGGTGCCAGAGCTCAAAGCAAAAAACTTAGAGATAAAAACATTTTGGGAGGCGTATCCATCCCACCAACGAAAACGACTTAGAGTTCCCAACACTTTCCATGCTAGATATATCATAGGCGGTTCCCAAACAGAAAATAAAGTTTATTCTTTTTTCCACCATACTTTCACTTTCCATGGCTAACCGTATCCACGGGTCCCCTCCATACCAACACTTTCCAAGGAATTTATTATTTGACAACATAAAATAAATTCATTTTTGCATTTCGGGACTGGGCATCCCTAATACCTTTGCCTTACTCTTGTGCAATGACAAGTGAATAAACACTCATCATGAGAATAATGCATGTAGCATGGAAAATATTAGTCACCCCACACCGCTCCACGAGCGAAACAAACACACAAAAGAGAATTTATTTTGAAAATTAGAGATGGCACACAAATTTTCTTAGAACGGCACGGAAATACCGCATATAGGTAGGTATAGTGGACTCATGTGGCAAAAACTGGGTCTAAGGATTTGGATGCACAAGTAGAGATCATACTTGGTGCAAAATGAAGGCTAGCAAAAGATTGAGAAGCTACCAACCAAGAAATGGATAATCTCATAAGCAAGCATTAAGCATAATAACACCAAATAATGCACCACAAGTAGAATATAATTTCATTGCATGACTATTGACTTTTGTACTTGCATAGGGAATCACAAACCTTAACACCAATATTCTTAATAAAGCATAATTACTCATCAACATAACTCACATATCACATCATTATATCTCAAAACTATTACTTAGAATCAAGTTTATTTTGTCCAGTGATCTTCATGAAAGTTTTTATTATATCCTTCTTGGATATCTATCACTTTGGGACTAATTTTCATGTGTTGGTTTTCATAAGCTCAAAAAATATAAGTGAAGATGAAGAGCATAATTTTTCTTATTTCTATCAAAATAATTTAAGTGAAGCAACAGAGAATTTCTTAAAAAATACTAAGCACACCGTGCTCAAAAAGATATAAGTGAAGCACTAGAGCAAGTCCATTGAAAAGAGCTTCGTTGACAGGACGTGAATGCCGCTTACTTAGCCTCCTTGGCGAGTATTTGAGGACTTTATTTTATTTAAAACTTTAAGATAAAAGTATTTTATTAAAACATAAAGTAAAAAAAATGACATTCTAAAAATAGCACAACTCATGTGAAGAAGTAAAAACTTAGGCTCAACCGATACTAACCGATAATTGTCGAAGAAGAAAGGTGGGATGCCTACCGGGGCATCCCCAGGCTTAGATGCTTGAGAATTCTTGAATATTATCTTGGGATGACTTGTTCATCCTCAAGATTGAGATTTTTTGTCTCCTTAATTCTTCTCATATCACGGTTTTCCTAATACTGAAAACTTCATCCACACAAAACTCAACAAGAACTCGTAAGATAAGTTAGTATAAACTAATGCAAAAACCTTATCATTATCTACTGTAGAAAATCACTAAAATTATTATTCAACATTTCATAATAAATTCCTATGCATATTTAATACTCATATCCTCAAATAGAATCATTAAACAAGCAAACATATGGAAACAATGCAAACATAACAACAATCTGCCAAAAGTGTACAGTCTGTAAAGAATTCAAGAGTATCAATACTTCTTAAAATTCAAATGTTATGAAAATTTACCACACTTTATAAAGTTTATTAGAGATTATTATGCAAAAAGTGTAAAAAATTTATCACATTCTGACTTTTCTGGGGAATTTTTGCAACAGAGGTAAACTTTCTGTTTTGAAATAGCAACATGTATACTTGCAAAATAAGCATGGTGAGGGCTATCCTTGACATTTTTATTTAAATAAAAGATCAAAATATTATTATAAATAAAATAAAACAAATAATAACAAAATAAATTGACTCTCCAAGTAAAACACATATCATGTGAGAAATGAAAACATAGCTCCAAGTAAGGTTACCGATAATGTTGGAGACGATAGAGGGGATGCCTTCCGGGGCATCCCCAAGCATAGTTGCTTGGATATTCCTTGAATGTTACATTGGGTTTGCCTTTTTAATACCCAAGATTAGGGCCTTGTAACTCCTCATTCTCCTCATATTGATATCTCACCCAAAACTTGAAAACTTCAATCACACAAAACTTAACGGAACTTTGTGAGATGGGTTTGTATGATAAAGAGCAAACCATTTCACTTTGGTACTGTAAATACAATATACATAATTGTTATAACACAATTACTACTTTATAATATCATTTAAACAATTTATATTGAGCAATATAATCCATAGAAACTAGAAAACAAGCAACTATCCATTGAAAACAGAATCTGTCAAAAACAAAACAGTCTGTAGTAATCTGTTCTCCAACCATACTTATGCTACTCTAAAAATTCTTAAAAATTAGGAAAACGTGAGAAATTTGTATATTAATCTTATTCAAAAATAATCAACTCAAAATCTCTCTTCTGTTAAAAACTAGAATTATTTTCGTGAGCGCAAAAGTTTCTATTTTTCAGCAAGATCAAATCAATGATCACCCACATGATCCCAAAGGCTTTACTTGGTACTTTATTGAAACAAAAGCAATAAAACATGATTACTACAGTATATTAATCATGTAAACATAAAAAACATTAGGTAAAAGTGTTAGGTTGTCTCCCAACAAGCGTTTTTGTTTTATGCCTTTTAAGCTAGCCATGATGATTTCAATGATGCTCGCATAAAAGTAAAGAAACGAAACATAAAGAGAGCATCATGAAGCATATGACTAGAAAATTTAGGCCTAACACACTTCCTATGCATAGGGATTTTGTGATCAAACAATATATGGGAGCAAGAATCAACTAGCATAGGAAGGCAAAACAAGCATAGCTTCAAGATTTTCAACACATAAAGAGGAAGTTTGATATTATTGCGATACCTACAAGGATATGTTCCTCTGTCATAATAATTTTCAGTAGCATAATGAATGAATTCAACAATATAGCTATCAGATAAATCATTCTTTTCATGATGCATAAGCATAGAGATTTTGTTACTCTCCACATAAGCAAATTTATTCTCATCAATAGTAGTGGGAGCAAACTCAAAAAAATAACTATCATGTGATTGAAAATTAAAATCATGATGACAAGTTTCATAGTTATTATTATTATTTATAGCATACATGTCATCACCATAATCATCATATATAGGAACTTTGTTGTCATAATCAATAGCAACCTCTTCCAAAATAGTGGATTCATCATTAAATAAAGTCATGACCTCTCCAAATCCACTCTCATAAATATAATCATCATAAATAGGAGTCATGCTTTCATTATAACAAATTTCCACATGAAAACTTGGGGGACAAAAAATATCATCTTGATCAAACATAGCATCCCCAATCTTATGGCTTTGCATAACATTAGCACCATGGATATTCAAAGAATTCATACTAACAACATTACAATCATGCTCATCATTCATTCCAATCATTTTATTGAATTCTTCTTCTATCAGTTGAGCACAATTTTCTGATCCATCATTTTCAAGAAAGATATATAAATATGATCAATAATATGATGCAACCTCAATTCCATTTTTATGTAATTTTCTTTTATAAACCAAACGAGTGATAAAACAAGAAACTAAAAGATTCGATTGCACGATCTAAAGATATAACTTCATGCACTCACCTCCCCGACAACGGCGCCAGAAAAGAGCTTGTTGTCTACTACGCAACTTTATTCTTGTAGACACGTGTTGGGCCTCCAAGCGTAGAGTTTTGTAGGACAGTAGCAATTTTCCCTCAAGTGGATGACCTAAGGTTTATCAATCCATGAGAGGTGTAGGATGAAGATGGTCTCTCTCAAACGACCCTACAACCAAATACAAGAAATCTCTTGTGTCCCCAACACACCCAATACAATGGCAAATTGTTTAAGTGCACTAGTTCGGCGAAGAGATGGTGATAAAAGTGTAATATTGATGGTAGAAATATATTTTTATAATCTGAATAAATAAAAACAGCAAGGTTGCAAATAGTAAACGGGCACAAAAACAGTATTGTGATGCTTTAAAATGAGGCCTAGGGTCCGTACTTTCGATAGTGCAATTTCTCAAAAGTGCTAACATAGTTGGATCATTTGACCACCCCTCAAAGTGTGATCAAGAATCACTCCCAAGTTCCTATTAGCGGAGAACAAAAGATAGAAATTGTTTGTAGGGTACGAAACCACCTCAAAGATATTCAATCCATTCGAGCTATCCTAGAGTTCGTACTAAAATAACGCAAGCTATTATTTCCGATCGGTCTACTCAAGAGTTCGTACTAGAATAACACCAAAGGAAATTCATATTCATAATACTCAATCCACACAAAGAACTAGAAGGGGTCCACAAAGTTTCTATCGGAGAAAAGATAATAAAAATGTGCATCAACCCCTATGCATATATTACCCCTATATCACCGCGAGAAACCGCAAGTTGAGTGCCATAACGTATATCAAGGGAACCAATAAGATACCCCAATGTCACCTCAAGTATTCATACCTCAATACATACATCATGTGTTCCCAAATATGAACATTCAATCCGACATAACAAAACTTCAAAGGCTAAAGATTCAATTCATCACAATAAAAGTATAGAGGGGAGAAACATCTTATGATCCATCTATATTAACAAAGCCAATGATATAGATCACGAGAGAGACAGAGAGACTAAACACATAGCTACTGGTACAAACCCTCATCCCCGAGGGTGGACTACTCCCTCCTCATCATGGTGGCCACCGGGATGATGAAGATGGCCACCGGAGATGATTCCCCCCTCCAATAGGGTGCGGGAATGGGGTCTAGATTGGTTTTCGGTGGCTACAGAGCCTTGCGGCGGTGGAACTTCTGATCTAGGTTAACCCCGAAGGGTTCTGGAATATTTGGGAATTTATAGTGCAAAGAGGCGGTCCGGGGGGCACCCGAGGTGGGCACAACCCACCAGGGCGCGCCTGGGCCTCCTGACGCGCCTTGGTGGGTTGTGCCTCCCTCGGGGCACCCCTCAGGCACATCCAGGGCCCGTTGTGTTCCTTCTGGCCCATAAAAAATCATCGTGAAGTTTCGTGGCATTTGGACTTCGTCTGGTACTGATTTTCTGCGATGTAAAAAACATGGAAAAAACAGCAACTGGAACTTGGCACTATGTCAATAGGTTAGTACCAAAAAATGATATAAAATGATTATAAAACATCCAAGATTCATAATATAACAGCATGGAACAATCAAAAATTATAGATACATTGGAGACATATCAGTGCTCTTTGCATACTGCCAAGAAGCTCTCGTGCATATAGTACGGGTCTGCAATGCATATATATTTTATGTTCTCACGCCTGATGATGTAGTTGAGAAACATCGCATGCATGCGGATGAACTAAAAATCTAGCTTGGTCATGTCGAACATGTCGTAGATGTAGTCAAATCGCTGGATGAACTTATTGGTGGACCATCTCTCAACGTACAACTTCCCACCTGACACCTGAGGCGTGTAAAGCGGGTATCCAATATTTTCCAAGATGAGAAGAGTTTTCTCTTTGACTAGCACATCTTGATGAAGTCTCCTTAGATCATTGTTTAGTATGTGCTCTTGCGCTTTCTCAGGTAGGATTGGGTGGCTAGCGACATGGAAATGCTCCGCACCTACGACAGGTATTATATCTACCTCCCGGGGCTTCAGAGGCGGCTGACTGCTTGAAGCAACTTTGGCACCTTTAGGGCCTTTCTTGTCCAGTCTTCTCCGTTTCTTCTAGGCGGGTGGCGGTACTGAGCCCACCAAACTTCCCTAACCACCACCCCATTGTCATTGCGAAAATCATTGGACGACCCTTGTGTTGTTCTTGCTAGGTAGAGGCGGCATCAGGAGGCGTTTCCTACCAGGATCACATGAAGAGAGACTTTTTGCAATCAGCCTTACGACGTTCCGATTCTAGCAAATCAGGCAGCATTAAGTGATCTCCATGCTCATAGCCCGAGTCATAGTCGTCTCATGCCATCAATCCTTGATCATCATAGGCGGTATTGATATACCGAATAGGGTCATCATCATCATCATCCATGACATCATCATCATTTGCTTCTTCGATGGGAGCGATATCATTTGGCACTAATGGAGGCTCTCCCTCGGGTCGTCCACTATCACCCACCACGACAGGTGCAGATAATTGGGTAGGTGGGGTGGTGTTCATACCTTGTTGAGGAGTTTTCGTTCGTGTTCTACCGGGCGCCTCGACATGAAGAAGAGTCTTCGACCAAGGCAAGAACTAGCTCTTGCATGCGCCAATTTGTTTAGGGGTCACGTCATAATCGATTGGTATCAGAGGAGGCAAATCCTTGAAGAACGCTTTGACACTGGCCACACAAACCTTGAAGACACTATGGGGCATCTATCGGTTGTGGAATATGTGGTCCTTCGGCTTCACGATCGTTGTCTTTCCCACATTCACCTTCTGGCCGTTGATGTCATAGAGTAGGGTGCACGGGGTTTCGTCGTCCTGCAAAGATATGTCTGCGACGTGAACCATCCAAAATGCAACTAAAACGGAATACTATGGATATGCTAGTCAAGAGGGTATGACGTGTAATTACCGTGAGGGCGTCGAGCTTAGTCAAAGATGAAGCCCCGCCAAGCACGCCAGAGACAGAGGACGGGCTGCTATGAATAGGAGTGCGACCAGGTACGGGAGAATGTGTGGTGGCGTGAGCAACTACTAGTGGTGCGATGTTCACTGAATTGCTCCCAACATAGCTGGTAGGGGGAAAGTCCACTTGGCCTTTATCTGGATTGTTCTTCGTCCATTCAATAATTGCCGGAATCAAGTTGGTAATGGAAGATGTGAAGTCAGTCGTGATGCCAGCTACCACTGCACCGACCCTTGCATCAACTACCTTGACCAACTCTATTTTGGACTTAGCTTTGGTCTTATTGACCGCAAGCACGACCATCTCGTCGATGATCTGTTGAGTAAGCAACTGTCTTTGCCTTCTTTCCTCCAGCTTCTCGTGGTAGCACGTCTTCCACAAGGCGCTATCTCCGACACCGTGCACACGTCCATACGATGGTTGTTTGTCCTCCGAGACCTTTTTCAGTATGCTCAGTACCCAGTTGAAAGGGGTGTCCCACTTGGGCCTCGCTAACGACTGAGAAGACTCATCGCTTTCGGCTGCCTTTTGGTGCTGCTCTTTCTGCAAAAGGAATGTGGATGGTTTACAAATGTGACAAAACTTGTTGTCGAATTGATTGGAAGATAATATAAGGTGGTAATATAAAAATTTGTTGGAAATATGCCCTAGAGGTAATAATAAAATGGTTATTATCATATTTCCTTGTTCATGATAATCGTTTATTATCCATGCTATATTTGTATTGATTGGAAACTCAAATACATGTGTGGGTACATAGACAACACTATGTCCCTAGTATGCCTCTAATATACCCACTCGCTGATCAAGGATGGTCAAGGTTTCTAGCCATAGACATGAGATGTCATTTGATAACGGGATCACATCATTAGGAGAATGATGTGATGGACAAGACCCAAACTATGAAAGTAGCATATGATCGTGTCAGTTTATTGCTATAGTTTTTTTGCATGTCAAGTATCTATTCCTATGACCATGTGATCATGCAACTCACTGACACCGGAGGAGTACCTTGTGTGTATCAAACATCGCAACGTAACTAGGTGAATATAAAGGTGCTCTACATGTATCTCATAGGGTGTCTATTGGGTTGGCATTGATCAAGACTGGGATTTCTCACTCTGTATGACGGGGAGGTAACTCTGGGCCCACTCGGTAATACAACATCACTAGAAGCTTGCAAGCAATTTGACTAAGGAGTTATTAATGAGATCTTGTATTACGGAATGAGTAAAGAGACTTGCCGGTAACAAGATTGAACTAGGTATGGAGATACGACGATCGAATCTCACGCAAGTAACATACCGATGGACAAAAGGAATTGCATATGGGATTGATTGAATCCTTGACATCGTGGTTCGATCAATAAAGATCTTCGTAGAATATGTAGGAACCAATATCGGCATCCAGGTCCCGCTATTGGTTATTGACTGTAGAGGTGTCTCGGCCATGTCTGCATAGTTCTCGAACCCACTGGGTGTACACACTTAACGTTTGATAACGATTTGGTATTGTTGAGTTATGTATGTTCGTGACCGAAGGTTGTTCGGAGTCCCGGATGAGATCCTGGACGTCATGAGAAGCTCCGGAATGGTCCGAAGGTAAATATTTATATACGGGAAGTCATACTTTGGCTACCTGAAAAGTTTTGGGTTTTTCTGGTATTATACTGGGAAGCTTTCGAAAGGTTCTAGAGGGTTTCGGAGGAGTCCGGAAGGGTCCCTCCAGCCCCTAGGATGTGAATGGGCTTTAAGGGGGTGTCCAAGCCTTGTTGTCCTAGCCCCAAGGGCCCATGCGGCTAGGGGGTAGGAGACCCTAAAGGGGAAGGCACCTGGGATGTGCCTTGGCGAGGGAGGATTCTCCCTCCTAGCCGCCGCCCACTCCCTTGGAGGAAGGGCTAGGGATGCACCCCATCTATCCCCTCCTCCTATATATATAGAGGGAGAGGGAGGGCAGCAACACCCTAAGTCATAGGTGCAGCCCTCCCTCTCTCCCTAGATCTGTTTCTCCACCGAAAACGCATCTGCGGCAGCGCTTGGCGAAGCTCTGCTGAGATTGCTCCACCACCACCGCCACCACGTCGTCGTGCTTCCAGAGAACTCATCTACCTCTCCACCCTTGCTTGCTGGATCAAGAAGGCGGAGACGTCATCGAGATGTAAGTGTGTTGAACACGAAGGTGGCGTCCTTTCGGCGCTAGATCAGGACGAATCGTGATTGGATCGCGGGACAGATTGCGATTTGGATCGCGAACACGTTTGACTACATCAACCGCGTTTCTTAACGCTTCTCGCTTAGTGATCTACAAGGGTATGTGGATCCGATCTCTGCTCTCGTAGATGCTCATCTCCTAGATTGATCTTGGTGAAGCGTATGGAATTTTTTGTTTCCCATGCAATGTTTCCCAACACAATTACCAGTAGTCTCATGAACTCCCTCGTTTTCGGTTCCATGTAAAACATCTTATTGACGGGGTCCCACTTGTACCGGGCCCTGATCTAGTCATGCTCCTGCGGGTCGGTGAACTCGGCCAAGGGGTCTGGGATTCCATGACTTTCACGTTCGGCGTCCTCCTTGGCCCATAGGTGCCTCTTCCCCTCGTAACCACAGCTTCTGAGGCGGTGAGGAGGCGTGTTCTGGGCCTGGAGCACCTTCATTTTATTTGAATTTTTCTTGACTTCTTCTTTAGCACAAAGTTTCCTTGAATTTTTTGAAGTCCCCTTCCTTTATTTATGGATTGTCAGCATGAATCTTGGACCACGGTTCATTCTTCGCAATCGCTTTTTTCACTCTTACTTTCCAGGCAGACAAGGCATTAGTGAACATCACCATCGCCTTGCTGTTTATCTTTATCATGGGTTCGTCCTTCCACGAAAGTTCGCTTTCAGTCCATCCGAGGAACAAGAACCTATTGTGCAACTTCGTTAAGAGCATGTGCTCCATATGTGGTATCTTCCTTGACTTTTCGTCGTTCATGTTTGCGGTTTCCCTGAGGATGCAACCTACTTGATTGTCGTAGCACGCGCATGCTTCCTCCGGCAGCGTTGGCCCTAATTTCTTGGGGTGGATCACCGTGACCCAAAAAATTTCGGTGCTGAGCTTGTTTGGTTTTCGTACCCTCTTTGACGTCGGTCCTTTACTCGCTATGTCAGCATAGTTGCCGGTCTCGGGGGTGGTGTCGATGCCGGTGCCAGTGCCGTTGTCGGGGTTGGTACCAGGGTTAGTTCCACTGCCACCCTGCACCCGCAACTGGTGTTCGTCCAGGTAATCGAAATAATGATTTGCTGCCTCGATGGGGTCTTCTTTGAGCTGACCAGAACCCCCGGCTTCCTCGTGGCTAGACATGTTTCCCATGATTAATTAAGTATGCTAGTTTAATTCTAGGCTGAATAAAATGAGTAACGAAGAGAAAAAGGGGCCTATATTTGGTCGGAATGTTGATTCATTCCCCTTCCAGCCAATCCCGGGCACTCGATATGTCCTAGTTTCCAGCACAAGTCATGCCAAAATTCACGAAAATTTTCGGCATGACCTTTGCTAAAAAGTGGACATATGGAGCGCCTTAAATTTGCCAAAACGGAAATGAATCAACATTTCGACAAAACATAGGCCACTCGGATATTCCGGCAAAACATCAATGACATATATCATATAAAAAATGAACATATATCATATATCATATAGCAACAATGAACAACAATGAACGTATATCATACTACACTCCTAAAAGTGTAATATGCAAATGAACATATATCGAAATCAGCTTTGAAGAAGATTGTTCAGAATCCAAGCAAGTCTGAAGCACCTTTTTGTTCTTAGTTGTCCGGCTGCACCTGTTATTATTTCGGCCATGTTTCCTACTATTTAACATATGTAGGATGATATTGGATCCAATACCCTGCAACTGCACCTTGATGGGTGGATTCGGAATGTTAATCTGAACCAAGAAGCTGCCTAAATATCAAGTCCTGTTGCAACAAGTGGAATGAATGGTGGCAAGCGCACCCATGACATCATTCCTCCATCACAGGCACCAACCACTCTGCAGCAAGTTTCCAACACCACAATTTGGTCATACTCGTCATCTTTGGCATTGAATCTGAACACAGTGATTAAATGTCCCAACATGTCCCATTCAACCGTCTTGGTTTTCATCATTTGTATATATGGTGATGAAATGGAAGAATAAGCAGGGCTATCACCACACACTGGATAAAATCTACAATTATTTCGTGTGTGTATATGCTCTAACAGAACAGAAGAAAAACCATAACGGTTGATCACTTAAAAAACCCCAACATCTCCTGCATTTGCTACTTGCTAGTACCTTCAAGTGGAACACACTGGCATGGTTGTGTTTGGTTGCGAACAGGTAACCCATACATAAGGAACACAATGATGTGCTGATTAATGCCATTCAAAGTTGGAAATAGGTATACACTTTTTTGTGGTTTCCCCATATTGGGAACTGATATTTTTGTCAGGTTCAGACATGGCATCTAGTGCAGGGAGTACAATATATAACAATCTTCCAATCAAGCAAGTAATTATTGGGCATTCTGTGTAAGATAACACGGTTGCTTGGGAGGAGGTTCTGGGGTCTAACTAACTGGCTTCTCAATACAAGCAAGCGAAATCGAACACTGAGCTACACATCTTCAGACAAAATAAAATGGCAGTGATGTGCAGTTGCAGAAGCAGCTGACCTGAAGCCTAGTTTTGATGGTGCCGATGGGGTAGAGCAGCGTTTCCACCATGACCCTGGCGGTGCCTCTGGCTATGACACT
Source organism: Hordeum marinum (assembly GCA_022496015.1). Taxonomy (NCBI): domain Eukaryota; kingdom Viridiplantae; phylum Streptophyta; class Magnoliopsida; order Poales; family Poaceae; genus Hordeum; species Hordeum marinum. The sequence goes on along the minus strand of CM039677.1, from coordinate 137,251,742 downwards.
CTCTACAAGCAAGCAAAATAGGGAAACAAGACATGTAATCAGATCCCTTCATCTATGACTACAAGGAAGGTTGGAGAAAGCAGAACAAGCTTGTACTGCGTTATGCAGGGGGAGGAGGAGCTGACAGCGGCGAGGAGATCCAAGAAAGAGGAGCGCAGGGGATAGGAGAGGGAGAGGCTTATAGCAGCGAGGTCTAGGGTGGGCAAGGGAGAGGGCAGCGATGGCAATGAGATCGAGGGCAGGCTCGGGCGGCAGCGGCAAGGTCGAGGGCGGGCAGGGGAGAGGGCGGAGGCGACGCGTGTCGTGAGGTCGAGGGCGGCCTCAGGAGGCGGCGACAAAGAAGAGGGGTGAGGGGAAGAGAGTGGAGAGGGAGGCGGCGGCGTGAGGCCGAGGTCGGCCTCGGACGGCCGCGACAAAGGAGAGGGGGGAGGGGAGAGGGGGAGAGGGGAGAGGGCGGTGTCAGTGTGGTCGAGGGCAGCGGCGGTGAGGTCGACAACATGCTCGAGGGAGAGATGGGAGAGGGCGGTGGCCAAGATCGAGGTCGAGGGCGGGCAGGGCAATGACAACGATAGAGGAGTGGGGGAGAGGGGGGAAGGATAACCAAATTTTGACATCCCGCGCGGTTAACTGCCAGGGTACACATAACAGTAGCGCTGGATGAGGACCCAACGCTATAGTTAGCTATAGCGTTGGGTCCTAATCCAGCGCTACTGCTAACTCTTTTCATTATTTTATTTTTCTTATTTTCTGGGTACACATAGCAGTAGCACTAGATTAGGACCCAGAACTATAGCTAAGTTAGCTATAGCGCTGGGTACTAATCCAACGCTACTGCTATCTCTTTTTATTATTATTTTTTCATTATTTTTTTCTAGTTTTTAGTTTTATTATTATTATTTTTCTTTTCATTATTTTTCTTTTCATTATTTTCCTTTTCTTTTTTGTTTACTTTCCTTTTTCTTTTGTATTGGTTTCTCCATTTTGTTTTTGTTTTTTGTTTTTCTCCCGAGGCCTCGCACGGAGTCGACGAGAACGTCTCCCTCCCACACTACGCGAATATCACCGGAACCATGTGGTGGTAATTGAAGAGGATACGATGTATATATCATTTGGCCGATAGTGGTTACTTTAATGCATACACAAAATATATAAATATATGTAAATGATGGTTTCTCAGCTGCGTCAAAGACGTTTCACATTGAGCTTCTTCCCTTTGTGGTTCATTATCGAATAATTGAGCCCCTCGTTGTGACTTTTTTGGCACCATGGAGTACGGTCTTTCTTAGGTAAGGTAGTCTTGATTCTTCTTTTCATGTATGCTTCATCGTCATTGTCATCTTCCCTCATCGGGTTGCCGTATTGGTCATAGTATCCCTCGTTGGCGACTCCATCCATTCCGACGATGCTCCTTTTGCGTCTCCTCACGTCAACACAACTAGGATTGGTAGGGTCGGCTATGAAGAAACATTGTGTCACGTGCTTAGCGTGTACCCATGGCTCAGTTTTGGCGATGACGTTAACATTCACGGTAGCGCTCTTCGCGTCGGGTATAGACATGGTAGTGAAATACTTGTTTTCTCTTATGACGGCCTTAGCCCATGTGACACAGAACATCGTCGCATCCTGCATTCCAACGTAGTCAAGCTCCCAGATGTCTTCGACCATCCTATAGAATCTTTCAGTTGTGCCGTTGGCGCCAGTCATGCATTTAATCATCACCCCTGAGTTCTGGTAATCATTGTCCAATTCTTTGGCCTCGATGTAGAACGTGTACCCATTGATATCGTATGCCTGGTAGGTCGCTAGTTTGGGTGCGGGGCCATGTGCTAAGGCATGTATGAGCAATCCGTCCGAACTTCCCTCTTCCGAGGGATTAGCAAGAACTTGCTCTTTGAACCAACGCAAGAAAGTGACGTTGTGCTCTACAGTAACTTCGTCGTCTTGCTTGCACATGCCCTGGTCATGATACTTCTTTGAGATGGTTTCTTTGTGCAGTGTCACATAATCATCTACCACATCTCTGTGTTGTAGCACTACTAAGTTAGCCCTGTCAAAGTCATCCCGTCGATCTGAGTAGTCCACGTGCAATTCCCTCTAGTCATTGTTGTGACCTTCTCCTCCAAGCCTCCCATGGTGCTTCTTGATGGGCAAACCAACAACAAGGTCTCAACCGCCTATATAATTCTCACAAAAGGAGATGCACTCTGGGTTCAGATACCCCTAGACGATGCTCCCATTGGGACGACACATGTTACGAACGAATCCTTTGTTGGCCCCATTCATCCTCTCGAACGGCATCATGCTATGAAGGAATGTCGACCCGAGGTCGATGATGTCGTCCATGATATGACACATAGATGCACCATGACATCAAAGAACGCGGGTGGGAAGTACATATCAAGCTCACATAGTATGACAACGATCTCTTCCTGTAGCCTTCAGAGCTGCTTCACACTGATGGACTTTCGAGAGATAACGTCGAAGAAGTTGCAGAGACCAGTAAGCGTGTCACAGACATGCTTGTCCATTATCCCTCAAATGGCAACCGGGAGTATCTACGTCAAAATCACGTGACAGTCATGAGACTTCATCCCGCTGAACATTTTCTTCTTGGTGTCTAGAAATATGCTTATCTTCCCACAATAACCGGAACTGACTTTGATTCTCGTAAGGAACTTTATGAATATATCGATCTCCTTTGCACTTAAGGTGAAGCAAGAAGTGGGGCAATAATTCTCCTCCTTCTTGTTGACTTTTCTAACCCTTTCCCCCGCCTCCGTCTACGTCTCCGTCTCCCCCGTCGACTTTTTACGTGGCGGCATGTGGATATCTCTCCTGATCTCCAAATCTTCCAATTCTTTCCTTGCCTTCGGCCCATCCTTGGTCTCCTTCGGCATGTGCATCAACATGCCAAGAAAACTCCCAAGGACATTCTTCATGATATGAATTTGATCAAAGCAATGAGGCATGTCCTGATTGGTCTAGTACTCCAAGTCCCAGAAAAGAGACCTTGTTTTCCATACCTTCAGCTGTGGCTCCGATGCCTTTTTCATCTTTCCCGGTGCAGGGCACGGTTCCCAGTTTTTTAGCAACTCATTGATTTTGGCAACACTCCTCTTATGTGGAGGTCCTCAATGCTCAGCCAAACCATTGAATAGATCTCCACGTTTTCTCCACGGGCCATCCTTCTCGAGCCATCTATGATGCCCTATGCACATGATTTTCCTAGACCCACCATCTTTCGTTGACGTAAGTTGTAGAGACGTTGTATCATCCATGCACCTCGTGCATACACAGTATCCACGACACACATGTCCTGAGGTGTACCCATAACTGAGGTAGCCGTGCACCGTCATCATCAGTGTGGCTCTCAGATAGTGTAAGTGCATCTAGTGCCCCTTAGTGAGTTTGGTGTATTGAAGACTTATAGGTTAAGGAAGTAATGTGTTTGTGAATGTACACAGGCTCGATAAGTCGATGAGGGGTTTAATATGGTCGAAAATTACCGACCCCTAAAAATGTATGTCTTCAACTGAAGACTTTGGTATTCACTTAAGACTTTGAAAAGGAAGAAGTTGGTGTGACGTTGAAGATATGAACGAGGACTATGAAGCATGAAGACTTTTGTTTTCGTAGTTTCATTTCCTTTCTTTGAGTCATAGGAAACACCGTACTATTAAAGGGGGCCGAGGTAATACTAAGGAAAATTTCCAACTAATGCTCAACTCAAAATCCTCAACCTATAAAATACTTTGAGTGAAGCCTTTGGAAATCTCTTGCGGTTCAGTCAAGTTCTTTAGTGACAAAGACGAAGTTCTTTTGGTCTCTGATGAAATTGATCTGACTGAGGAGTTAGGATTTCGCCAGTGCGAATTGCCTACAAGTGAGGAACATGATAAGCCTGAGGACTTTCATAGTTCGAAATTCCGACCGTTGCTGTGCTTAGCGCCAGCTGTCCCCAATCATCTTATCCACATAACGGCCATATCATTGGGGGCATTTATGTCTTATCATGTCAGGTTGCACCCTGGCTATAAATAGCCACCCCCACAACCACTATTTGGTTGGCTGCTTCGAGAGAGAACTAACACTTGTCATTTGAGAGCAACCCATCCTCTGAGGACTTTGAGAGAAAATCATCAGTGAGGAAAAACCCAAATCCAAACCATCAAACCCAAAGTGATTGAGCATTACTGAAGAGATTGTTCCTGTGTGGAACCGATACTTGTTACCTTTGAGGACTATGTATCCTCCAAACGGTTAGGCATCATGGTCTAGTGCATCCCGTAGTCAATTGGGGATCACGGAGTGACCTTGGTCTAGAGCATCCAGTAGTCAATTCTGGATCGTTGGGTGACCAGTTTGTGAGGGTTTTGGAAGTCTACCCTGAAGACTTACCATGAGTGTTGGGCAAGGACTTTATGACCTTAGCTCAAGGAGAATACAGTAAGGGATGTGTGTCCTGGGACTATGTGTCCTCTGGTTTAAATACCAGACCGCTCCAAACCAGACGTACGACTATCACAGCGGTTGGAACTAGGTCATCAAACCATTGTCTTCATTGAGCTACCTGGTTCTATTTCCTCAACCCTTTCATTTCCTCATATACCTGTTGATGAAATTTATCTTTACTGTTTGAAGAATTTGACTCAAGACTTTCACAATTTCCTCACCTCAAATTCTTCAAGTTACCTTGTTCCTCATCTTCTTATCCTATATCACTCTACCTGTAATCTGTGCATGTTTATTTCATCATCATGACTATGTTGTTGCTATGTTTCTCATCCACTTGAGTACTTATTCCACTGCTAGTTATTCATCACATTTCAAATTCCTCAAGTGATGAATTTGTAAAAATCGCCTATTCATCCCCCACTCTAGTCGATATAACGCACTTTCAATTGGTATCAGACCAAGGTACTCCCTTGTTCTGTGTGATTTTGATTTAACCACCTGAAGCTCTAATTATGTCGACTACAGGTATGATCAAGGTTTCCACACAAGAACCTTCGATGGGACGGATTACCCTTACTAGAAGAACAAGATGCGCATGCATCTTGAAGCTATTGACAACGATCTTTGGTACGTTGTGGAAAATGGTGTTCCCCGCATTTCTCCGTCTGTTACTGTTGCTAATTCGAAGAAATTCAAGAAACTCAATTCTCAAGCGAAGAATATCATCTGTGGCCATCTGAGCAAAGGTCAGTATGGCAGAGTGAGTGCTTTGGAGTCTGTTAAGCTTGTCTGGGATAGGCTATCCAAAGTCAACGAAGGTGTTTCCACTCAATGTGACTCTCGTGTTGATGTTCTTTGCAATCTCTTCAACCGCTTCAAGAGACTTGACAATGAAAATGTTCAGCAAACTTTTGATCGTCTCACTGATATCTCCAATGAGCTTCAAGCACTAGGTGCCACTGATATCACCGACCATGAAGTGGTGAAGAAACTGCTAAGATCTCTAGATTCCTCATTTGATACACTGGCGTTGGTGATTCAAGAACATGGAGACTACAAGTCACTTGATCCTGCTGATATTCTTGAGAGACTCAATACTCATGAATTCCAACAAGCTGAGAAGAGAGACCTCTACGGGCCAAGCTATGGAAGATCTCATGCTCCAAAGGCAAAAGCAATTTCCTCGTCTGAAGGCGAAGATTCTAATAGTAGCCTTGGTGATCCTGAAGAATTGAGTCAGGAGCTGGCTATGCTCGTGTGGAAATTCTAGAAGTTCTCAAGGAGAGGTGGATTTGGAAAGTCATCAGAAAGTGGCTTGAGGAAATCAGATTCCTCAGACGACTACAAGAAGAAAACTTGTCACAAATGCAAGAAATCTGGTCACTTCATCTCTGACTGTCCTCTCTGGGAAAAAGAATCAAAGAAGAAGAAGAAGAAGAAGTACAAGGACGACAGTTCTAATGACTCGAAGAAAAAGAAGAAGTCTTCAAAGTCCTCATCTTGAAAGTCCTCAATGCACAAGAATAATAGTTCCAGAAAGGCTCGGGCTTTCATTGGCAAGGAAGTGGACTCTGAAGAAGAGTCTGAAGAATATGAAGAAGAGGAAGAATCTGAGGTGGAATCTAAATCTGGTGTCGCTAGCCTTTCTCTCGCTACCGCTTTCATCCGCAAGTCCATCTTCAACGATAAAGAAAATGACTACTCCAATGACTCTGACATCAGCAATGATGATTATGCTCCCACCTATTTCTTCATGGCTAAGGGTTCCAAGGTACATAAGCATCAATCCTCCTTTGAATCAAGTGATGATGAATATGTGAAACCTAGCTATGCTAAACTTGCTAATATTGCTACTAGGCAACAAAGTGCAATTGAAAAGCTTCAGAAAATGCTAGACAAAAGTGATGATCTATTGAATGAGAAGTGGATCGGACTCAAACTGTATCTGACAATCTCAAAAGTCTTCAGACAAAGTACGATAACCTTCAGAGTCATCATAATGCGCTGTTAGCCGATCATGAGAAGCTTTCTTATGATTTTCTTCAAAGAAAGCAAGATGTTGAGAAACTAAGGGTGTGTCATGAGGATCTCCGAAGGGAAACCGATTCCTTACTGGCTCAACAGATCAGTACCGCTCAGGAAGAATTTGTTCCACCTTGTTTGAAATGCATCGAACATGAAACTGCTAATTCTTCACCTGAATATTCAAATGCTTCTATTGCTGCAAATTATTCAACTATTCCAGTGGTCACAAATTCCTCATCTGAGGATACCACATGTATCACTAATGAAAATTCAGGGTTGAAGGAATTGTATGTGATAGGCATGTACAAAAGTCTCAAAGGGAATCAAACCCTTTGTGATGTCCTCAAAAAGTAGATTCTAAACAGGAATCCTAGGAAAGAGGCTATTGCATTTGAGAGGAAAATCAATGCTGATGGATCCTATGGACATCTGAGCAGTAAGCCAAAACCTCATGGGTTGCTGCAAAAGGACCTCTTGTATATCCATCCACTTTATTTGGCTTTACTTGTGAAACTTCATATTCCTCTGATGAGTCACTTGACTCCAACTACAAATTCTTCAATAATCAGAAAGGTGAAGTATTTGCCAGATTTGTTGGAACTAACTATAGGAACGATTCTCCTATGAAGAAAATTTGGGTTCCCAAGAGCTGCCTACAAAATATTCAAGTGAATGTCCACACGACACCACTCATAAAGAACAAGAACCCCAGATCAAATTCCTCATATGGACCAAAGTCTTCACTTGGACCAAATTCCTCAAATGGTCAAAAATATCATTCTCGTGCTAATGCATCTATTTCGCAGGGAAAATCTAAGAGTTCTGAATATGTGCATTATTCTTCAAATCATTATATTCATAAGTCCTTAAAGAAATTCTCTGCTTATTCATATGAGTACTCTAACCCACGTCTTGTAAAACAAAGCGCACTCGCTTCAATGCCCCCCTTCTCATATGGTGCTCGCAGAATGATGAACTCTTTGCCACCATTGAGATGTGGGTGGTGAAGAAATTGAACTAATTTCTTATGCAGGGTCAAGTCTTCAGATGAACCTGAACATCTGATGAATTTGCTGGAGACCTAAGGAAGTGCTTGAAAGGACGCAAACTAATCATGTAGAAAGGAATTCCTCATTTGTCACATCCTCTCACTGCTTTACTTACTATGTTGTGTGACGAAATTATGTCTGATGAAATTGATGTCATATTCTTCACTCTGAAGCATATGAGTTCGTAAGTTGTACTAATTCATCTGTAGGATGAATCTCCAAAAGCTACTGAGTGGGTCCTCGACAATGGATGCACAAGCCACATAACTGGTGACAAGAATCTACTAATGAATTTGCCACTTGCTCCATCTCATCTGAAGCATATCACCTATGCTGACAAAGGAAAAAAGCAAGCTATACACTACAGGAAACAGGTACTTTGTCGTCCGCCATCATGGATGGCAAAGGCATGAAACATGGACGGCAAAGGCTTTGCCGTCCGCCAGCGGACGGCAACCCGTCCGGCTGAATAATCCACGGTAAAGGCTGCTTTGCCGTCCGCTGGCGGACGGCAAAGACCTTAGGTTCTTTGCCGTCCGCCAGCGGACGGCAAAGAGCCTGGACGGCACACGTGGGCACTTAGCTCCGTTAGGAGGCTTAACGGCGTGCTTTGCCGTCCGCTGGTGGACGGCAAAGAAATTAGGTTCTTTGCCGTCTGCTGGCGGACGGCAAAGAACTTAAGTTCTTTCCCGTCAGCCAGCAGATGGCAAAGTACCTTTTTTTTATACCTGGGGCTGGCCTAGGTGGGTTCTTTGCCGTCTGCTAGCGGACGGCAAAGAACCCACCTAGGCCAGCCCCAGTTTGCACAGGTAGCTGCCACGTGGACACTTTGCCGTCTGCTGGCGGACGGCAAAGCTCTTTGCCATCCGCCAGCCGATGGCAAAGTGGCTATATAGCCCCTATTTTTTAATTTTTTTCTTATATATCATTCAATTTGACAGAATATTCATATATATCCAACATATACATATCCAGAACATACATATCATTCAACAAGTTCCAACAAGCATACCAAATAAGTTGAAACAAGCATATATATACCAATAATTAAATTCCAACATACAAGTCTAACATATATACAAGTTTCCAACAACACACAATATGGATTCCAAAAACATATCCATACATATGTATGGAAAACAAGTTTTCCATAAACATAAAGGTAGCAGAACTAGAAGAGTACAGTCCATCAATGCACTCTTCCTCGTCTATAGCAAATCTGCAAAGTAGGAAAGATATAGTTAGAAGAAGAAGACTAGCTAAAAGAAGAAGAAGAAAATGAAGAAAAAAAGAAGAAGAAGAATTTATCTTCTATTTCTTTTTCTCCTCTCCTCTCCTCTCCTCTTCTCCAAGGTGGTAATGCTATTTTGTAGCTAATTATGTCATAAATGAACTAGCTGTAGATCATTATTGAGCTATACTAGCTACCAATGCCATTTTCTAGCTAACTAAGCATATCAAGTCATTTTGTAGGAAAAAATGCTAAGTATAGGTAATTTTATAGCTATCCTAGGTAGAATATACCATTTTCTAGTTAACTAAGCATATCAAGTCATTTTTGATGAAAATAAGCTAAGTATAGGTCATTTTATAGCTATCCTAGGTAGAATATATAATTTTTGGAGGTAAGTAAGGTTATTATGTATTTTTGAGGAAAATAAGCTAAGTATAGGTCATTTTGGAGGTAAACGAAGGTTATTATGCCATTTTTTACCTAAGTGAGCATATTATGTCATAAATGAACTAACTAAGCTAATTATAGATCATTATTGAGCTATCATAGGTAGTTATGCCATTTTGTATCTAAGTGAGCTAATTATGTCATAAATGAACTAGTTATAGATCATTATTGAGCTATACTAGCTACTAATGCCATTTTCTAGCTAACTAAGCATATCAAGTCATTTTGGAGGAAAAAATGCTAAGTATAGGTCATTTTATAGCTATCCTAGGTAGAATATACCATTTTCTAGCTAACTAAGCATATCAAGTCATTTTTGATGAAAATAAGCTAAGTATAGGTCATTTTGGAGCTAAGTAGTTCATTTCTTAAGCTAAGTATGCATTTGTTAATGAAAACACTTGGGAAAACTTACCATCGACATGGAGGTGAAGGACCGGTAGGGTTTGGGCCAGGATGAGACGTAGAAGGACCGGTAGGGGTTGCGGCAGACGCGGAAGGATCGGTCGATGCTTGTCGGGAGGCACGCTGCAGCAAATATCATTAGCAATGTCTCGTTGGCATGATGCAACTCAAATGTGAATACTAGTCACTAATGACCATTTAAATGAAACTCACCGTGGGTGCTATAGCAATATGGGGCATCGGCGGAGGGGTCTGACCATTGTTCTGGCACACGGTCTGCACATTTTGTTTTCACGAGTCATTCATATTAGTTAGTGATGAAATGAACATTACGTGCATGATTTGGCTAATATGCACGAGAAACTTACCACGAGGAGCTCGTATAGGGCCCGGTGAGATGCGTCGTTCCGGTTCCTCTCCTCCTCCAACAGCCTAGCCGTCCTCTCCTCCATCTCCCTCTCCCTCTGCGCGGCCTGCCTATTTGCCTCCGCCAGAAGCTCCTGGGCCCTAGCCTCAATGGCGAGCTCCATTGGCCGTGGACGAGGCCTTATCTCAGGATCAGAGCTCGTTTGGTGCTTCTTGATCTCTGGGAGAGTTCTAGGACAACGTATCAGTCCATCCCCAATGGCTATCGAGCCATGGGGCCTCCCACCACCAGATATCATCACGAGATCCAGATCAAAAGGACTCTGGCTCGGGTTCAAGTCCTCCCCTTTCCTCGCCTTCCCCTCATCTCTGTACCTCACGAGCTTGTTGTGGGAGGATATGTTGCTAAAGTTCTCTGGATGATCGAGGTCATCCTCAGAGAATGCCTTGGCCTTCTTGTACGAGGCAGTATGGGCCATGGCATAGAGGTCGAATAGAGGTGGCACCTCCTTCTTGTTTTCTCGCGCCTAAAAGAGGTGAACAAAATATTAGTTAAGGGCTCAAGCTATCATGAAGAATGAAATTGCATGAATCATGAAGCAAACCACATACCTAGTTATCCCCGTACTCAAACAGGTTGGAGCTCCCTTGATGGTGTGGCACACCTCTCATTTGGGCACGCTTCTCCTTGGCCTTGTTTTGTTCGGCTAGCCATTCGGGAGAGCACCACTCATCCACCAATGCCTCCCAACAGTCCATCCTATTCGCACACCATCTCGGGGGCACCTAAGTTAGACAAGAGAAATTTCAGCGCTACGTCTATGAATCAAATCAAAGAAACTATGTACACGGCCTTAAGAATAGATAATTACCTTCATAAACTTCTCCTTACTCAGATAATTTTTGCGGCACTTCTTCTTCGCCCTCTTAATGTTACTCGAGGCATAGTAGTCTCGAATAGCCTGCACCCGAGCCTCGTGTCGTAAGTTCTGAAGTAGGCGCTTGCACTCGGTTTCGAGAACAACAGCCGCTCTTGCCTCGTCTTCCTCAAGACACCTATAGATGGTCTACAATCAAACAAGACAACACATTAGACACTGATTAGTACAATCACTAGGTGTTGTTGATTTTTAATTCTGTAAAGGAGAAATTACCCAAAAGCGACAGATCATAATGTTAGCCACCGTATCGCACAAGACACCATCGACCATCTCCTCCGGCGGGGCCGGGCAGCCTTGTACAGCTCCCAGGTCAGTGCTACCTGTGGAGACTCACCCTCACCGGGCAACTCGACCTTCCCCGGGAAGTGGTGCCGGAGAAGCACACCAAGGACCTGGTTGGGCCTGCGGACACCACCACGCTCGTATTTCCAACCCCTGCAGTAGGACAAGACCAACACATTAGATATTAATTTGAAGAAACATGAAGGCAAAAGGTTAAAAAAGAGTAAATGCACTTACTTCTCCGTGTTAGGCGCAATCAACCACCTCTGCTCGCGGGTCGTCGGCATGGGAGGTAGCTTTGTACAACCACGCTGGTAGACCTTGTTGCCCTCCTCAACCATCTCGCTCTCCCTATAGGTGTCCTCAGACAAGTAATTTTCCTCGCCACCATCAGCATGGCCACTAGCCTCCGGAGTCACGTGGGACGAAGACTCCGGGACCCGAGTCTCCTGGGACGAAGACTCTGGCACCCGAGTCTCCTGGGACGAAGGCTCGGTGACCCGAGGCTCGTGGACCAGAGTCCGAGACGGGTCCACCCGAGACGGAGCACTCCTGTGGTCGGGAGAATTAGCTAGGGGTGGCGGCGAGGAAGGCGCATCAGCCTTCCTACCTCTAGCACCTCTCTTCGTCTTCCCACGACCTCTCCCGGTCGAAGAAGAAGCGCCCGCCGGTGTTTGCATGCTAAGTACCAGCGCTCTCCGGAGTTGCTGGGGTGGAATAATAGCACCCCTCCCAGCACGCGCCGAGGAAGGAGGCTCAGAGCGCTCTCGACCCCCGCCCACCATATGTCAACACCTGCAATGACAAAGAGTGAACGAAATTAGTTCAACATAAAAAAATTGAATACCTAATAACATGAACTAATTAATAATATATATGTACATAATAATAATTAAATACCTCACATTACTAATATTAATCTTCATCGTCTATATATGAACCGAGATCAATAAATGCATAATCATCATCACTATCAGTAATGACGTGCTCATCAGCATCATCAATAAATGCATCAACATGTGGAAGGCCTCTATGTAATCGGTCAAGCATTGTCAGGTCATCCATAGCAGTAACCTCTTCTTCTTCCGTCTCTTCTTGTTCCTGCTCAGGGGTGAAGTCGGGTTCACTATCGCCGTCGACCTCAATGTTTTGGGGTGAAGTAGAGCGGTTCTTGAAGCGTTTTTTGGAAACACGTGTTTCTTGGAAGAATTCTCCTTCATATGTGTCTGGGTTAATGTGAGGTTCATAATCATCTTCATTGAGGGGAGGTGGTCTAAAATGTGGCGGCACATCATAAACGACATCCCAACCTTTCAAATTTGGATCCGTTTGGTAGGCCCATGGTAGATAGAAAACTTGGGTTGCCTATTGAGCCGTAATATAGACATCGGGAACATCCAAATGGGTGCTTTGTTTGATTTCGACTGGCCCTATATGTTCATGAGTCCTTCTAGTCTCCTTCGCCTGGAACCAATAACATTTGAAGACTACGACGTTTGGTGGGTTTTCACCAAAGAATGTAAGTTCATAAATTGCTTCAACTCTTCCATAATACTCGACCCCTCCTTCACCGACAGCGGAGACACAACAATTTGTAGTCTTTCGGTCGGCCATAGATAGCTCTTTGCCAAAAGTACGAAAGCGATACCCATTGATGTCGTATTTTTCAAATGAACGGACCTTAAAGGCAAAACCATTAGCGACTTGTCTCAATTCGGAGTCCATAGACTCTGCATTAGCCTACAAGTTTGATACCAAAGGATTGTTGCATTAGCCGCAAACTAGGCGAAGAAATGAAATCGTCTAATTAATGGAAATTACCGTTTGCTTGAACCAAGAGATGAAACCGGGATAGCCGCCTCCATGCTTTGCCAGAAGCCCATACTCTTCGATGGAATCCTTTTGGATCACCGCTCCAGCCGAGAATTTGGCGACGTATCGACTGTACCACATATCTGGGAATAAGAGCATTTCAAAGGAATTACAAGTTGCGAAACAATGTACCGAGAACTTACTCGATGTACGGCCGCACTTCTGTTAGGTTGTTGAGGATATACAACGAAATGGTCCACCATTCTTCGACATCCAACCCTAATGATTTTGAAGCACCGGCTGGTGCGAGCTTCCCTTTGAATAGGCTGAGGTTGGATCGACCTTTTTCACGGTCGCCATCATTGTACCTTTTTCACAATCTTGCCTCGGTCGGGAGATGCAAAATCAAATATTGCATTGGATTAAAGAAGCCCGGTGGAAAGATCTTTTCTAACTTGCAAATCAACTCCGGCGCCAACTCTTCCAGTTCATCTAGCACGTCAGGCGATAGTTCTTTCGCACAAAGAGCACGGAAGAAATAGCTCAGCTCTGCCAGTACTAGCCATTCATCCTCAGGGATAAAGACACGCAACATCATCGGCATTACCCGCTCAAGCCATATGTGCCAATCATGACTCTTAAGACCAAATATTTTCAATTTTTCAAGACTCGCTCCCCTCTTTATATTCGCTGCACACCCATCGGGGAACATCAACTGCATTTGCACCCACAAGATCATTTCCCTCATAGCTGGCCTTCCAAGATTGAACCATGCCTTTGGCTTCCTCCAGTTCTTCTTTCCTTTCGATTGTCGAATGTTTTGTAACGGTCTATCACATAGAGCCTCCTGGTCGACTCTAGCCTTAGGATTATCCTTCGACTTCCCCTCTATGCCGAACAATGTACCAAAAAGGGCGTCCGCGACATTCTTTTCAGTGTGCATCACGTCGATGTTGTGTGGGCAAAGGAGGTCTTTGAAGTAAGGCAGATCCCACAAACATATCTTGTGAGTCCACGCGTGTTCCGTATTATACCCTTTGAAATACCCTGGACGATTTGGATCCGGCTCGAGAGCGTTTATCTGATCCAGGATCTGTTGGCCTGTCAATGCAGGTGGTGTAATGTTTTTGACAACTCTACCTTTGATGAAATTCTTCTTGTCTTTTCTGAACTTATGGTCAGGATCTAGGAACTGTCTATGCATGTCGAAGCAAGAAAACTTGCGACCCGCCTCCAGCCAACGGAACTGAAGAGCTGCCTTGCATGTGGGGCACGGAAACCTTCCATGCACACACCAGCCAACGAATAGCGCATACGCCGGCAAGTCATGCATCGAGTACATGTACCACACATGCATTTTGAAGTTCTTTTTTGTAGCGGCATCATATGTCTTCATCCCATTATCCCAGGCTTCTTGTAATTCATCCTTAAGCGGTTGCATGTACACATTCATATTCTTCCCCGGATATTTGGGCCCTGGAATTATCAGGGTCAGGAAAATGTTCTTTCTTTTCATAATATCTCCGGGAGGAGATTGAGTGGAATGACAAATACGGGCCAACAACTGTATTGTGCTGTCGTCATACCATACACATTGAACCCATCCGTGCTGATGGCAACTCGAGGATGCCTTGGTTCTGCCGCTTTATCCTTATGTAATGCATCGAAGTGCTTCCACGCAAAAGCGTCCGAAGTGTGTGCCAACATCGAATTCCCATCTGCATCCAGTTCTGTTCTTTTGCCCAATTTATGCCACGTCATCTGTCTAGCCGTCTCTTCGACCATGAAAAGTCGTTGAAGTCTTGGTATGATTGGAAGATACCGAAGAACATTAATGGGGATTTTGGTCTGACTCTTCTCACCCATACCGTTGTCTACCAGAACATACCTGGAAGCATTGCAAATGGGGCAATAGTCCAAGCTTGCATACTGAAGCCTAAATAAGGCACATCCATTCTCACATGCATCTATCTTCTCATAGGGCATCTTAAGCGCACGCAGGATTTTGTCCGACTGGTACAGGTTTGGTGGCAATACATGGCCTTTGGGTAGAAAGCATCCAAATATCGTCATAATCGCGGCGTAACATTCTCTGCCCAGGTTGAACTGAGCCTTTAGAGCCATTACTTGCGCGATGGCATCTAGCTGACAAAGCTCACTGTGCTCATGGAGAGGACGTTTTGAAGACTCCAACATTTCATAAAAGGCCTTTGCAGATTCCTCCATCTCATCGTCCGAATCCCGAGCATCATCAAAGTCTTGCACCATGTCTTCGATCCCGGTACCATGCTCGTCGGTGCGACGACGAAGCACCTCAGCTCTGGCACGTTGGGAAGACTCACCATGAAATGTCCAGACCGTATAACTAGGCGTAAAACCCTACTTCTGTAGGTGTTTGATCATTTCAAACTCTGACTTCTTCTTATAGTTGTCGCAATCGACACAAGGGCACCAGGTTGTTTTCTGTCCATTTGCAAATGCGACTCTCACAAACTCCTTGGTTTTTGTTAACCATTAATGGGTCATGTCTTTCTGACTAGTGTGACTGGTGTACATCCACCCACGATCACTCATCCTGCCTAGCTACTGGACACACACAAAATATATACATAATTCAGCAAACCATATTCATTACGTCGATGCAACCTAGACGCTAGTAGGTAAAGATAGGTCCTAATCCCACCCTTGTATGTGTAGATTGGGTTCGTTTCCCCATGCTCTGCTCCGGATCCAATGCAAAATTTCGGTAGCACCTCCCCGCTGTTCTCCTGATACACGTCTCGCAAATAAGCAGAGAGGATGTGTACCCGGAGAACAACAGGGAGGCACTGACGAAATTCTGCATCGGATCCGGAGCAGAGCATATGGGAAAACGAACCCAATCTACACATACTCGGGCTGTCCATGGATAACGTTGGACAATTCGAAAGAATCACGGTTATAAATATGGAAATGTATGCATCTTTATGGATGTAACCCTTTCAAACGGGAGATGCATAGTGTTCACGCATACTAATGATTCAATCTACCTACAGCTAGCAAGTTTCATCGGCACAAAGACCGGAACAGAGACAATGAAGGGGGAGGAGGAGATGTCATTTGTTCTCACCCACGAACGCAGGGGCGGAGCTCGTCGAACGCACGGGGAGGTCGTCAAACACCAAACCCTCGCAGCGATGAAACAATTGCACATTTAAATCCACCCGATCAACACAAATATATATATGATATTTTTCATAACAAAATCAGAAATTATATGACCTAACTCATAATTCGCACATATATGACCCCGTCGGCCTCTAGAAGCCGGAAGAGCACCCTTTCGGTAAACAGGAGGCCGAAGAGGTGTCGGGGGTCGGGGGTGTCGGGGTGTCGTGTCGGGGTCGACATGTCGTGTCATGGTCGGGGGTGCCGTGTTGGGGTGTCGGGGTCGGGGTGCTGTGTCGGGGTCTCGGGGTGTCGGGGTCGGTGTGCCGTGTCGGGGTGTCCGGGTGTCGTGTCGGGGTGTCGGGGTCGGGGTCGGTGTCGTGGTGTCGAGGGTGTCGTGTCGGGGTCGGGGTGCTGTGTTGTGGTCGGGGGTGCCGTGTCGGGGTGTCGGGGTGTCGTGTCGGGGTCGGGGTGTAGGGGGTGTCATGTCGGGGTCGGGTGCTGTGTCGGGGTCTCGGGGTGTCGGGGGTGTCGTGTCTGGGTGTCGTGGTGTCTGCTTTGTCATGTCGGGGTCGGGGTGTCGGGGTGCCGGGGGTGTCGTGTCTGGGTGTCGGGGTGTCGGGGTGTCAGGGGTGTCGGGGTCGGGGTGGCGTGTCGGGATCGGGTGTCAGGGTGTCGGGTCGGGGTCGGGGTGTCGAGGTGTCAGGGTCTTCTTCTTCTTCTTCTTCTTCTTCTTCCTTTTTCCCTTTTCCTCCTCTTCTTCTTCTCCTCCTCTCCTCTTTATTCTTCTTCTTCTTCTTCTTCTTCTTCTTCTTCTTCTTCTTTTCTTCTCCTCCTCCTCTTCTTTTCTTCTTCCTTTCCTTTTCCTCTGCTTCTCCTCCTCTCCTCCTCCTCATCTTCTTCTTCTTCTTCTTCTTCTTCTTCTTCTTCTTTCTTCTCCTCCTCCTCTTCTTCTTTTTATTTTCTTCTTCTTATTATTCTTCTTCTTGTTTTTTCTTCTTTTCCTTTTCCTTTTTCCTTTTTTCTTTTCTTCTTTTTCTTTCTTCTAGGTTTCTTTGTACCTAAATGTCTAAATATCTAAAAACCTAAACATCTAAGTATCTGAACTCCTAAATGTCTAAATATCTAAAACCTAAACAGAAAAAATAAAAAAATAAAAGGAATAGGAGGGGGAGCTCACCAGAGGGGGCAGAGGGGGCTGGCTGGCAAGGGGGGCAGCGACGGGGCTGGCCGGCGGCACGGGGGGGGCCGGGCCGCAACGGGGCGGAGAGGGCGGGCCTAGGCGCGGCGGCGCGGGCACAGGACGGGGCACGGGGCGGGGCAGTGGGCGGCGGCGGCGGCGGCGGTTGCGACGGCGGCGAGCGATGGGTGGCGAGCGACGTGCGGCGAGCCTGGCGGGTCGGGGGCGGCGGCGGGTGGAGAGATAGAGCGGGTTGGGGCGGGTCGGGGGCGGCGGCGGGGTTCAGGAGGGGAGAGACAGAGTGGAGAGAGCGGGGGGTGGGCTGGTAGGGCCGCTAGGAGGCATTTTCTTTGCCGTCTGCTAGCGGACGGCAAAGTTTCTTTGCCGTCCGCTAGCAGACGGCAAATATGTGGGGTGGGCCGTTGCAGTTAACTGGCCTTCACTGGGCCCCACCCCACCTCTTTGTCGTCCGCTAGCAGACGGCAAAGAGCTGGCTGATGGCAAATAGTGTCTTTGCCATCAGCCAGCTCTTTGTCGTCTGCTTTCCCAAAGGTGATGGCAAACAACCTCTTTGTCTTCTGCCAGCAGACGGCAAAGAGCTGGCAGATGGCAAATAACTGAATTCCAGTAGTGGGTCTAGGTAAGGTTGCAATCTCAAAGGACCGTCACATGGATAAGGTGATACTTGTCAAATCCCTCGGGTTCAACCATATGTCTGTCTTAATGCTTTGTGATCTTAATATGGTTGTCGTATTTGGAAAATATCAAGGTGTTGTCACCATGGAGTCTGACAATTCCAAAGTATTTGAAGGCTTTAGGAGAGTAGACTTGTATATTGTTGATTTGTCTAGAGGTCCTTAGCCTGCCACATGCCTACTTGCAAAGTCCTCAAAAGGCTAGCTATGGCATCGACGACTTGGACATGCTGGTATGAGGAACTTGCACACGCTTGTTAAGAAAAATCATGTCATTGGCATTGAAGGTGCCAAATTCTTCAAGGACCACCTATGTGGTGCATGTGAGTCTGTGAAGATGACCAGATCCAAGCATCCCTGGAATACAATCATGACCACGACTCGACCCTTTGAATTGCTTCGCATGGACCTCTTTGGCCCCACTAATTACTCCACACTAACAAATTCTTCAAGTTTGTATGGCTTTGTTATTGTTTATGATTACTTTCATTACACTTGGGTGCATATTATTCTGTACAAGTCTGAAGTGCAGGATGTCTTTAGACGATTTGCTTCAAGGGCCTCCACTAACTTCGGTGTCAAGATCAAGCATATCAGGAGAGATAATGGGACTGAGTTCAAGAACACCAATCTTGATGAATATCTTGATGAACTTGGTATTACTCATGAGTTATCTTCCCCATATACTCCTCAGCAGAACGGCGTCGTGGAGCGCCAGAACATGACTCTTGTTGAGATGGCTCGCACCATGCTTGATGAATACAAGACTCCTCGTCGCTTCTGGCCTGTGGCAATTGATACAGGATGCCACAACATCCATAGGGTATATCTTCACAAATTCTTCAAGAAGACTTCATATGAACTTATGACTGGTAAGAAACCCAATGTAAGTTATCTCAAAGTCTTCGGTGCAAAATGCTGGATTGGAGATCCTCACCATAGTTCTAAATTTGCACCGAAAGCACATGAAGGTTTTATGCTTGGTTACGGAAAGGACTTGCACACCTACAGAGTCTTCAACACCTACCACCATAAGGTTGTTGAAACTATAGATGTGCGGTTCGATGAAACCTATGGCTCGCAAAGAGAGCACCTGCCTTTTGTGCTAGATGAAATGTCTCCTAAGGAATCCATTAAGCTGAAGGCTACTAAAGATGTCATACCCACTGAGGAACTCATTCCGACGAATGAGGACATTCATGCTGATACACCTGAAGAAAGTGGTGCTGAAGAAAATCCTCATCCACGTCAACCTGCTCATCCAAGAGTTGCAAATGAAGTGCAGATTGACAAAATCATCGATGACATCAATGCACCAGGTCTCCTCACTCGCTCAAGAGCTTCACATTTGACTAAATTTTGTGGGACTTTGCTTTTGTCTCTATCATATAGCCCACCAAAGTTGATGAAGAATTCAAGGAGCCTGAGTGGATTCAAGATATGCAAGAGGAATTGCATCAATTCAAGCTCAACAACGTGTGGGAACTTGTCAAGCGGCCAGATCCTCGCAAGCACAACATCATAGGTACCAAGTGGATCTACCGCAACAAGCAAGATGGAAATGGCCTTGTGGTAAGAAATAAGGCTCGTCTTGTAGCTCAAGGCTAAACACAGGTTGAAGGAATTGACTTTGATGAAACTTTTGCACCTGTTGCTAGACTTGAAGCTATTCGCATATTGCTTGCTTATGATAACCATCATTATATCATCTTATATCAAATGGATGTGAAAAGTTCATTCCTCAATGGTAAGCTTGAGGAAGAAGTATATGTTGCTCAACCCCTAGGTTTTGAAGACCCTAAGCATCCTGACAAAGTCTCCAGACTCAACAAGGCCCTCTATGGCCTCAAGCAGGCACCTTGGGCGTGGTATGACACTCTAAAGGAATTCCTCCTGAAGAAAGGCTGCAAACCCGGTTCACTCGACCCAACTCTTTTCACTAAATCCTATGACAATGAACTATTCATATGCCAAATATATGTAGACGATATTATCTTTAGCTATACTCACAAACATTACAGCGATGAATTTTCCTATATGATGAGTGAAGAATATCAAATGTCTATGATGGGAGAGTTGAAATTCTTCTTAGGTCTTCAAATTCATCAGCAAGACAATGGCATCTTCATCTCTCAAGAGAAATACCTCAAGGATGTTCTGAGGAAATTTGACATGCAAGATTGCAAAGGCGTCAAAACGCCAATGCCTTGAAAAGGCCACCTGTGCACTGACAAAAATGGTAAAGATTTCGATAAGAAGGTATATCGCTCCATGATTGGCTCATTATTGTATCTTTGTGCATCTAGGCCTGATATTATGCTGAGTGTTTGCATGTGTGACCGATTCCAAGCAACACCGAAGGAATCACACCATAAGGCTGCGAAACATAATCTTCGATACTTAGCTCGCACACCAATGCTTGGATTATGGTATCCCAAGGGCTCAAATCTTCACCTCGTCGGATACTTTGATGCTGAATATGCTAGAGATCATGTGGATCGCAAGTCAACCTCAGGCACATGTCATTTCCTCGGACGATCCTTAGTCTGTATGTCCTCGAAGAAGCAGAACTACATGTCACTATCTACTGCTGAAGCTGAGTACATTGCTGCTGGTTCATGTTGCGCTCAGTTGCTGTGGATGAAGCAAACCCTCAAGGACTATGGCATCAAGGTGAAGAATGTGCCTCTCTACTGCAACAACGAGAGTGCCATCAAGATTGCCTATAACCTAGTTCAACATTCCAAGACCAAGCACATCCAGATTCTTCATCACTTTCTTCGAGATCATGTACTCAAGGGCCACATCTCCATTGACCACATACGTACTGAAGATCAACTGGCCGATATCTTCACAAAGCCCTTGGATGAAAAGAGATTTTGCAAGTTGCGACGTGAGCTAAATATCTTAGAATCTTCGAATGTTCTTTGAAGAAGTACACACATCCTAACATTTATGCAAAATTGATGACTTAGATGTGCAACACACGAAGTAATGTTTTTCTTCAATCAATGAAGAATAACCCTCTAAGTGTGAAGAAATTAATGAAGAATTTGATTCTCAGAACCCTATGACAATTGTATGCGGTGTCTGAAATCATCATTCTTATATGGTGGGTCACGCCACCAACCATAGTTGAAATTCTTCAAAGTTGAGTTTTTCGGCATTTTGCAAATTCTTCAAATTTTCCATGACTGGATAACCCACGATCCTCCACTATCACCACTACTCGGAACGTGGGTGACACATGTCGCGA
This sequence comes from Hordeum marinum, assembly GCA_022496015.1. NCBI lineage: Eukaryota > Viridiplantae > Streptophyta > Magnoliopsida > Poales > Poaceae > Hordeum > Hordeum marinum. The sequence goes on along the minus strand of CM039677.1, from coordinate 137,230,448 downwards.
GGAGAGCAAGGGTCAGGGGTAATCTAGTCCAAAATCTTTGGACAGATTGGTTTTCACCTTTGCTATAAATACCCATTCCCTTTCATTGTGCTCGGTTACTCTTCACTCCTACTCTCTCCCGAGCTCCAACCCAGCGCTGCCGCTAAAATCATCACCTCCAGTGTGGAAGAGCTTCACTGCCTCGACCTTGCCGTCGCCCTACTCGCATCCACCATGGAAGTCTTCACCCCATCCCCGCTGTAGCTGTCTCCCTCTGCTGAGCTAGGGCGTGGGAGATCTGGACTGACGAACTTCCTCGATATCATCTCACAGTTCATCGTGTTCTTCATCAGGGTAAATAAAATCTGTTTTTACTACCCTTGTTTGATCTTCAAGTTTTCCTCAATTTTCTGAAAGGTGTTTATTCTTCAAGAATCTCATTCTAAAGCACCTTACATCTTCATACACTTGATGTTTTTCCCTAAGTTATGATTTTCTTCAAGATTCCTCAAGTGTGTGAATCCTCAAAATTTGCACAACAATGGAACCTAAGACAAAGAACACTTAGTGAAAATCCTCAAGACACCCATGGTCAATTTCCTCACACTTGATGTTTTTGAAAAACTTCTAAGAACGCATATGTCCTCTTCAAATTCCTCGTACCTATACTCTGTTCACAAATACAAACATGTCCGCTGATGAATCACTAGGTTCTCATCAACTTAACTCATTTGCAACGTTTCTTGAGGAAAAATGTGCACTTCTTCAAAATCTTCAAGAGTTCAGAATCCTCAGCCGAAGAAAATGGTTGATGGGAAGAAGCCACAGAAAGGTGGAAAGAAACCTAAAGTGTAGACTGCTTTTGAAATACCTGATGACTTGTATGAGGAATATTGCACTCCAGATGAAGAAACTCATGGCAAAGAAACAACAAAGCAGAGAAAGATCCGCTTACAGAAAATTCAGAGGAGATGGGCAAACGAGTGGAAAGAATATCGCTATGTCACTCCCAAGTATATGATGAAATTCACAGTTAAACCTCCTTGCAACAGGCCACCCTTGGCTCTGACCCAAACTGGTGATCCCAATAGTCTCAAGACTGGTGATGACTTTCCTCATGAATGGGAAATACAGCATGCCAAGCTGGCAAAGAAACCAAAACAAGCTGTGAAGAAATTCAACGAAGACTCTACTGCTGCTGCCACTACTGGAGCCTCTACTAGTCCTCTGAAGAAATCAATTATGAAGAAATATGCTGTGAAGTCAAAGTATTCAAGTCCAAAATCATCACTTCAGACTCCTCAAGCAAAGCCTTCAAAGGCCTTATCCCCTGATTCGGTAGCTGCTCAGTCCTCTATTGCTACTGCAAAGTCATCAACACCTGTGCACCTTGCATCATGTCAAAGGACAGAGGGTTTCTCAGTTGCTTCAAGGGTCTCTGCAAGTCCCTTTGCTCGAGCATAGTCTTCAACAAGTCCTACTATGTTGAAACTGAAGAAAACTGTTGGACGAGGTCAAAGACCAAATCCTCACATTAGCAAAGCTATCATGAATGTACCCTCAGGATCTGAGGATGATGATGAGGCTAATGATGAAGAATTGGAAGAAATCATCAGGGAAAGTCAGCAAAGGGTTGCAATAGCCAAAGGCAACTTTATTCCTCTTGTGCTGGATCCCAAGATGATCCTCAACTTCATTGACATATGGCATGAGGATCCTAGCACCCCACTTTCCTCACTGAACCTACCTCTTGGTGTGGACCATGTCCTCACACACTTTATTGCTGAGGAAAAATGGAAAAGAGATCAAGCTCTGAGAGCTAAGAGGAGCATGGCTGAAAAAGAAAATTTTCTGAGGAATAACATGATGAATTTGACTCCAAATCAACTCATCATTGTTCAATCTGAAATTCACTGTCTTTATAAAGAACAAGACAAATATGATGTTGAATGGAAGGGCACCAAAGTGAGATTTGTCAGGGCAGCCCAAGCTGCAATTAAGGACCATAACTCAAGGGTTGCAGCTCGATCGCAACCACAAATTCCTCAGGCTGAAGAATCTGCTCAACCTGCTAAAGAAACTGCTCCCACGGTTGAAGAAATTCAGGCTACTGAAGAACATGCCAGGACAACCTCCACTGTTGTGCGTGAAGAGACTGCCAGGCCAGCTGAAGTTTTTGCTGCGCCAAAGGAAATTGATACCACAAGGGCGACTGCATCAGTCGTGCCAGAAGAAAATGCACCCCCTTCACCCTTTGCAGAAACAGCCAAATCATCAAGGGTGAAGACAATCAACCTTCCTTCTGCATCAGAAGCAAAGAAGACCAAGGCTGCGGAGAAGAAGGCACTAAAACGAAAAGCATCAACTTCATATTCCAAAGTAGTGAAGAAATTGAAGACACTGCCAAGTTCTTCAACAGAACCATTTGATGCAACTCCTATCAGCTTCGTGCCATCTTATGAAATAGTGCCATTTCGTGCTAACTATGTCATCCCAAATGATGATCAAGAAGAAAAGGATCCATCTGCCGCTACCTCAGAGCCGATTGATGAAGAAATTGAAGTGGAAGCAAATGCTTCAACTCCAAAGGTATCATCGCCGAAGCCTTAGTTGACTTCTGAAGAGGCCGACGTTGAAGAAATTGATGAGGACGTGGACATTGGCAACACAACCCCTGTCATCAATGATGAATATTGGGAAGCTGCACACCCAAATTCCCCAATGACCACTCCTCTATCACAGATTCCTTAGTCTCCAGCCTAGACTGAAGAAATTCATATAGGATCTGATGACTTGGCCGCAACTGCCACTTAAGAAATTCTAGCTGCATCAGCTGAAGAAATTGTTGCTCTAGCTGCCACTGAGGAAACTGCTGTGCAAATTCCCTAGTCTAAATAAGTTCCTCCTATGCCTAAGGAGATTGTGGGCTGCTTCAAGACAATCCTTCAGCCAAAGCCAAGAATGCCATTCAAAGGCTCAAAGCGCCCCAAATTCATCAAAACCAATTTCTTCAATGAGCACATTTTCTTCGATGGACCAAATCCATATGAATCTGCAAGGGTCGGTCACACCAGGTTCTGGACTTCAACACAGATGAACTATTATGCATCAGTCCTATTTTATAAGAAGAAAGTCTTCGAGCACCATCAAATTCCTCATGCGGATATGGAAACAATCCCATCCTTCACACCGGTGCTCGTAGTTCTTCAAGATGCAGGAATTCTTCCATTCTGTGTGGATATATGTGATTAGAATGAAGAGATAACTCTTCAATTCTATGCCATTCTCGACATCATGGGTGATGCTTTTGACATCAACTCATGGGTCTTGGACTGGATGACTGGACCAACCCATTACGCTGCACCGGCCTCTGAATTGCTTCAGTCAGTCCCAGTTCCAATTCCTTTACAAGAAGCCCGCTGCCTGTTTGATGAACCCGCTCTGTCTGACCATATGATGGAAGTGATGATGAAGCCATTGGCTCCAGGAAAACCACAAAGTACCACCTTCCTTGGGAAGGATTTGCTCTAGGTACCCATGATGATTTATCGCATTCTCACCAACACCCTTTGTCCTCAAAAGGTCACAACTCTGAAGAAGAAGAAGTTGAGGGAGTCATGAAGAACATGCTATTCAACATCATTCATGGGATTCCCATCAACTACCACGACTTCTTCATGGGGACATTGGCCAATGCAACATTAGCTCCATTTGAATTGAAGCCTTATGCTCCCTAGGTCATGAAATTCATTAGATCAAGGTCTTTAATTCCCTTCAAGGCTGATTTCCAAAATCACCTCGGCTTTCTACCTCCGATTGAAGTCCTCAAGAGCACAATTGCCTCAGTTGAAGGAAAAGGCAAAGATTTCATTGATGAAGGTACTCGCCCATTGGATGGTCAGTTTTGCAAAGCTACATCTTACGCCACCAATGATGACACTGCTACCCAGGACTCTGCTGCAAAAGCCTCAGTGCAAAAGCCTCAAGAGTCTGCCCCTCGTGTGATGACAGATTGTGAACTACTTATAAGTCTTCATATGAAGGTTGATCACAATCACAAGTGGGTGAAGCGTCAGTTTGCTTCAATTGTTCAGAACATGACTGTGACGTAGAACTCTGTGAGGAAAAATCACTACTATGTGCATGAAATCTTCGATCGCGCATGGGCCATTCTTGCACATCTCAAGACTCCTGAGGAACACAATGACATGGCCTTTCAACAAAAATTTGACTGGTCTCATCCTCCTCAGAAGAAATTCAAGAAGGTTCAAGTTCCTTAACTGGTTACAAGTTCATATTCTTGATCATGCGAAATGGATGAAGCTGAGGACATTGACGACACTGTGGCAGGCCCTACATCGATGAACAACCCCGGCAATGCTAGCGCTCCTTCCTCACCAACAAGATGAAATTCTTGAAGGGGCGTTAGTCCTCACTTTTTCATCCCTTTTGGTCTTCAATGACAAAGGGGGAGAAAATATGAGTTAGTCTTCAAGCAGGTCTCTATATATGGGCGGTTTTTGTTTAAGTTACAACTCTCGCTCTTTAGAAGCTTTTGTTGGTTGAGTTGTAAACTTAAGTCTGATGGTGGTCTGACTCTTTTGAAGTGCTTTCCACATGCTTATTTCCTCAAGTACCTTAATGCATGCATGTTGTATTTCGTGAGACACCATTTTCATCATGCATTTAAAATTCTTCATATCATATGTTAAATGTGTGTATGAATTACAAGATATAGGGGGATTTCTCCATGTTTTTAACCTGCCATGTGCATTTGAAGTCCAAAGAAATTTCTCAAATATGCACATCTTCAGGGGGAGTTCTTCTATATATTGCTATCAAATTCCTCAAACTCGGTACCTACACTTCATATTATTATCCTCGTTGAAAACTTAACCTATTTGTCATCAATCACCAAACAGGGGGAGATTGTAAGTGCATCTAGTGCCCCTTAGTGATTTTGGTGTATTGAAGACTTATAGGTTAAGGACCTATGTGTTTGTGAGTGTACACAGGCTCTATAAGTCGATGAGGAGTTTAATATAGTTGAAGATTACCGACCCCTAAAAATGTATGTCTTAAACTCAAGACTTTGGTATTCCCTGAAGACTTTGAAAATGAAGAAGTTGGTGTGATCTTGAAGACATGAACGAGGACTATGAAGCGTGAAGACTGTTGATTTCGTAGTTTCATTTCCTTTCTTTGAGTTATAGGAAACACCGTACTATTAATGGGGGCCGAGGTAATACTAAGGAAATTTTCCAATTGATGCTCAACTCAAAAGCCTCAACCTATCCAATCCTTCGGGTGAAGCCTTTGGAAATCTCTTGCAGTTCAGTCAAGTTCTTAAGTGACAGAGACGAAGTTCTTCTGGTCTCTGATGAAATTGATCTGACTGAGGACTTAGGATTTTGCCAGTGTGAATTGCCTACAAGTGAGGAACATGATAAGCCTGAGGACTTTCATAGTTCAAAATTCCAACCGTTGTTGTGCTTAGCGCCACCTGTCCCCAATCATCTTATCCACATAACGGTCATATCATTGGGGGCATTTATGTCTTATCATGTCAGGTTGCACCATGGCTATAAATAGCCACCCCTCACAAGCACTAGTTGGTTGGCTGCTTCGGGAGAGAACTGACACTTGTCATTTGAGAGTAACCCATCCTCTAAGGACTTTGAGAGAAAATCATCAGTGAGGAAAAACCCAAATCCAAACCACCAAACCCAAAGTGATTGAGCATCACTGAAGAGATTGTTCCTGTGTGGAACCGACGCTTGTTACCTTTGAGGATCGTGTATCCTCTGGATGGTTAGGCGTCATGGTCTAGTCCATCCTGCAGTCAATTGGGGATCATAGAGTGACCTTGGTCTAGACATCCAACAATCAATTGTGGATCGCCGGGTGACCAGTTTGTGAGGGTTTTGGAAGTCTACACTTAAGACTTACCACGAGTGTTGGGCGAGGACTTTGTGACCTTAGCTCAAGGAGAATACGATAAGGACTGTGTATCCTGGTACTGTGTGTCCTCTGGTTTAAATACCAGGCCGCTCCAAACTAGACGTACGTCTGTCACAGTAGTTGGAACTGGGTCATCAAACCATTGTCTTCATCGAGCTACCTAGTTCTTTTTCCTCAACCCTTTCATTTCCTCATACACCTATTGATGAAATTGATCTTTACTGTTTGAAGAATTTGACTGAAGACTTTCACAATTTTCCTCACCTCAAATTCTTCAAGTTACCTTGTTCCTCACCTGCCTATCCTGTATCATGCTACCTGTAATCTCTCCATGTTCATTTCATCATCATGACTATGATGTTTCTATGTTTCTCATGCACTTGAGTACTTATTCTGCTGCTAGTTATTCATCACATTTCAAATTCCTCAAGTTGACATTCCTCAAGTGATGAATTTGTAAAAAATGCCTATTCCCCCCTCTAGTCGATATAAGGCACTTTCATATAGAAATAATCTCTTGTGCTGGCGTCCCATGTCTTGACCGGCGATTTCCATAACGTGTCCAGCTCCTCTTTCAAAAGCCCCATATACAGGTTAATATTATTTCCTAGTTATTTCGGCCCTTGAATCAGCATGCTTATGTGTATGTACTTTATCTTCATGCACTTCCATGGGGGGAGGTTGTATATCCATACAAGACGGGCCATGTGTTTAATGCTCTCCACCGGCTAGCATCTGCGAGGTGTCTCAGCTTCAGATCATCTCCATCGTCAGGCTTCTTCCTCTCTGCGTGCCAGCGCATGAGCTTTGCTTCCTTAGGATCTACGAATTGTCGCTGCAAACGGGGAGTGATCAAAAAGTACCATACAACTTTCTGAGGATCTTTATTTCCCGCCTTCTTGTATCGAGAAGCATTGCGCACTGGACAGCTGGTTTTTTCCGCGTGCCCCCCCCCCCCCCGATAAATGATGCAACCGTTGATGTATGCGTGGTATCTAATGTGTGGCAGATCAAGAGGGCAAACGATTTTCTTTGTCTCCTCTACACTAGTAGGACACATGTTCCCCACAGGAAGAACTTTATTATGTAGATACTTCAAATGCTCATCGAGACTTTTGTTTGTCCATTTGTTTTCGGCTTTCGTCTTTAGACGTTTGAGCATGAAACTGAAGCAGGTCACCTCGGGATAGCAACCGTCATACAATGGAGTCTTCGAGTCTACTTCAAATTGCGCCAGCTTGGCCTGCTCTCTATAAGCAGCTCTGTCGCTAGTCGTACTCTTGCGAAGGAGGTCTCGAACATGAGGGTCCTGCACGACTGAGCTTAGTAGCACCGAAGACTGCGGCATGTCTGTCGGCTCTTCTTCACCATGTACAGGCTCTTCTTCGCCGTGTCCGGAATCTTCTCCGCCGCTGGTATGTCTCCAATGTATCTATAATTTTTTATTGTTCCATGCTATTATATTACCTGTTTTGGATGTTTTATATGCATTAATATGCTATTTTATATAATTTTTGGGACTAACCTATTAATATAGAGTCTAGTGCCAGTTTCTATTTGTTCCTTGTTTTTGAGTATTGCAGATAAGGAATATTAAACGGAGTCCAAACGGAATAAAATCTTCGCGATGATTTTTCTTGGACCAAAAGACATCTGCTGGACTTGGAGGGGAAGGCAAGAGACCTGCCAGGAAGTCACAAGCCAAGGGGGCATGGCCACCACCCCTGGCCGCACCTGGCAGCCTTGTTGCCCCCCAACAGGTCTCCTAACCCTATTATGTGCCTATAAATTCCCAAATATTCCTCCAATACCAAATGGAGCCACGAAAATACTTTTCCGCTGCTGAAAGCCTCCATTCCTGAGATATCCAATCTTGGAGCCTTTTTTGGTAATCTGCCGGAGGGGGATTCGATCACGCAGGGCATCTACATCAACTCCATTGCCCCTCCGCTGTTGCGTGAGTAGTTCACCACAGACCTTCTGGTCCATAACTAGTAGCTAGATGTCTTATTCTCTCTCTTTGTTCTTCAATACCATGTTCTTCATGGAGATCTATCCGATGTAATACTCTTTTGTGGTGTGTTTGTCGAGATTCGATGAATTGTGGGTTTATGTTCAGATTATCCATGAATATTATTTGAGTCTTTTCTGACTTCTTATATGCATGATTTCATATCTTTGCAAGTCTCTTCGAGTTATTGGTTTGGTTTGGCCAACTAGATTGGTAATTCTTGCAATGGGAGAAGTGCTTAGTTTTGGGTTCAATCTTGCGGTGTCCTCGCCTAGTGACATAGTAGGGGTAGCGAGGCACGTATTGTATTGTTGCCATCAAGGATAAAAAGATGGGTTTTTCATCATATTGCTTGAGTTTATCCCTCTACATCATGTCATATTACCTAATGCGTTACTATATTCTTCATGAACTTAATACTCTAGATGCACGCAGGAGTCGGTCGATGTGTGGAGTAATAGTAGTAGATACAGAATCATTTCGGTCTACTTGACACGAACGTGATTCCTATATGAATAATCATTGCCTTGGATATATTCATAATTATTCTCTTTTATATCAATTGCTCGATAGTAATTTGTTCAACCACAGTATTATTTTCCTTCATGAGAGAAGCCTCTAGTGAAACCTATGGCCCCCGGGTCTATTTTCCATATTATATGTTCAGATCTATAAACCAAAAATACCAAAAATACTTTGCTGCAATCTTTTTACTTTTGTTTTACTTTTTCTGTTAGTAATATTCTATATCTATCTCTATCAGATCTCATCCTTGCAAATAACCGTGAAGGGATTGACAACCCCTTTATAGCGTTGGGTGCAAGTGTTTGATTGTTTATGTAGGTGCGAAGATTGGGGACTTGCTCGTATCTCCTACTGGATTGATACCTTGGATCTCAACAACTGAGGGAAATACTTATCTACTTTACTGCATCACCCTTTCCTCTTAAAGGGAAAACCAACGAAAGTACAAGAAGTAGCAAGAAGGATTTCTCGCGCCATTGCCGGGAAGATCTACATCAATCCTACCAAGTACCCATCACGAACTCGTCTCTTGCATTTACATTATTTGTCATTTGCCTCTCGTTTTCCTCCGCCCCACTTCTAAAACGATTTTCAGAAAATACCAAAAATATTTGCCTTTTTATTCGCCCTTCTTTCGTTCGTCTTTCCTTTGCTTTTTGTTTGCTTGTGTGCTTGATTGCTTGCTTTGTCATGATGAATCAAGAGAACACCAAGTTATGTGCTTTTTTCAAATTGAAGATATTTCTGTTCTCACTACGAGATCGCGCTAAAACTTGGTTTTCATCTTTGCCAAAAAATAGTATTTATTCATGGAATAAGTGTAAAGATGCTTTTATTTCCAAGTACTTTCCGCCCGCTAAGAGCATCTCCATTAGGAACGATATAATGAATTTTAAGCAACTTGATCATGAGCATGTTGCACAATCTTGGGAGAGGATGAAATTAATGATTAGAAATTGCCCTGCACATGGTTTGAGCTTATGGATGATTATACAAAAAAATTATGCGGGATTGAATTTTGCATCTAGGAATATTTTAGATTCCCCCATGGGTGGTACCTTTTGGAAATCACATTAGGAGAAGCTACTAAACTCCTAAATAATATTATGGCAAATTACTCTCAATGGCATACCGAAAGATCTCCTACTAGTAAAAAAGTGCATGCTATTGAATAAATAAATACTTTGAGTGACATGATGGATGAATTGATGAAATTGTTTGCTAGTAAGAGTGCTCCTATTGATCCTAATGATATGCCTTTGTGTTCTTTGATTGGAAATAAAAATGAATCTATGGATGTGAATTTTGTTGGTAGGAACAATTTTGGTAATAACGCGTATAGAGGTAATTTCAACCCTAGGTCGTTTCCTAGTAATTCCTCTAATAGTTTTGGTAATTCCTACAATAATTCTTATAGAAATTATAATAAGATTTCATCTGATCTTGAGAACAATATTAAAGAATTCATTAGTTCTCAAAAGATTTTCAATGCTTTGATTGAAGAAAAATTGCTCAAGATTGATGATTTGGCTAGGAACGTTGATAGAATTTCGCTTGAGATTGATTCTTTGAAAATTAGATCTACTCCACCCAAGCATGATATTAATGAGTATTTAGAAGCTATGAGAATTTCTATTGATGATTGTAAGGAAAGAACCTCTAGAATACGTGCTAACCGTGAATGGCTTGAAAAAGTGTGTTCTCGTGGTAATAATGATGAAGATCTCAAAGTGATTGATGTGACTCATATAGATCTTAATTCTAAAATTGATAAAAGTGGGATAGAATGGGTCAAAACTTTAAATAGCAATGAATCCACTATTTTGAATTTCAAGGATTTCAATTATGACAGATGCTCTTTGATTGGTTGTATTTCCTTGTTGCAATCCATGTTGAATTCTCCACATGGTTATAATCAAAATAATGCTTTTACAAAACATATCATTGATGCTATGATGAAATCTTTGAAGAAAAACTTGAGTTGGAAGTTTCTATACCTATAAAGCTTTATGATGAGTGGGAACCTACTATTAAGACTAAAATTAAAGATTATGAGTGCCATGCCTTGTGTGATTTGGGTGCTAGCGTTTCCACGATTCCGAAAACTTTATGTGATGTGCTAGGTTTACATGATCTTGATGATTGCTCTTTAAATTTGCATCTTGCGGATTCCACTATTAAGAAACCTATCAGAAGGATTAATGAAGTTCTTATTGTTGCAAATAGGAATTATGTGCCCGTATATTTCATTGTTCTTGATATAGATTGCAATCCTACATGTCCTATTATTCTTGGTTGACCTTTCCTTAGAACGATTGGTGCAATTATTGATATGAAAGAAGGAAACATTAGATTCCAATTTCTATTAAGGGAAGGCATGGAACACTTTCCTACAAAGAAAATAAAATTGCCTTAGGAATCTATTATGAGATCTACTTTTGGATTGCATAACAAAGATGACAATACCTAGATCTATTGCGTTATGCCTAGCTAGGGGCGTTAAACAATAGTGCTTGTTGGGAGGCAACCAAATTTTATTTTTATGTTTCTATTTTAGCTTCTGTTTTTGAGTGTTTTACACATTATTAACTCTGTAGTAATTGTTTTTTGGTGTTTTAATTAGTCTCTGAGCCAAGTAAGACCTTTGGGATGGTCTATGGTGATTGTTGATTTGATCTTGCTGAAAAACAGAAACTTTCGCGCCTAGTCCAGGAATTTTATAAATTTATCAGAGCGTTGAATGAGTCTGAAATTTATAAACAAGATTGATATGAAAATTACTAAGGTTGTCCTAATGTTTCAGAAGTTTTGGAGCTATATAAGTATTCGAAGTTTCCAGATTTCTACAGACTCTTCTGTTTTTGACAGATTCTGTTTTTGTGTTGTTTACCTATTTTGATGTATCTATGGGTTGTATCGGGGGGTTTGAACCATGGATAAGTTAGAATACAGTAGATATTACACCAATATAAATAAATATTGAGTTCACAATAGTACTTAAAGTGGTGATTTATTTTTCTTATACTAACGGATCTCACGAGTTTCTTTTGAGTTTTCGGTTGTGAAGTTGTCAAGTTTTGGGTAAAGATTTGATGGACTATGGAATAAGGAGTGGCAAGAGCCTAAGCTTGGGAATTCCGAAGGAACCCCAATACATATTCAAGGATACCAAAGAGACGAATCTTGGGGATGCCCTGGAAGGCATCCCCTCTTTCGTCTTCAATCCATCGGTAAATTTGCTTGAGGCTATATTTTTATTCACCACATGATATGTGTTTTGCTTGGAGCGTCTTGTATGATATAAGTCTTTGCTTTTTAGTTTTCCACAATCATCCTTGCTTCACACATCTTTTGAGACAGACACGCATGAATCGTGAATTTATTAGAATACTCTTTGTGCCTCACTTATATCTTTTGAGCTAGGCAATGTTGCTCTAGTGTTGCACTTATATCTTTTTAGAGTACGGTGGTATTTTGTTTTATAGAAATAATTGAACTCTCGTACCTCACATATATTATTTTTAGAGTGTTTAAACAGCATGGTAATTGGTTTAGGTTATGAATTTAGTCCTAATATGATAGGAATCCAAGAGGGATATAATAAAAACTTTCATATAATGTGCATTGAGTATTATGAGAAGTTTGATTCCTTGCATAAAGTTTTGAGGTATAAAGATGGAAATATTAAGTGTAATGTTAGGAAGTAATTTTGAATTGGTAAAAATACTTGTGTTATGGTTTGTGATTCCCGTAGCATGCATGTATGGTGAAGCGTTATGTAAGGAAGTCGAACCATGATTTGTTTATTGATTGTCAGCCTTTGTGTGAGGGTCGGGAGCGGGTGATGGTTTACTCCTACCAACCTCTCCCCTAGGGGCATGTGTCTAATACTTTTCTTAGATGACTAATATACATTTTCAATAAGTATGTCAGTTCTTTATGACTAATGTGAGTCCATGGATTATACACACTCTCACCCTTCCACTTTTGCTAGCCTCTCTAGTACCGCTCAACTTTCACCGATGCATTAAACCCACCATATATCCTTCCTCAAAACAGCCACCATACCTACCTATTATGGCATTTCGATAGCCATTCCAAGATATATTGCCATGCAACTTCCACCGTTCTGTTTATTATGACACACAACATCATTTTCATATTGCTTTGCATGATCGTAAGATAGTTAGCATGATGTTTTCATGGCTTGTCCGTTTTTATGTCATTTGCTATGCTAGATCATTGCACATCTCGGTACACCGCCGAAGGCATTCATATAGAGTCATATTTTGTTCTAGATATTGAGTTATAATTCTTGAGTTGTAAGTAAATAAAAGTGTGATGACCATCATTATTAGAGCATTGTCCCATGTGAGGAAAGGATGATGGAAGCTATGATTCCCTCGCAAGTTGGGATGAGACTCCGGTCTTTATACTAGTGGGAGTTTTCCATAATATAACTTGGCTTGTATATTCCAATGATGGGCTTCCTCAAATTCCCCTAGGTCTTCATGAGCAAGCAAGTTGGATGCACACCCACTTAGGGTTTTTTTGAGCTTTCATACACTTATAGCTCTAGTGCATCTGTTGCATGGCAATCCCTACTCACTCACATTGATATCTATTAATGGGCATCTCCATAGCCCGTTGATACGCCTAGTTGATATGAGACTATATTCTCATTTTTCTTCACAACCTCCACCATGTTCTATTCCACCTATAGTGCTATATCCATGGCTCACGCTAATGTATTGCATAAGAGTTGAAAAAGTTTGAGAACATAAAAGGTGTGAAACAATTGCTTGACTTGTCATCGGGGTTGCGCATGATATAAATACTTTGTGTGGGGAAGATGGAGCATAGCTAGACTATATGATTTTGTAGGGATAACTTTCTTTTGCCATTATATTTTGAAGAGATACAATTGCTTTGTTAGTATGCTTGAAATATTATTGTTTTTATGTCAACATTAAGCTTTTGTTTTGAGTCTTATGGATCTGAACATTCATGCCAAAATAAAGAATATTACACGCATAAATATGTTAGGTAGCATTCCACATCAAAAAAATCCGTTTTTATCATTTACATAATCGAGGACGAGCAGGAATTAAGCTTGGGGATGCTTGATACGTCTCGAATGTATCTATAATTTTTTATTGTTCCATGATATTATATTATCTGTTTTGGATATTTTATATTATCTGTTTTGGATGTTCCATTGATATGCCACCACCCCTGGTCGTGCCTAGCAGGCTTGTGGCCCCCCAGCAGGTCTCCTAACCCTATTCTTCGGCCTATAAATTCCCAAATATTCCCCCAATACCAAAGGGATCCACGAAAATACTTTTCCGCTGTCGGAAGCCTCTGTTCCAATCTTGGAGCCTTTTCTGGTAATCTGTCGAAGGGGGATTCGATCGCGAAGGGCATCTACATCAACTCTGTAGCCCCTCCGATGATGCGTGAGTATTTCACCACAGACCTTCGGGTCCATAGCTAGTAGCTAGATGGCTTCTTCTCTCTCTTTGTGCTTCAATACCATGTTCTTCATGATCTTCATGGAGATCTATCTGATGTAATACTCTTTTGCGGTGTGTTTGTCAAGATCTGATGAATTGTGGGTTTATGTTCAGATTATCCATATTATTTGAGTCTTTTCTGAATTCTTATATGCATGATTTCATATCTTTGCAAGTCTCTTTGAGTTATTGGTTTGGTTTGGCCAACTAGATTGGTAATTCTTGCAATGGCAGAAGTGCTTAGTTTTGGGTTCAATCTTGCGGTGTCCTCACCCAGTGACATAGTAGGGTTAGCGAGGCATGTATTGTATTGTTGGCATCAAGGGTAAAAATAAGGGGTTTTCATCATATTGCTTGAGTTTATGCCTCTACATCATGTCATCTTACTTAATGTGTTACTATGTTCTTCATGAACTTAGTACTCTAGATGCAGGCAAGAGTCAGTCGACGTGTGGAGCAATAGTAGTAGATGCAGAATCGTTTCAGTCTACTTGACACGAACGTGATGTCTATATGCATAATCATTGCCTTGGGTCTATTCATAATTATTCGCTCTTCTATCAATTGCTCGAGGGTAATTTGTTAACCCATCGTATTATTTTCCTTCATAAGAGAAGCCTCTAGTGAAACCTATGGCCCCCGGGTCTATTTTCCATGTTTTATTTTCAGATCTATAAACCAAAAATACCAAAAATACTTTGCTGCAATCTTTTTACTTCCTTTTTACTTTTCGTTTTAGTAATCTTCTCTATCTATCGCTATCAGATCTCATCCTTACAAATAACCGTGAAGGGATTGACAACCCCTTTATAGCGTTGGGTGCAAGTGTTTGATTGTTTGTGTAGGTGCGAAGATCGGGGACTTGCTTGTATCTCCTACTAGATTGATACCTTGGTTCTCAACAACTGAGGGAAATACTTATATCCTTTTCTGCATCACCCTTCCCTTTTCAAGGGAAAACCAACGCAAGCTCAGGAAGTAGCAGCCGCCATGTCCGGACTCTTCCCCGCCGCCGTGTCCGGCGCAATCGTCTTCGTGTCCATCGGTCATCTCTTTGTCTAGCCCCATGTCGTCATTCCCTGCCATGTGGACATCCTCATCATCATCATCTTCACTTATCGACCGAGTATAGCTATCCATGAAACCATTCATCAGCAGGTGCGCCTTCAAACTGCCATGATCAGAAGGGTCCAAAATGACTCATTCTTTGCATCTTGTACACGGACATCTAATCCCAGTCCGATTATTTGCATACATGTCCATCACTATGGATTGCAAGTATCACTCCACCTTCCTTCCATTCACCTTCATGACCGACTGCACAGTATAACAAGCAAAAGGGTTATAAACAAAATGGATGCATGCATCAAAGTCATATAAAAATTTGGCATTACCTTGCCTAAAAATAGGACAAATCGAGTTTGCTCAAAATTCACCGAAATGGAAATAAATCGACATTTCGGCAAAACATAAGCAACTCAGGGGGATGTCGTCACTCACACAAATCCCATCATATCGCAAACACACATATTCCCGTTCTTGAGATGCACAAATTTTTACTCATCTATCTCCCGAGAGAGATCGAGCATGGTTAAATGAGGGCTTTGCTATGTACCTATAGGGATCAAAAGTGGATGGGTAAATAGCTAGCTAGATTAAGTTGTTGGGAAGAGATATGACTCTAGCTAACTAAAGTAGAGGGAGAGAGATGAGCTAGCTAGATCTATATGTATGGAAGGAGGGAGAGCCAAATAAATGAGGAACATAGAGAAGAGAGAGGCCATTTATGGAGGAAAATTATGGTGGAGGGGGCATTAATTTGTAGAGAGGAGAGGTAGAAGGAAGAGATAATAAGTGCAATAATGGTGGAGAAGTAACTTACAGAGAGAAGAGGGGAAAGGAGGGGAGAGGGCAAAGGGGAGAGGAAGGGGGAGGGGAGAGGGGGTGGGTGAAAAGGTGGCAGCAGGCACGCCTAGCATTAGCATTGTATTCTTGACGGTGCTACTTCTATGGTAATTAATAGTAGCGCTTGTTGGGAGCAGCACTACTACTAAGTGGGGCCCGGTAGTACTAGTGGTGTTGGCACAGCACGCGCTACTGCTAAAATCTTAGCAGTGGCATAGTATTTTGGGCCGCGCTGCTACTATAACTAGCGTCGGTGGGCTTGTTGGGTCCCTCTTATCAATAGCGCCCTTTTTATTTCCAGCGCTACTGCTAAGGCATCCCTTGTAGCGTTGTCCTAAGTCAGTGCTACTGCTAATTAGTAGCAACGCTGGTTATTTTGTAGCGCTACTACTGATGTCCTACCTATAAGCTTTTTCCTAGTAGTGTACCCTTCTCCCGTCCCTCTACTATCACGTTCGAGTCCCCCCCCCCCCGCCCGCCCACACACACCATACTCCCTCTTAGGCTGGTTTTAATGGGGAGTATCATATACTAGTATCATGCATATGATACTAGTGTATGATACTACATCCGTAATGCATGGTATCATATGTTAGTATCATGGAATATAGTTCATTTATTGCCATGCATGACACATAGTAACACATCATTTAATATGATACAGTATCATGATATGATACTCAACCCTCTCTTCCTTCATTTAATTCTATGTCATCTCATCAAAATTGCCTAGTTGGCATGCATGATACTACCTATGATACTCCCATTACAACCAGCCTTATCCCTCCCCTAAATCCAGACGATGATCCATAACAGCCTCTCGAATATTTTCAAGGCCATCTTTACAACCCCACCATCCCCACCCAGCCACTCGCATGCTTTCCTGCCGCCTTCGTGACATTCACTCGGCATGTCGTTGTCGCCCTATCATGCGACGTGGGGTCTCCTACACTAATCGCATGGTAGTAGACTTGACCATTGTGGTTTTGGCGGTGCCTGGATTGCTCTACCCTAGGACCTGTCATTCTGCCTACCGTGTCTTCCGCTCCTTGTTCTTTTAACCTAGCGATAGCCATGGCGGTAAGCTTCATTCCTTTGTAACAATGTCGATAATTCAATTACGCGATGCATGTCATGGATGATCCAGTTACAATTGTAGCAGAGCCTTATAGTTTATTTTGTTGCTTGTAGTGTTTGTATTACAATTTTGTGATGCATCATAATTATACCTTATGCATGTTATATAGGACAATTTAGTATGAATATGTTAGAACTTGTTTTAGAGCATATTCTAATTACATATTATGCATGTTATGTATGATAATTTTATATCCTACTTATTGTAGAGCATTTGAGAGTAGTTCCCATGTACTACCAGATTTAGGAGCAGTTTTTCCTCGCCGGTGATGATGAAAGCATGGTATATATATCCTAATTTTTTATTGACTTGGACTTTGTAAACACAACTAACTGCCTCATTAGAGGAACTCACAGGGCGAGTGGCAGTGGGTTCCCAATGATCATAGTGACGAACAATGGGACTATGAACGATATGGCACGTATGGAGATGATTCCTACCGGGGCTCATCCTCAAACAAAGGAGGTAGCGGGTATGACAATCAGCGACAACTCGGTGCTATCGGCGACCGAGGATACATTGGACCGCCCAAAGGCTTTGTTGAGGGAGCCAGAGGCCCTCCTAATAGAACTTGGGGCGGTAAGGCCGGGCTTAGGTCGACGAGGGTATGGCCGCCGCGGTGCCGGTCGCAACTCTCACAAAGACCTGCCGCCCACGAGGGATCCACCTCGGCTCCTAGGGACCCGCCTATCACCAATGCGGGGAATGTGGTGGACGATGAGGGGATTGCGACACCTACAACTACTACATTAAGGGCATAGTCCGTGGTGGTCACGATGACACTGGTGGCGGCTGGCGCGCCGACGCTAGCTCTTCTTGGTTTCGCTATGGTGGCGGTGCGGGTTCTCGCGGATGTCTCCATACTAGGGAAGGGGACTTTAGAGGACCTAGACTCGTCGAGTGATAAAGGGAGCAGCAAGTCATCTCATCATGGTAATGCAAAAGGGCAGCACAAAAATGAAAAAATATATTGCTACCGGTAGGGATAGTGAGGGCACTTCACGATTGGGTGCTAGATTGAGCTATGCGATCTATGTCTCAAACTTGGGCGTTAGGCCAGGGATTGCCATCTTCTACTTGCACCTAAACCAGTAGTGGTTACGATATATGGATTGGAGTCAAAATTTATGTTCTTTGAGACCACTAGTTTGAACTCCACTAGACCCCATCTTGAGAGTTCGAGGACCGGACTGGTGAGAGTCACTAGAGGCACGATGATAGAGGAGGAGGTGGTGAATTAGCTTGGGAGGCTGGTTTCTTGTACTTTCCAGTGCGCACTTGAGCGAGTGGAGGCGTAGTGATACAAATTCGACTTATCATGAAGGGACGACATGCGTTGGCTTCTTTAGTTCGAGATTTCAAAAGTGCCATCCAACCCATGTTTTCTAGAATTTGAGGAGTAGAAGCAACCGGAGGCAAAGGGTAATCCACTCAGATCGATTTGGGTGATATTCCACGCCCCCCTAAGCCACTAAACGATTTCTTGGAGACTTGGAGCATCAACTCGCTCATTGGAAAAACTAAGGAGGTGGACATGCCTTTCACGCATTCCAGTGGCAAGGTGAGGTTGTGGGTTGGGGTGACAGAAATTAAATATGTGCAAAGGGAGGTGCCTTGGAAATACTGCGACGTCACTTACTATCTACTCCTCGAGATTGAGGGGCTCCCATTTGAGGATCGTGACACCGATGGATCAAACAACAATACGTCCAAGGATGGGAACAGGAGACATGACAATATTATGGATCACGACACCATGGGTGATGCGAGAAGGTCAAAGGGCCATCCCAAAACGGCAGCCAAGACCCAGACACATCAGGCCAAAGAGCTGGATTCTCACATGACGAAGATGGAGGGGCTTCGGTTTTCCTTTGGGGCGGCCTTGGCTCTGAAGCACCTATGGGGGACAGGGTGGAGTCCGAGGATCCGGGAGAGCATGAACCTCTGCCGCTCTCCCCGGTGAGGACACTGGCCCCGTCACTACAACAGGTAGAGACGGGGAGTTGGGGCTCCCCCTTAGCGCTTGGGACGGGAGGAGATCCATGGAAGGAGGCCTCCTATCCATTACCTCCATCTACACGGACGAGGACGCACTTCCTTAGTGAGCGTTGGAGGAGAACTAAGCAAGGCGGCCTTGGTTCCTCCTACATCTGCGTCACCGATCATGAGGTCACCATCCAGGAGGGAGGCCTCCACACTTGTGTTGCCTGTGGGGAGCCCGACATGAGGCCACTCCATCATAGGTACTTGAGTGGAGGATCAGTGACCGCCCACCGGGAGCACGACACCCAGTATGTAGGGAGATATGAGGTTGAGCCAACGGATCCATGTAGCCGGATGCAGATGACTTGTAGCAAGGGCGTGCCATGAGGCCAGCCAAACTGCAAGATCTCGAATCTACTACAGGTGTGTCCGTAAACTTGAGCTTTTCAACTTATAATTTCTCCGATAATGGAATTGTTAAAAGATTCGGGTTTCACTTGGGTCCAATGCTAAGGAGGTCCAATGGTTTACTTGACTTAGAGGCTTATCGAGCGATGCCTGTGTTGAGAAATATTGTGTCGGTTATGCCAATGCTTGATAGTGAGGTTTATGAGCTAGGGGACAGATCGTTAGGTTGTTTATGTGAGGACTTGTTTTAAACAGTGTAATCAGGGAGGAGGCTGAGGTGGTAAAGGAGCATACAACATCTCTACAACCATAACCACCTGAGCCTTGTCTAGAGGCGGAGGTGCATGCGACACTTCTGTGTCCAGAAGAAACCTTAGCGATAGATTCTAGTCATGCGGGCTCGACTACCTTGTCGGAGAAACCCAGATACAAATGGACATGAAAGATCTACACGACTTCTGCGGTGCGGTGTATTGCGCGGGTTAAATATAAAATTAAATTTCCTGATGAAAAATGAGAGGCATCTTATGGAATAGCAGAGGTCTTAAAGACTTGGCTAAATGGAGGTTTTTGGCAGAGGTATCTAGAGAACAAAACTTGGATTTTATTGCGGTGCTTGAGACTGGGAGGGACAACTTTACTTTGTAGTTTCTTGGAACAATATCTGGTGGCTCCGACTTTGATTGGCATTGTTTACCACCTAGAGGAAGTTCCAATGGGATCTTGCTTGGGGTTAATTATGAGACTCTGGAAGGAAGCTATTTTTTTTGTGGGTCTCCATGCATTCAAATTTCATGTTATGTCGAAAGTTGATGGCTTCAGATGGGCTCTGGTTGCAGGGTATGGGGCCGCACGTCTTCAATTCAAACCTGACTTCATTGTTGGTTTAGTGAGGATTCGTGGGGATGAAAAGTTTCCCATTCTAGTCAGGGGTGAATTTAACATTATTAGGAGGAGAGACGAAAAGAATAACAATAATTTTGATCGGAGATGGTCCTTCATGTTCAATGCTATTGAAAGTCTAGACATAAGGGACATTGACCTTACGGGAAGACGATTTACATAGGCAAATACCATAGAAAATCTAACCTATGATAAATTGGACCGAGTATTAGCTAGCATTGAATGGGAACATAAGTTCCCTATGGTACAGTGCGGGCATTACATAGGACACTTTCTGGCCATACTCCAATCCTTGTTGATTCATGCGATTCGACCCATGTAAGCAACAAAAACATTTTTTCTTTCAAAACATCTTGGTTTCAAAGAGATGGATTCCTTCATCTGATTGCTACAGAATGGGCGAGAGAAAATCAAGGTACGAGAAACATTGAAACATGGCAACATAATATTAGGCACTTGCGACAGTTGCTAAGGGGATGTCCAAAAGAACGAAAGTTGAATCTATAAAGATGAAAAAGAAAGACAACTCAATATTATAAATGACACAGAAGAGAAAATGAAGTGGGCTCTCAGAACAAAGGTTAGGCAAGTAATTCAAGGTGACAATGATACCCAGTTTTTCCATCTGGTAGCCAATGGGAAACACAGGAAGAAGAGAATTATTCAGTTGGAGGAGGATCAGGGTACAATCATAGGGCATGCAAACTTAAAACTGTATATTACTGAATACTATAAGAAACTTGTTGGCCCCCCTGAGCAGAATCATGTAGGGCTTGATGAGCACATGATTTGTGATTTTTCACAACTGGGATCGGATGAAAACGAGATTTTATCCACCCCATTCACTAAGTAGGAGGTTTTTGAGGCTACTGCGCAAATGAAAAAAACAAAGCACCATGTCCGGATGGTTTCCTAACGGAATTTTACAAGCATTTTTGGGATACCATAAAAGGAGACATATTACCAATGTTCCATGATTTGTATAATGGCCAGCTAAATTTATTCAACGTCAACTTTGAAAAGATTACATTGTTGCCAAGGAAAGAGGAGGTCATTCGCATCGAGCAGTTCAGACTGATATGTTTGCCTAATGTGAGCTTCGAGATTTTTACATAGGTTGGGACTAGCAAGCTCATAGTATTGCGCATTCGATGGAGCAACCAATCCAGACAACTTTTATGTCAGGAAGACATATCCTAGAGGGGGTTGATACGTCTCCAACGTATCTATATTTTATGATTGGTCCATCCTATTATATTATCAATCTTAAATGTTTTATATCATTATATGGCAACTTTAAATCATTTTTTGGGACTAACCTATTGACATAGTGCCAAAGCGCGAGTTGTGGTTTTTGCTTGTTTTTTCTTCGCAGAAAATCAGTACCAAACGAAGCCCAAACACTGTGAAACTTTTTGGAGAACCTTTTCAGGGTAGAAAACACCAAATGGGATAGAGAAGTGCCGGAGAAGAAGGCCGAGGTGGGGAACACCCACCAGGGTGTGCCAAAGGTCCCTCGCATGGCCTAGTGGGTGGTGCCCACCTTGGGACCCCCTCTCCACCGACTATTGCCTCTATAAATACTCAAATATTCAAAAAACCCTAGAGGAGTCGATGAAACACAATTCCAGCTGCCGCAAGTTCCAGAACCTCGAGATCCAATCTAACATTAGCAAGGAGGGATTCATCTTCCTCATAGGTACCTCTCTGATGATGCGTGAGTAGTCCACCATAGACCTACGAGTCCGTAGGCAGTAGCTAGATGGCTTCCTCTCTCTCTTTAGATTCTCAATACAATGGTGTCTTGGAGATCTATTTGATGTAATGACTTTTGCATTGTGTTTGTTGGGATCCGATGAATGTTGACTTCATGATCTATTTCTATCCATGAATATGATTTGAGTCTTCTTTGATCTCTTATTTTCATGATTACTTATAGACTCGTATTTCTTCTTCAAATCTGTGGTTTAGTTAGGCTAACTAGATCGGTTTTTCTGGCCATGGGAAGAGGTGTTTTGTAATGGGTTTGATTGCGGTTTTCTTTCGCATTGACAGAAGGGGCAGCAAGGCACGGATGTATCATTGCCACTAAGGATAACAAGATGGGGTCTATTCCTACATGAATAGATCTTGTCTACATGATGTCACCGTTCTTATTACATTACTCCATTTTTCCATGAACTTAATACACTAGATGCATGCTGGATAGAGGTCGATCTATGGAGTAATCAAAGTAGATGCACAATTGTTTCTGTCTACTTATCTTAGACGTGATTCCTATATAATGATCATTGCCTGGATATCGTCATGATTATTTGATATTCTATAAATTGCCCAACAGTAATTTGTTCACCCACCGTGCGCTATACTCATGAGAGAAGCCACTAGTGAAATCTATGGCCCTCGGGTCTGCTTTTCCAACATATTGCTTTCCAATCTACTATTTTGCCGTTTTGTTTTCAGATCTATTAATCCAAAAAACTTGGTGCACTTTTATTTACTTCTTTTATTTGTGTTCTTGCGAGATCTATTTGCCATACCTATTGCAATCTAATCTATCTTATCATCGTTGAGAGCTTGACAACCTCTCTTACGCGTTGTCGGGGAGGAAGCAATCTCTTCGCGTTCCAATATTGGTGTTGGGGAGACATAATCCACACATATCAGGTTCCTAATCACAAATCTCAATTCCTTTCAATTTACATTATTTTCCATTTGCCTCTCGTTTTCTCTCACCCACTTCACAAATTTGCCATTTTATTCGCCCTCTTTTTCATTTGCCTTTTTCTCGCTAGATCTCTTGTTTGCTTGCAATCTTGTTTGTGTAGTCACGATGACTCAAGAAAACACCAAATCGTGTGATTTTTACAACACCAATAATAATGATTTTATTAGCAATCCGATTGCTCCTCCCCCCACTAGTGCGGAGTCTGGTGATATCAATTCCACTTTGTTGTATCTTGTCATGAAAGATCAATTTTCCGGTACTTCTAATGAGGATGACGCGTCCCATATAAACACGTTCGTAGAATTGTGTGATATGCAAAAGAAAAAGTATGTGGACAATGATGTTGTGAAGTCGAAATTATTTACTTTCTCCTTGCGGGATTGTGCAAAAATTTGGTTTTCTTCGTTTCCTCGGAATAGTATCGATTCTTGGGATAAGTGCAAGGATGCTTTTATTACTAAGTATTTTCCGCTTGCGAAAAACTAAAATCATGAATTTTAATCAACTTGAGCCTGCAAATGTTGCACAATCTTGGGATAGAATTAAATTGATGCTAAGAAATTGTCCTACTCATGGTTTAAATCTTCGTATGATCATACAAAAAAATTATGCGAGATTGAATTTTGTCTCTCCATCGAGGGTGGTACTTTTAGGGAAATTACTTTGGGTGATTATACTAAATCTCTAGATAATATTATGGCAAATTATTCACAATGGCATACTAAAAGTGCACCTATTAGTAAAAAAAGTGAATTCGGTTGAAGAAATTAGTACTTTGAGTGAAAAAGTTGATGCTCTTATGAAGTTGGTTGCTAGTAAAAATGCTCCTATTGATCTTAATGTTGTGACTTTGGCTACTTTGATTGAGAAAAATAGTGATTCCATAGATGTGAATTTCTTCTCGCGTAACAATTTCAATAACAATGCTTATAGAGGTAATGTTAATCCTAGGCCTTTTCCTGGAAGTTCCTCTAACAATTATGGTAATTCTTATGATAATTATTATATTAATAATAATAATAGGAACACCTCTTATCTTGAGAATATTTCTAAAGAATTTATCAATGCTCAAAAGACTTTCAATACTACGATAGAAGGAATAAGATTGATGATATGTCTAGAAGCATTGATAGAATATCCCATGATGTAGAAAATCTCAAATTGAATGCTTGTATACCTAATATTAATGAATCAATAAAAAATTTATATGTTTCTATGGATAAAATAAATAAAAGAACCGCTATGCTTAGAGCTAAAAGAGAATTTTATAAAGAGCGTTTTCTAGTGATTAATTTCATAACAATGATGAAGATCTTAAAATGATTGGTGTTTTCTCTATTTATTCCTTGTTTAGTAATGCTAGAATTGATGATGAAGGGACTGAAGAAGAATCAGCTTTAGTTAGAGGGCGTCCCAATAATTTGGAGGGTGGAAATCTTGATGATTTTTTTATAAAAGTGGGTTTGGAGAGGTCAAAACATTAACTAGTGATGTGCCCACTATTTTTTATTAAAAATACTTTAATTATGAGAGTTGATCCTTGGTTGATTTTATTTCTTTGCTGCAATCCATGATAAATTCACCCCATGCTTATGAACAAAATAAAGCTTTTACTAAACATATTGTTGATGCCATTATGAAATCCTTAGAAGAAAAGTTGGAATTAGAGATTTAAATTCCTAGAAAATTGCATGATGAGTGGGAACCTACCATTAGAGTCAAGATTAAAAATTATTTATTCTTTTCTTTGTGTGATTTGAGTGCTAGTATTTCCACAATTCTGAAATCTCTATGTGATGTGCTTCGTCTTACCAATATTGAAGAATGCTTTCTTAATTTGCACTTGGCGGATTGTACTATTAAAAAGCCTTTGGGGATAATTAATGATGTTCTTAGTATTGCAAATAGTAACTATGTGCCCATTGATTTTATTGTTCTTGATATTTATTGCAATCCATCTTGTCCCCTCATACTTGGTAGACCGCTTTTACGCACTATAGGCGTCGTGATTGATATGAAAGAAGGCAATATTAAATTTCGGTTTCCACTAAGAAATGGTATGGAACACTTTCCTAGAAAAACAATTACGCCCCCATATGAATCAATCATGATGGCCTTATATGGAGTAAAAACTAAAGATGACAATGTTTGAATCTGTGTGTTATGCCTAGCTAGGGGCATAAAACGATAGCGCTTGTTGGGAGGCAACCAAATGAATAAATTATTTTTATATTTTCCTTTATATTTTTAAGTTTTTTAAAAATTATGCCTATTTTATGATTGTGTTTTTATGGTTTAATTAGTGTTTGTGCCAAGTAAAGCCTTTAGCATGATTCATAGGTTGAGTAGAAACAATGTTGAATCTGAAATAGAAACTTTGCCTCCAGTGTTTGAATTTTCGTTTTTTACTGGAGCATGACAATGATCTGAAATTTTAAAACAGTTTTTCTATACAAATTAGGTACGTTTTCCTAATTTTTCATAATTTTTAGAGTTAGCAAAGTATGGTTAGAGTACATATTACTTCAGACTATTCTATCTTAAACAAATTTTGTTTTCGTTGCATTGCTGAATCTGAAATAGAAACTTTGCCTCCAGTGTATGAATTTTCATTTTGTACTGTAGCATGATAATGATCTGAAATTTTAAAAAATTATTTCTATACAAATTCTTTATGTTTTCCTAATTTTTTATAATTGTTAGAGTTAGCGAAGTATGGTTAGAGTACATATTACTACAGACTGTTCTATCTTAAACAAATTCTGTTTTCGTTGCACTGCATGCTTGTTTTCATGAATCTCTGGCTTGTATCGGGGGTATACATCATGGTACAGTTAGAATACCTTAGTTATAATGCAATTATAAAATATGAATGGGTTTTCAACATTACTTAGAGTGGTAATTTCCTTTATTATACCAACGGATCTCATGAGAATTTTAAGTTTTGTGTGATTGAAGTTTTCATGTTTTAGGCAAGATCACGATGGATGAAGGAATAAGGAGTAAGAAGAGCCTAAGCTTGGGGATGCTACAGCACGCCAAGATAATATCCAAAGAGTAACAAGCAACTAAGCTTGGGTATGCCCCGAGTGGCATCATCTCTTTCTTCTAACAACCATAGGTATTTTACTTGGAACTCTATTTTTACTCGTCACATATCATGAGTTTTGCTTGGAGCGTCATGCATCTTTGTTTGTTTTGCTTTTCATCCTTTGTGCACACACCTATTTGAGAGAGCCAAAATTATGCTATGATTTGTTAGAATTGCTCTATATGCTTCACTTAAACCTATTGAGCTATGAAATTTCTCTAGTGCTTCACTTATATCATTTTGAGCACGGAGTGCTTTTACATGTTTGAGGAAACTCTCTCATGCTTCACTTAGATTATTTTGAGAGTTAGTTGATTTTGAATAAATTCTCTCGTGCTTCACTTATATTATTTTGAGAGATGAAATTTTTATGTTCATGTTTTCCACTTAAATTTATATGAGCTTGTCAAAAGCAATGGCAATATATGAAACTAGTCCCAAAGTGATAGATATTCAATAGGGATATAATAAAAACTTTCATGAAGATCATTGGAGAAATTAAAATTGATTGTTTGTAATAGTTTTGAGACATGACGATAGTAATATGTGAGTTATGTTAGTAAGTAATTATGCATAGTAAGAATATTGATGTTAAGGTTTGTGATTCCCTATGCAAGCACGAAAGTCAATAGTTGTGCAACGAAATTACATCTTACTTATGATGTATTATTCGGTGTTATGCTTAATGCTCTCTTATGTGATTTTTCGTTTCTTGGTTGTATTCTTCTCAATCTATTTTCTAGCCTTCACTTGTACTAAGTAGAAATACTACTTGTGCATCCAAAATCCTTAAACCCGGTTTTTCCATATGACTCCACTATACCTACCTATATGCGGTATTTCCATGTCGTTCCAAGCAAATTTGTAAGTGCCATCTCTAATTTTCAAAATAAATTTTCCTTTTTATGTGATCGTACCGCTCATGAAACGGTAGGGGGTGACAGATATTTTTCCATGCTAGATGTGTTATTCTCAAGATGAGTTTTTATTCACTTGTCACTGCACGAGAGTACGGCGGTAATAGGGATGCCCAGTCCCAAAATGACAAAAAAATACTTTATGTTGTCAAATAATAAATTCCTTGGAAAGTGTTGGTATGGAAGGCAATCATGGATTCGGCTTGCCATGGAAAGTGAAAGTATGGTGGAAAAAGGAACAAACTTTATTTTCTGTTTGGGAACCGCGTATGATGTATCTAGCATGGAAAGGTATTAAAATCTCTCGGTCATTTTCGCTGACAGGAAAGGCATTCCATCCAAAATATTTTTCTCTATCAATTTAAAACTCTAAGAATCCCTACTTACCTTTGTGAAGGGCCTGTCTATTTACTTGAGTCTCCATCTTGTATTATAAAGCACCAACTAGGAGGCACTATGATCGTACTTGAGCATTAGGTGTAGGTAATATTTGAGTGTGTTTCATGAATGGATCAATGATTGAGCATCATGGGATAGGAATAACTTTCTTTACTT
This sequence comes from Hordeum marinum, assembly GCA_022496015.1. Classification (NCBI taxonomy): domain Eukaryota; kingdom Viridiplantae; phylum Streptophyta; class Magnoliopsida; order Poales; family Poaceae; genus Hordeum; species Hordeum marinum. The sequence continues at coordinate 137,202,828 of CM039677.1, read as the reverse complement.
TTGATATTTTGAAATACATGGTTGCTTGTTGATATGCTTGAGTATTAAAGTCTCTATGTCAAAACTAGACTATTGCTTTGAACCATCTAAAAGTCCAAATGTCCATGCTACAAAAGAAAAGAATATGTGATGAACATGTTAGGCAGCATTCCACATCAAAAAAACTATTTTTATCATTTACCTACTCCAGGACGAGTAGGAATGTATCTATAGTTTTTGCTTGTTCCATGTTGTTATATTATCAATCTTGGATGTTTTATATTCATTTTGTAGCAACTTTATATCATTTTTTGGGACTAACCTATTGACATAGTACCAAAGTGCTAGTTGATGTTTTTCCTTGTTTTTTACTTCACAGAAAATGAGTACCAAACGAAGCCCAAACACCGTGAAACTTTCGAGAGAATTTTTTCGGGGCAGAAGACACCCAATGGGCCACAGATCTGCCAGAGAAGAAGGCTGAGGTGGGGAACACCGACCAGGGTGCGCCAGAGGACCCTGGCGCGGCTTGGTGGGTGGTGCCCATCTCGGGACCCCTCTCCACCGAGTACCACCTCTATAAATACTCAAATATTTGGAAAACCCTAGAGGAGTCGACGAAACACAATTCCAGCCGCCGCAAGTTCCGGAACCTCGAGATCCAATCTAACACCATCACGGAGGGGTTCATCTTCCTCATCGGTGTCTCTCCGATGATGCGTGAGTAATCCACCATAGACCAATGGGTCCGTAGGCAGTAGCTAGATGTCTTCCTCTCTCTCTCTCTCTCTCTTTTGATTCTCAATACAATGGTCTCTTGGAGATCTATTTGATGTAATGACTTTTGCGGTGTGTTTCCTGGGATCCATTGAATTTTGAGTTCATGGTCAGTTTCTATCCATGAATATGATTTGAGTCTTATTTGATCTCTTATTTGCATGATTACTTATAGACCTGTATTTCTTCTTCGAATCTTTGGTTTAGTTAGGCCAACTAGATCGATTTTGCTTGCCATGGCAAGAGGTGCTTTGTGATGGGTTTGATCTTGTGGTGGTATTTCCCAGTGATAGAAGGGGCAGCAAGGCACACATGTATCGTTTCCATTAAGGACAACAATATGGGGTCTATTCCTACATTAATAGATCTTGTCTACATCATGTCACCGTTCTTATTGCATTACTCCGTTTTTCCATGAACTTAATACACTAGATGCATGTTGGATAGCGGTCGATGTGTGGGGTAATAGAAGTAGATGCATAATTGATTCAGTCTACTTATCTTGGACGTGATGCCTATATAAAGATCATTGCCTAGATATCTTCATGATTATTTCATCTTCTATCAATTGCCCAACAGTAATTTGTTCACCCACCATGCGTATACTCATGAGAGAAGCCACTAGTGAAACCTACGGCCCCCGGGTCTACTTTTCCAACATATTCCTTTCCGATCTACTATTTTACCATTTTATTTTCAGATCTATTAATCCAAAAAACACAAAAGTACCTTGTTGTACTTTTTATTTACTTATTTTATTTTGTGTTCTTGCGAGATCTATTTGCCATACCTATTGCAATCTAATCTATCTTATCATCGTTGAGAGCTTGACAACCTCTCTTATGCGTTGGGTTGCAAGTATTTGTTATTTGTGTGCAGGTGTCATTTACATAGTTTCTTGATCTTCCTCTATGGATTGATATCTTGGTTTCATAACTGAGGGAAATACTTACCATTGGTGTGCTACATCATCCTTTCCTCTTTGGGGAAATACCGACGCAGTCTCAAGCCACATCATGGGTTATCGTTCTGCACGAAATGCTTCACGAAATTCACTCAAAGGAAAAAGATGGTGTGGTCTTTAAGGTGGATTTTCAGAAGGCATATGATAAATTCAAATGGTCATTTTTACAACAACCCTTATGTCTGAAGGGATTTGATGAGACCTGGATGAAGTGGGTCAAATCTTTCGTACAAAAAGGTAGTGTTGGGATAAAAATTAATGATGACATAGGTCATTATTTCCCAAGTAAAAAGGGTTTGAGACAAGGAGCTCCAATGTCTCTCATCCATTTTAACATTGTGGCGGACATGTTGGCAGTCCTGATTGGTGGAACCAAAGAGGATAGTCAGGTGGGTGGGCTCATACCTCACCTAGCACACAATGGTGTGTCCATCCTACTGTTGGGGAATGTTTCATGGGAAACAAAAAAATTCCTACGCACACGCAAGATCTATCCATGGTGGTGAGCATCTACGAGAGGGAGAGTGGATCTACATACCCTCGTAGATCGCTAAGCAGGAAGCGTTAAGAAACGCGGTTGGTGTAGTCGAATGTCTTCGCGATCCAAATCGTTGAGCGTCCCGCGATCTCATCACGATCCGTCCCGCGATCCAATCATGATCCGTCCCACGAACTCATCACGATCCGTCCCTCGATCTCATCACGATCCGTCCTGCGAACTCATCACAATCCGTCTCGCGATCTCATCACGATCCGTCCCGCGATCTCGTCACGGTCCTTCCGATCTAGCGTCGAACGAACTGCACCTCCGCGTTTAGCACACGTACAACTTGATGACAATCTCTGCCTTCTTGATCCGGCAAGAGGGAGCAGAGAGGTAGAAGAGTTCTCCGGCAGCATGACGGTGCTGCGGCTATGGTGGTGGAGCTATTCCGGTAGGGCTTCGCCTAAGCACTGCAGAAAACCGATCTAGAGGAGAAACTATGCACTAGAGGAACGGGTAGCACGTGGCTGAAAAATCTGTGCCAAAATCCTAAAGTCCTCTAGTATATATAGGAGGAGAGGAGGAGGAGATTTGGCTGCCAAAAAGCCAGCCCTTGGGTTGGCCAAAGTGGGGAGGAGAGGAGGACTCCTCCTCCAATCCTAGTAGGACTAGGATTTCTCCTTTTTTTTGGCCTTTTTCCACCTTTTTCCCTTTGGGCTTTTTCTCCCAGCCACATGGGCCTTGTGTGGGACTTCCACCAGCCCACAAAAGGCTGGTATTTACTCTCCGACATCCCATGAAGCCTCTTGGGTCTAAATACACCTCCCGGTGGTCTCCCGGTACACTACCGGCACTCCCGGTACATTACCGATTAGCCGGAAACTTTTCCGGCGACCAAAATGGGACTTCCTATATATCAATCTTTACCTTCAGACCATTCCGAAGCTCCTCGTGACGTCTTGGATCTCATCTGGGACTCTGAACAACCTTCGGTCACCACCATACATAACTCTATACTACCGAAACGTCACCGAACCTTAAGTGTGCAGACCCTGTGGGTTCGAGAACTATGTAGACATGACCGAGACACCTCTACGGTCAATAACCAATAGCGGGACCTGGATGCCCATATTGGTTCCTACATATTCTACAAAGATCTTTATCGGTCGAACCTCTATGTCAAGGATTCAGTTAATCCCGTATGATGTTCCCTTTGTTCTTCGGTATGTTTACTTGCCCGAGGTTCGATCGTCGGTATCTCCATACCTAGTTCAACCTTGTTATTGGCAAGTCTATTTACTCGTTCCGTAATACAAGATCCCATGACTAACACTTAGTCACATTGCTTGCAAGGCTTGTTGTGATGTTGTATTACCGAGTGGGCCCTGAGATACCTCTCTGTCACACGGAGTAACAAATCCCAGTCTTGATCCATGCCAACCCAACAGACACCCTCGGAGATACCTGTAGAGGACCTTTATAGTCACCCAGTTACGTTGCGACGTTTGATACACACAAGGCACTCCTCCGGTGTCAGTGAGTTGCATGATCTCATGGTCATAGGAACAGATACTTGACATGCAGAAAACAGTAGCGTTAAACTGACACGATCATATGCTATGTTTGTAGTTTGGGTCTTGTCCATCCCATCATTCTCCTAATGATGTGATCCCGTTATCAAATGACATCTCATGTCAATGGCTAGGAAACCTTAACCATATTTGATCAACGAGCTAGTCTATTAGAGGCATACTAGGGACATGGTTTTGTCTATGTATCCACACATGCATCTAAGTCTCCGATCAATACAATTATAGCATGGATAATAAACGATTATCATGAACAAGGAAATATGATAATAACTAATTTATTATTTCCTCTAGGCATATTTCCAACACCTACAGTATCTAGATGACACTATAATTTTCATGGAACATGACATGGAAAAGCTAAGAATATGAAGCTAGTTTTATGTCTCTTTGAACAACTGCCTGGTTTAAAAATTAACTGTAATAAAAGTGTATTTTTCTTCTTTGGACGTGCCAAAGAAGAACATGATAATTATAGATAGTTGTTTGGATGTGAATTGGGTCACTCCCGTTCAGATATTTGGGAATTCCAATCCATCACCGAAATCCCACCAATAAAGAATGGAAGTGTATAGAAGATCGTTTGGAGAAAAGCCTTAGTTGCTGGAAGGGAAAACTTATGTCTCTTATGGAGGTTGGCTCATACTCATAAATTATGTGCTTACGAGCATACTGATGTTCTTGTTGTCTTTCTTTGAGGTGCCTGTATGGGTACAGAAAATATTAGAATTCTATCATGCTTCTTTTGGTAGAGCGATGTGACTAAATCCAAATATAGATTGGCAAAGTGGGATATAATTTGCAAACCAAGGGAGTAAGGGGGGCAAGGCATAGGAAATCTTGAGATTAAGAACAAATGCTTACTCAGTAAATAACTTTTATAGAATTTCTGGCGAGAGGACACGTAAATGTTATCTTGCACCATACGCCACGAAATAACATTTAATGTTAGTCATCCAGATAAAATTTAACGTCAATCATCCAGATAACATTTACACCCTATTTGGGACGTGGCTAAATGGGGTAGAGTCTAAGTTAGCGGCACATATTTGAGTTGAGTGTGTGCATTACTTTGGGCCATATGAAATTGTCAGAATGACATCACTTTTAACATAGAGAGTATCACTATGTTTTTACAGGTTATCTTCTGAGCAACTCTCTTGATAAGTATGTGGTCATTACTCAGCAGTGCAGAAGCCAAGGAGCATGTGGATTATGGGTGCAACCGATGAAAGATGGTAGGAGTAGATACCTATAGCGATTTGGATGGGAAGATAGAGTGCAATATTGTTCAAGTGACCAACATACTTGGTCTGCACTATTGTATGTTGAATGAAGATGAATAAAATAAGTGGCATGTGATCCATGTGTGTAATACCTAAGATGACACATGTATCTCACACCATTTGACCAAACTATTTGTGGCGCACGCATCACAAACGGTAGATAAATAAAATCACCTCAAAAAATGAAATGTGTGCAATGTCTTATCCATCAATCATGATTCAGAACCGATTATGTGTGCGATACACTGCATATAGTTCATCCAGATGAACTGCTTGCGGTGATTGAAAATAAAACCAACGATTCTCCGCAACAAGATGTATGTGATACATGACATACAGGTCATTCGAATGAACTGTTTGCAATGAGTCAAAATAACACAAACGAATCGCCGGAACAAGATGGGTGTGATACACGACAATCAGGCCAGTAATCAGAAGTTTGTGGGAAGATCGAAAATAACACACACGATTCACATTAATAAGTTGTTTGTGTTGTGGGACCGTTGCAAGTAAACAATTGTTTGTGATTGTTAAAATCACAGAGGTGTTCGTTAGTTTAATCGTTAGCTATGTGACTTGCTCGGTTTGCACAACATGATCATGTAGCCCTGCCATCACTACCAACAGATGGACTCCCTAGCCATCTGGACCCCACTTAACATAGCTAACAATATTTTTAAAAATCAACAACAAAAAATTGAAGCATCAATATTTTAATCCTAGGTTGGTCTAAAAGAAGCATAAGATTTCGTCAACCAAACTGGTTGCGGCTTAAGGCTACAATTGCATTGAAATATATGGTTCATTACACAGAGTCCGCTCACCACTTAACATAGTCCGACCATAGTTCAACGGTAAAAATACGGTACTAGCTACTTAACATATATTTCATCCAAACATGCAAGACGCTCAAACTAGGATACTACTTAACATAATTTAGACCAACATAGCGCCCATCTAGCTGCCAAGGCGTGAGCATCACTGCCCTAAGCTGAGCTCGCCAAGTACTCAGCGTACGCGGCGTGCGCCATCCGGCGAGAAGGCTTATGCTTTAAGGAGCCAACGGCTCATCCTGCTGCATGCTGAAGAAATTATGTAAGGTGATGCAAGTATTCTTCAGCATGCAGCAGATATGTACATACACGGGTATATATATTCTGTGATTATTCTAGGTTGTAGCTAGTAAAGAAATTATGTACATACACAGATATGTACATACCTACTAAAAAAATTATATACATACATGGATATGCATATACCTTCTGAAAGAATTATGTACATATGCAGGTATGATGCAAATAAAGATGAACATATACGCGTATGTATATACCCACTTATGTAAATATGCGGGGTATGTATACACTGTCGGTGCACTAGAGTTTTGGGCTCCTTAGTGCCCCTTACTTGTGCACGGGTAGTAGTAGCCACCTTGACGACGAGGCTCAGCAGGGAGCAGCTAGATACAAATACATGAGAATCAAGACCAAAGGCAAGACCTTGCAGGGATGGCCTTCGAACCCCCGGCAAGGCAAAGCCCCGATAGGACCCAGCAAGGCGAAGACCCAGCAAGGCGAAGACCCGGCAAGGCAGAGCCCCGGCAAGACCCCCCAGTGCAGAGGCTAGGTGTTGCTCCGCCTGGGCACGTGTCGCGGCGCCGGCGATGGAGGGGCTAAGCGGTGCCGATGGGACGGGTTCATGTCCTGTCCTGTAGACAGTCAGAGATGCCTGATGGTGCATTAAATGCGCCTCTCCTACTCCGTCAGTGTTAGGTATGATAGCATTGTAGCTCTGTACACCCCATGTACGCACTGTACGCCACTATTGGGATCCCCTTCTCGAGTATAAAAGGAGGCCCAGGACGTTACGGTAGAGGACTTTTTTGGCACTTTTTCCACTTTCCACTTTTGGGACCTTTGACTCTCACTTTCTAGCTCACGCACGTAGCAGCTGTTCACAGCGCTCCTATAGCTGGAATCCTAAAAACATCCACAATATAGCCTAGCAGGAATAGGGTTTTATGCATCCTAGCGGCCCGAACCTGGGTAAAATCTCGCGCGTTGTTCATCAGATCTGCTCTCTGTGCGAGCCTTCTTCCCCGCCGAACCGTAAAGGGGTCCCTCCGATCCCATAGGTTTCGTTTCCCCCGACATCTTTGGCGCGCCAGGTAGAGGAAAAGGTCGTGTGGACCTGATCCGGTGATCAGCACGCCAGTTCCTTCGTAATCATCATCGTCATGGCCCCCAAGAAGAAGGGCCTAAGGGCGGTTGGCCCATCCGCGTCCGTTGTCCCTATGGCTACACAGATAGGCGACAGTGTAGACGCAGGTTGAGGAGGAGGCGAAGGTTCAGAACTTCTGTGATGCTCCGGTGATCAAGGGCAGGGAAGCGGCGACACCCGCCGCGAAGACGCTCATGGCGGCCACGGTAACCCCCGCACCGCTGGGTCTCGGGACGGAGCTGTATCGCCTGCGGGTGGTACGGTGAACTCTAGGGACGGAAGGGTACCTTCCAGGACACCCACGTCGGCGCCTACGCTACGACCTTCCCAGGACGGCATGAAGAGCAGTGCCATGGCGCCCACGGTTCCCAACGTCCCCATGGAAAAGCTCTTGCGCATCACAACCAAGGTGCGCGGGACCAGCATGCTAGTGGGAGTGGCGTGCCAACGCAGGACCGCGACGGAGCTCCTTCTAACACCGTTTGGAGTCAGGGCACCTCGCATTCCTCGCGCCGTTCACTACCCACCACGTCGGAAGAAGCAATGACACGGGCACAACTACTCCTGAACTTCCCTCCTGCTGCGGAGAAGCTCGACGAGTGGAGAGCTACCATTCAGAGCCTCCTCAACATCGCAGACAAGTTTTGATCCACTGAGCCAGCAATAGTGGCGAGAAGGCAGGAGGCAGTGCGACTATGATGCACTCTCCTCCACAACAATAGTGCCGGTCATCGAATCAACGGACTGACGCCTATGACGGTTACTCGACGGCGTCGTATGATCCACGGACACGACGCGACCAGCATCAAGTTCTTCGGGAGCGGAGCAAGGAAGACGCTTGAACTACAATTGAGAGGCGGTGGGAAGTGTGCCATCAATCTGATAAGCGTGGGGGGGCGCTGTAGACAAGCCCTTGTCAGGGTATCGTGTCAGCCTACCTGATGAGGTGGGTTGTCCAGCATTTACCTGTAAGCTGTGGCTAGTCCAGTGGCCCAACTCCCGCACGTTCAAACCGAAGGTCCCGGAGAAATATGACGGAAAGACTGACCCATCAGAGTTCCTGAGCATCTACACCATTGCGGTGTAGGCTGCCAGGGCTCACGACGACAAGATACTCGCCAACTACTTCCCATTGGTGCTTAAGCCCAACATTAGGAGCTGGTTGATGCACCTGCCGGAGAATTCTATCGCCTCCTGGGCAGACCTGTACCAAGAGTTTATTGGCGCCTTTACCGGATGCCACCAAGCTCCTAGTCAAGAAAGCGATTTGCACATCATCCCTCAGAAAGAGGGTGAGACTTTGCGCAAGTACATCCAAAGGTTCAGCCACGTGCACCACAACATACCAGACGTTCATCCTGCCGCTGTTATTAGCGTGTTCCATCAGAACGTGCGCAACCACAAGATGCGGGAAGAGCTGGCAATGAACAAGGTGAGGGATGTTGCCGAGATTTATGCTCTAGCAGATAAATGTGCTCGGGCTGAAGAAAGGAGGAGGCTGCCCGGCGAGGATGCTGGCGTAGGGGTCGACTGTGAAGATGAAGACACCACCACCCCGACAAAGAAGGGTCGGCAGTGTAACAAGAAGTGCAAGGGCAAGGTCGTGCTTGTCGTCGAGGGATCCGGCAACCCCGATACCACCAAGAAGGGCAAGGTTGATGACCCCGGCAAGGATGTTGCCGGGTGCGCCTCCTGCCAGGCTATGGCGGCTGCCGACAAGTCGGAAGGCTCCGTCAAGCAGTATGTCAAGATCCATTGCACCAAGGGCCACGGTCTCCAGGACTGTTGGCAAGTTGAGCAGCTTGTCGAGAAGCAAAAAGCCGAGTACGAGAGGAGAGATAAGGAGAAAGGTTGGGATGGTGCGGAGGGGTCCGGCAAAAAGCACGTTGGCCAAGGAGGTCTCCGCGGCATGCCCAAACAACAAAAATAGTGACCTGCTCGTGTCCACAATTAGCAAGAGGGTGATGATGACGATGACGTCGAAGGGGACAATGAGTCCAGCGAACATGAGTTCCAGAAGGCTACAAAGATGATGGGCATTGAGGGAGGTGCCTCGTCGCATTCCTCTCACCGCCAACTTAAATAGTGGGTGCACGATGTTAGCATGGCGGAGCCGTCTATCGGTTCCCAAAGACCTCTGAAGTGGTCCAACACTCCTATCATTTTTGACGCCGAGGATCACCCTGATCGCACAACTGCGGTCGGGTGCCTGCCACTTTTGGTTTCGCCAACAATTCGCAACCTCAAGGTGACGAAGATGCTAGTCGACGGTGGGGCCAGCCTGAACCTGATCTCACTTGATGTCATCCAGAGGCTGCAAATTCCTGAGGAAGATCTCGAGCCGACAGACGCTTTCCAAGGGGTCAATTCAGGGAGGACTCAGCCGAAGGGGAAGATCACACTACCGGTGACGTTTGGCAGTGATATGAATTTCAGGACGGAGAAGATCATTTTTGACGTCGCCAAGATCTCATTGCTGTACAATGGTGTCCTTGGTCGCCCAGTGCTGGCCAAGTTCATGGAGGCCACCCACGTCGCCTACAATGTGCTGAAGATGCCCAGGCCAATGAGCATCATCACGATCAACACTGACAAGAAAGGCGCACTTATCTGCGCTGACCAACTCTACCAGGAGGCAGTTGCAGCACCTGCCGCCAAGGCACTTGCTCCTGCCGCAGAAGCTCCCGGGGGGAAGAAGACCAGCAAGGCCTCTGGCGCACATTCTGGCAAGCGCGCCTCCTCGGGGTGCTGCGCTCCCATTGATGATGTGCCAAAGAGCTCACCAGCAAGAGCAAGAAGTCCAAGGCAGCTCCGTCAGAGAGTAAGAAGGTGCCCGCCAAGGAGGATGGTACGGGAGGAACTTTCACCATAAGTTCCACCCTTGACAACAAATAGGAAAGCGCGCACGTCACCTTCCTACGGGCGAATGTCGATGTGTTTGCATGGCAACCATCTGATATCCCCGGTCTTCCCAGGAAGGTGATTGAGCACCACCTTGCCGTCTATCCACATGCGCGGCCCGTCAAGCAAAAGGTCAGGAAGCAAGCTTTGGAGCGGCAATAGTTCATTGCCAAAGAGATCAAGAAATAAGAAGCGGCTGGCTTGATCAGAGGAGTAATTCATCCAACATGGTTGGCCAATCTAGTTGTAGTGCACAAGGCGAATGGAAAATGGAGGTTGTGCATTGACTTCACAAACATCAATAAATCCTGCCCCGAAGATCCTTTTCCCTTGTCATGCATCGACCAAATTGTGGACTCCACCGCCGGCTGCGACTTGTTGTCTTCCCTTGACGCCTATTCAGGCTATCATCAGATTTTTATGGCCAAGGAAGACGAGTTGAAGACCGCATTTATCACCCCATGTGGTACGTATTGCTTTTTGCGTATGCCTTTCGGGTTGAAGAGTGCCAATTCTACATTTGCAAGAGCGGTCTAGATTGGTTTTGATCCCCAGCTACATAGAAATATGGAGGCTTATATGGATGACATAGAAGTCCAAACCAAGGACAAGGCTACGCTCATATCAGACCTAGAAGAAACATTTGCAAATTTGCGCAAGATCAACATGAAGCTCAACCCTGAGAAGTGTGTGTTCGGCGTCCCATCCGGCAAACTTCTCGGGTTCTTTGTGTCTCAACATGGAATTGAAGCAAATCCCAACAAGATCAAAGCAATTGAGCAAATTGAAGTACCAAGATGTGTCAAGGATGTGCATCGTCGTGCCGGCTGTGTTGCTCCTCTGAGTAGGTTCATCTCAAAATCTGCTGAGCGCGCCCTGCCCTTTTTCAAAATATTGAAGAAGGCGGGTCCAATGAAATGGACTCCCGAAGCAGAGGCAGCACTGCAGGATTTGAAGAAGTACCTCTCCTCTTTGCCGGTCCTAGTCGCGCCAAAACCACAAGAACCGTTGTTGCTATATCTAGTGGCAACAAATCAAATGGTGAGTGCTTCACTAGTAGCTGAAATAGAGGTTGATGAAGAAGCAGCGGCAGCAGCAGGACCGCCAAGTGACAAGCCAGGACATTCCCCGGCAGGGTCTAGAGCCGACAAGGAAGGATCTGTGTAGTTGAATGAGATAGTTCAGAAGAAGAAGGTGGTGCAGCGCCCAGTCTATTTTGTCAGCTCCCTTTTGGAGGGGGCTAGGTCAAGATACTCTAGCATGCAAAATTTGCTTTTCGGCCTCCTTATGGCCTCGAGGAAGCTATGCCATTACTTCCAAGCACATGAGATCATCGTTGTCACTCGCTTCCCGTTACAACGGATTTTGCGGAACCCGGAAGCTACCGATAGGACTGTGGAGTGGGCTTTGGAGCTGTCAAGCTTTGCTCTCAAGTTTGAAAGTACTTTGATTATCTAGAGCAAAGCCTTGGCAGAGTTCATTGCAGAATGGACCCCGACGCCAGAGGAAGAAGTTCTAGAGTCAACCCTCCCCAGGAAGGAAACGAGTCAAGAGTGGATCATGTATTTTGATGGGGATTTCTCGCAGCAAAGCGCCGGTGCCGGAGTGCTGCTTGTCGCACCCACCGGAGAGCGCCTCAAATATGTGATTCAGATGCACTTTCCCTGGGAGAGATCAACAAACAATACTGCTGAGTACGAAGGGCTGCTTGCCGATCTCAGGATCGTGGCAGACCTTGGGATCAAGAAACTTATTGTCAGGGGTGATTCTTAGCTTGTCATCAGGCAGGTGAATAAGGATTATCAGAGTCCATTGATGGAAGCTTCTGTAGATGAAGTGAGGAAGTTGGAAGAACATTTTGACGGGCTGCAAATGGAGCACGTTCCACGTGCAGAGAACGGCGTTGTTGATGGCCTACCAAAGTGTGCTGCCCTTAAGTTGCTTGTGGAACCAGGAACTTTTGTGCTCTGATACGTCAATTTTGCATCATGATTTCATATTGATATTTATTGCATTATGGGCTGTTATTACACATTTTGGTACAATACTTATGCCTTTTCTCTCTTATTTTACAAGGTTTACATGAAGAGGGAGAATGCCAGCAGCTGGACTTCCGAATTGGAAAGGGAGCAAATCTGAGATACCTATTCTATGCAACTCCAAAAGTCCTGAAAATCTACGGAGAATTATTTTGGAATATATAAAAAATACTGGGCAAAACAAATACATTAGGAGGCCCACCAGGGATCCACAAGCCTACTGGTCATGCCCCCCTGGTCGTGGCTAGCGAGCTTGTGGCCCACCTGGCAGCCCTCCGGTGCCCATCTTCTGCTATATGAAGGGTTTCGTCGAGGAAAAAATCATAACAGACCTTTTGGGATGAAGCGCCACCATCTCGAGGCGGAACTTGGGAAGAACCAATCTAGCTCTGGCAGGGTGATCTTGCCGGTGAAACTTTCCTTTAAGAGGGGGAAATCGAAGCCATCGTCGTCACCAGCGATCCTCTCATCGAGAGGGGGTCAATCTCCCTCAAGATCTTCACGAGCACCATCTCCTCTCCAAACCCTAGTTCGTCTCTTGTATCCGATCTTTGTCTCAAAACCTCAGATTGGTACCTGTGGGTTGCTAGTAGTGTTGATTACTCCTTGTAGTTGATGCTAGTTGGTTTACTTGGTGGAAGATTATATGTTCAGATCCTTGATCATCACTTATACTCCTCTGATTATGAACATGAATATGTTTTGTAAGTAGTTACGTTTGTTCCTGAGGGCATGGGATAAGTCTTGTTATAAGTAACCATGTGAATTTGGTATTCGTTCGATATTTTGATGAGATGTATGTTGCCTCTTCTCTAGTGGTGTTATGTGAACGTCAGCTACATAACACTTCATCATTGTTTGAGCCTATAGGAAGGCATTGGGAAGTAATAAGTAGATGATGGGTTGCTAGAGTGACAGAAGCATAAACCCTAGTTTGTGTGTTGCTTCATAAGGGGCTGATTTGGATCCACACGTTTCATGCTATGGTTAGATTTATCTTAATTATTCTTTCGTAGTTGAGGATATTTGCGAGAGGGGTTAATCATAAGTGGGAGGCTTGTCCAAGTAAGGCCAGCACCCAAGCATTGGTCCACCCACATATCAAATTATCGAAGTAGCGATCATGAATCAAATGAGCATGATGAAAACTAGCTTGACATAAATTCCCATGTGTCCTCGGGAGCGCTTTGCTTTATATAAGAGTTTGTCTAGGCTTTTCCTTTGCAATAAAAAGGATTGGGCCACCTTGCTACACCTTTGTTACAATTGTTACTTGCTACCCATTACGAATTATCTTATCACAAAACTATCTGTTACCGATAATTTCAGTACTTGCAGAGAATACCTTATTGAGAACCGCTTGTCATTTCCTTCTGCTCCTCGTTGGGTTCGACACTCTTACTTATCGAAAGGACTATGATAGATCCCCTATACTTGTGGGTCATCAAGATTCTTTTCTGGCACTGTTGTCGGGAAGTGAAGCCCCTTTGGTGAGTGGAACTTGGTAAGGAAAAAATTTATATAGTGTGCTGAAATTTACTGTCACTTGTTACTATGGAAAGTAATAGATTGAGGGGCTTGTTCGGGGTATCTTCACCTCGACCGGAAACACAAAGAGTTGTCCCTCAACCTACTGAACCTACTGAAAATATTTATTATGAAATCCCTTTGGGTATGATAGAGAAACTACTAGCTAGTCCTTATGTAGGAGATGGAACACTACATCCTGATTTGCATCTAATCTATGTGGATGAAGTTTGTGGATTATTTAAGCTTGCAGGTGTGCCTGAGGATCATGTCAAGAAGAAGTTCTTTCCTATATCTTTGAAGGAGAAGGCATTGACATGGTGTAGGCTATGTGATGATATTGGATTATGGAGCTACAACCGGTTGAAAATGGAATTTCATCAGAAGTTCTATCCTATGCATCTAGTTCATCGTGATCAGAATTATATTTATAATTTTTGGCCTCGTGAAGGAGAAATAATCGCTCAAGCTTGGGCGAGGCTTAAGTCAATTTTATATTCATGCCCCAATCATGAGCTCTCAAGAAAATTATTATTCAGAATTTTATGCTCGGCTTTCTCGTAATGACCAATCCATGCTCGATACTTCTTGTGTTGGTTCTTTTATGAAGAAAGATATTGAATTCAAATGGAATTTATTAGAAAGAATTAAACGCAACTCTGAAGATTGGGAACTCGACGAAGGTAAGGAGTCGGGTGTAAATCTTAAGTTTGATTGTGTTAATCCTTCGTGGACACCGATGCTTTTCGTGAATTTAGCACTAAATATGGACTTTACTCTAAGATAGTAGCTTATTTCTATGAATCTTTTGCTACTCATGTTGATCTCCCTAAGGAGAAGTGGTTTAAATATCATCCTCCCATTGAAGTGAAAGTAGTGTAACCTATTAAATTTGAAGAGAAAATTATTACTTACAATGTTGATCATGTTATCCCTACTGCTTACATTGAGAACCTACCTTCCCTATTAGGATAAAGGAACATGCTAAAGCTTCAACTGTGGTTTGTAAGAGTTGTATTAGAACATCTACACCCCCTGAACAAATTAAAGTTGAACCTAGTATTGCTATGGTTAAAGATCTCTTGGTTGATAATATTGATGGGCATGTTATTCATTTCTATGATGAAGCTGCTAGAATTGCTAGACTGATACTAAGCATAAACATAGACCACTTGTTGGCATGCCTATTGTTTCTGTTAAAATAGGAGGTCATTGTTATCATGGCTTATGTAATATGGGTGCTAGCGTGAGTGCAATTCCCTATTCCTTATACAAAGAAATCATGCATGAAATTGCACCAGTTGAACTAGAGGATATTGATGTTACTATTAAGCTTGCTAATAGAGACACTATTGCACCAATGGGGATTGTTAGAGATGTTGAAGTCTTGTGTGGGAAAGTAAAGTATCCTACTGATTTTCTTGTTCTTGGTTCCCCACAAGATAATTTTCGTCCCATTATATTTGGCAGACCCTTCTTGAATACTGTTAATGATAAGATCGATTATGAGAAGGAAATAGTTACTATGAGCTTTAGGGATGTGTCTCATGAGTTTCTCTAGATTTCGTAGACAACCCCATGACAAGGAATTGCCTAGTAAATATGAAATTATTGGTCTTGCCTCTATTGGTGTGCCTCCTACTGATCCCTTAGAACAATATTTGCTAGACCATGAAAATGATATGCATATGAATGAGAGGAATGAAATAGATGAAATTTTCTTTGAGCAGCAGCCTATTTTGAAACATAACTTACCGGTTGAAATACTTGGGGATCCTCCTCCACCGAAGGGTGATCCTGTGTTTGAGCTCAAGCAATTACCCGATACAATAAAATATGCTTATCTTGATAAAAAAGGAGATATATCCTATTATTATTAGTGCTAACCTTTGAGAGCATGAAGAAAAGATATTATTGAAAACTCAGAGGAAGCACCATGCTGCTATTGGTTATACTCTTGATGATCTTAAGGGCATTAGTCCCACTCTATGCCAGCATAAAATTAATATGGAGCCTGATGCCAAACCAGTTATTGATCACCAATGACGATTAAACCCTAAGATGAAAGAAGTGGTAAGAAAAGAAGTACTAAAGCTTCTGGAGGCAGGTATAATTCATTCTATTGCTGATAGTAGATGGGTTAGTCTCATCCATTATGTCCCTAAGAAGGGAGGTATTGCCGTTGTTCCTAATGATAAAAATGAATTGATCCCGCAAAGAATTGTTACAGGTTATAGAATGGTAATTGATTTTAGGAAATTAAATAAAGTTACTAAGAAAGATCATTACCCTTTACCTTTTATTGATTAATGCTAGAAAGATTATCCAAACATACTCATTTTTGCTTTCTAGATGGTTACTCTGGTTTCTCTCAAATACCTGTATCAAGCTAGGATCAAGAAAAAACTAATTTTACATGCCCTTTTGGTACCTTTGCTTATAGACGTATGCCTTTTGGTTTATGCAATGCACCGGCTACCTTTCAAAGATGTATGATGGCTATATTTTCTGACTTTTGTGAAAAAATTCTTCAGGTTTTCCTAGATGATTTTTCCATTTACGAAACTTCATTTGATGATTGTTTGAGCAACCTTGATCGAGTTTGCAGAGATGTGAAGAAACTAATCTTGTCTTGAATTGGGAAAAGTGCCACTTTATGGTTAATGAAGGTATTTTCTTGGGGAACAAGATCTTCGAAAGAGGTATAGAAGTTGATAAAGCTAAAGTTGATGCTATTGAAAAAATGTCGTGCCCTACGGATATCAAAGGTATAAGAAGTTTCCTTGGTCATGCTGGTTTCTATAGGAGGTTTATCAAAGATTTCTCTAAGATTTCTAGGCCTCTCACAAACCTTTTGCAAAAAGATGTTCCATTTGTTTTTTATGATGATTGCGTAGAAGCATTTGAAATTCTTAAGAATGCCTTGATTACCGCACATGTTGTTCAACCACCCGACTGGAACCTACCTTTTGAAATTATGTGTGATGCTAGTGATTATGTTGTTGGTGCTGTTCTAGGACAAAGAGTCAACAAGAAATTAAATGTTATCCATTATGCCAGTAAGACTCTGGACAGTGCTCAAAGAAACTATGCTACTACTAAAAAGGAATTTTTACCAGTCGTGTTTGCTTGTGATAAGTTTAGACCTCATATTGTTGATTCCAAAGTAACTGTTCACACCGATCATGCTGCTATTAAATATCTTATGGAGAAGAAAGATGCTAAACCTAGACTTATTGGGTGGGTCCTTCTGCTACAAGAATTTGATTTGCATATCATTGATAGAAAGGGTGCTGATAACCCTATGGCAGATAACTTGTCTAGGTTAGAAAATGTTCTTGATGACCCACTACCTATTGATGATAGATATCCTGATTAACAATTAGCTGTCATGAATACTTCATATAATGCTCCTTGGTATGCTGATTACGCCAATTACATTGTTGCTAAATTTATACCTCCTAGTTTCACATACCAATAAAAGAAAAAGTTCTTCTATGATTTAAGGCATTACTTTTGGGATGACCCACATCTTTATAAAGAAGGAGTAGATGGTATTATTAGACATTGTGTAACTGAGCATGAACAGGAACAGATCTTACGCAAGTGTCACTTCGAAGCCTACGGAGGAGATCACGCTGGAGATAGAACCGCACACAAGGTACTGCAATCTGGGTTTTATTGGCCTACTCTCTTCAAGGATGCTCGTAAGTTTGTCTTATCCAGTGATGAATGTCAAAGAATTGGTAATATTAGTAGACATCAGGAAATGCCCATGAATTACTCTCTTGTTATCGAACCATTTGATGTTTGGGGCTTTGATTATATGGGGCCTTTTCCACAATCTAACGGGTATACTCATATTCTAGTTGTTGTTGATTATGCCGCTAAGTGGGTAGAAGTTATTCCAACTAGTAGCGTTGATCATAACACTTCTATTAAAATGCTTAAAGAAGTTATTTTCCCTAGATTTGGAGTCCCTAGATATTTGATGACTGATGGTGGTTCACATTTTATTCATGGTGCTTTCTGTAAATTGCTCGCTAAATATGATGTTAATCATAGAGTTGCATCTCCTTATCATCCTCAGTCCAGTGGTCAAGTACAATTGAGCTGTAGGGAGATTAAATTGATTTTGCAAAAGACTATTAATAGATCTAGGAAGAATTGGTCTAAGAAACTTGATGATGCATTGTGGGCTTATAGAACTACTTACAAAAATCCTATGGGTATGTCTCCGTATAAGATGGTTTATGATAAAGCATGTCACTTACCTCTAGAGATAGACCATAAGGCTTATTGGGCAATCAAAGAGCTCAATTATGATTTCAAAATTGCTAGTGAGAAGAGGTTATTTGACATTAGCTCACTTGATGAATGGAGAACACAAGTCTATGAGAATGCTAAGTTGTTTAAAGAAAAGGTTAAGAGATGGCATCATAGAAGGATACAAAAGCGTGAATTTAATGTAGGTGATCATGTCTTGCTATACAATTCTCATTTAAGATTTTTTGCAGGAAAACTTCTCTCCAAATGGGAAGGTCCTTGCGTCATCGAAGAGGTATACCGTTCCGGTGCCATCAAGATTAACAACACCGAAGGCACAAACCCGAAGGTGGTGAATGGTCAAAGAATCAAACATTATATCTTAGGTACTCCCATAAATGTTGAAACCAATATCATCAATACCATAACTCCGGAGGAGTACATTAGGGAGACTTACCAGAACGTTTCAGACTCTGAAAAGGAATAGGTATGTGGTACGGTAAGCAAAAAGACTCCAAAACTTTTTCTATGGAAATTTTTATCTGTTTTGGAATATTTAAAAAATAGGAAAATTTAAAGTAGTCTGAATAGTGCACAAGGAGGCGACAAGCCTGCTCGGTGCGGCCACCCCCCTGGCCGCCCCCCTAGGGCTTGTGACCACCTCGTGCGCCACCCGGAGTTCGTTTTCTTGTGGCATACTCCTCCGGGTCGGTAAAAATTCATTATATAATCTCCCAAAGGTTTTGAATCTCGTATCACGACAATACCTCTCATTTTCTTTTTGAGCTGATTCTGCAGCAGATTTAGAGCAATATGTCATCCCAAGATTTTGATGGGGAGAGCTTCATATCGCATTATCTTGCCAATCCCAAGATATATGGGGACTTGGACCCTTATGGATTGTTCTCAGAGGAGGAACAAGAAGGCAAGTACGAGGAAGAAAGCTCGGATGAAGAAGAGGCCCCCCAATTTCAGCCAGGAGATATGCACGTGGAGTTCAAGAAATCAAGCCTCCTAAACACAAGGCGAAAACCCAAGGTTCTATTTATTCCTTCTCGTTTTCCTGCAAGAAAGCAAGGAAGAATTATGTCAAAGGATATTGAAGCTCGAGCAGGAAGTGGACGATTTGGGGGAGCAAAATTTTATGCTTAGGACGAAACTAGAAAGGCTTCCAACCCCATCAACAACTCCCACATCATCACCTCCGAAGCAAGACAACTAAACACATGGGTATGGGCACTCCCCTTGGCTTGTGCCAAGCTTGGGGGAGGTGCCCCGATATCGTATCACCATCACATCTTTCGTTTTTATTTTTATTTTTATTTTTATTTTCATCATATTTTCTTAGTTCAGTCCTTTTGGTTATATCTTGATCTAGTAGAATAAAGTTTTCGTGTGATCTAGTTTTGAGTCTTTGCTTTACGATTCCTCCTATGTAAGCAAGTCCGTGAATTATATAAATAAAAGTGCTTTTGAGTTGAGCGTCTTGCTTGGTATGATCTTAATATATAGAAAGATGAAGTAGAAAGAAGTGTATAATAAAGGCAACGAGTATATATGAAAATCTTATGGGGAGTGATGACTTCACATGTAAAAAGTATGTCGATTGAAACCTGTTGTGGGTTCACAAACATAGTTGTTGGTCATTCGGGCAATTAAAAAGAAGTAATAAAGAAAGAGAGGTTCACATATAAATATATTATCTTGGACATCTTTTATGATTGTGAGTACTCATTAAAATATTATATGTTAAGAAGTTGATGTTGGACAAGGAAGACAACATAATGGTTTATGTTTGCTTATTTCCGAATAGAAGTTATATTGTTATAGATCCCTCAATATGTGTCGCTTGCTTCCACCTCATATCAGCCAAAACTCCCGCACCAAGTAGAGATACTACTTGTGCATCCAAACACCCTTAACCCAGTTTTGCCATGAGAGTCCACCATACCTACCTAAGGATGGAATAAGATCCTTCAAGTAAGTTGTCATTGGTGCAAGCAATAAAAATTGCTCTCTAAATATGTGTGATCTATTAGTGTGAGGAAAATAAACTTTATATGAACTTGTGATAGGGAAGAAATAAAAGCGACGGACTACACAATAAAGTTCTCTATCACAAGGGGCAATATAAAGTGGCGTTCTTTTGTAGTAAGAGATTGTGCATCCAAATATAAAAGTGCATGACAACCTCTACTTCCCTCTGCGAAGGGCCTATCTGTTACTTTTATTTTCTAGTACTTACCTTTATGCAAGAGTCATGGTGATCTCCATCACCTTCTGTATTTTCGCCTTTATCTTCTGGCAAGTGTCACGTGTTGGGGAAAGATCTAGGCACATATACCCACTCGGAAGTGGATGAGCATGAGTTATTACTGTTGACATTGCCCTTGAGGTAAATAGTTGGGAGGCAACACTATAAGCCCCTATCTTTCTCTGTGTCCTATTGAAACTTTGAACTCATAGGTACCTCATGAGTGTTAGCAATTGTGAAAGACTAAAAGATGATTGAGTATGTGGGTTTGCTTTACAAGCTCTTATATTGACTCTTTCCTATATTATGATAAGTTGGAATTGCTTCAATGACTGAGATCATAGGTTGTCAGTTCTCAATAGAGTTCTTGATTCATAATTTTCCATTATGAATGAATTGTTACTTTAGCATAAGAAATTATATGTCATTATATTGCTGCTCTAAAGATGATCATGATGCCCTCATGTCCGTATTTTTATTTTTATCGACACCTCTATCTCTAAACATGTTGGCATATTTATTGATTTCGGCTTTCGCTTCAGGACAAGCGAGGTCTAAGCTTGGGGGAGTTGATACGTCCATTTTGCATCATGATTTTATATTGATATTTATTGCATTATGGGCTGTTATTACACATTTGGGTGCAATACTTAAGCCTTTTCTCTCTTATTTTACAAGGTTTACATGAAGAGGGAGAATGCCGGCAGCTGGAGTTCTAGCCTGGAAAAACAAGCAAATCTGAGATACCTATTCTACGCAACTCCAAAAGTCCTGAAAATCTACACAGAATTATTCTGGAATATATAAAAAATACTGGGCGAAATAAATAGATCGGGAGGCCCACCAGGGAGCCACAAGCCTGCTGGCCGCGGCCCCCGCTAGCCACGGCTAGCGAGCTTGTGGCCCACCTGGCAACCCTTTGGTGCCGATCTTCTACTATATGGAGGGTTTCATCGAGGAAAAAATCATAAGAGACCTTTCGGGACGAAGCGCCGCCGTCTCGAGGCGGAACATGGGCAGAACCAATATAGAGCTCCGGCAGGGCGATCTTGCTGGTGAAACTTCCCTCCGGGAGGGGGAAATCGAAGCCATCATCATCACCAACAATCCTCTCATCAAGAGGGGGTCAATATCCATCAACATCTTCACCATCACCATCTCCTCTTCAAACCCTAGTTCATCTCTAGTATCCGATCTTTGTCTCAAAACCTCAGATTGGTACATGTGGGTTGCTAGTAGTGTTGATTACTCCTTGTAGTTGATGCTAGTTGGTTTACTGGGTGGAAGATTATACGTTCAGATCCTTGATCATCACTTATACTCCTCTGATTATGAACATGAATATGTTTTGTGAGTAGTTACGTTTGTTCCTAGGGACATGGGATAAGTCTACTTATAAGTAATCATGTGAATTTGGCATTCGTTCGATATTTTGATGAGATGTATGTTGTCTCTCCTCTAGTGGTGTTATGTGAACATCGACTACATAACACTTAACCATTGTTTGGGCCTAGAGGAAGGCATTGGGAAGTAATAAGTAGATGATGGGTTTCTAGAGTGACAGAAGCTTAAACCCTAGTTTATGCGTTGCTTCGTAAGGGGTTGATTTGGTTCCACACGTTTCATGCTATGGTTAGATTTATCTTAATTCTTCTTTCGTAGTTGAGGATGCTTGCGGGAGGTGTTAATCATAAGTGGGAGGCTTGTCCAAGTAAGGACAGCACCCAAGCACCGGTCCACCCACATAGCAAATTATCGAAGTAGCGAACGCGAATCAAATGAGCATGATGAAAACTAGCTTGACATAACTTCCCATGTGTCATCGGGAGCGCTTTGTTTTATATAAGAGTTTGTCCAGGCTTGTCCTTTGCTATAAAAAGGATTGGGCCACCTTGCTGCACCTTTGTTACAATTGTTACTTCCTACCCGTTACGAACTATCTTATCATAAAACTATCTGTTACCGATAATTTCAGTGCTTGCAGAGAATACTTTACTGAGAACCGCTTGTCATTTCCTTCTGCTCCTCGTTGGGTTTGACACTCTTACTTATCGAAAGGACTACGATAGATCCCCTATACTTGTGAGTCATCATGCTCCAACTGACTCAACTGTCCGTGACACCATCAACTGGACAAGAGAAAAGAAGAAAGTTGAGTTCTGGCAAGTATTTCCCATCAAAGCTCCCAGAAGCCGCTGGCGAGGAAGTTGCCGGGGACGACACCAGGCTTGCCGTTGAGCGTCGTGCTCTGACAGAGCCGTAGGCTCTTGCTGTGAATGCACACGCTCCCGCCAGGCTTGCCGGGGGCAACAGGCTCCGGCAGGACCTCAAGCCCTTGCAGTTGAGACTAATGCTTCCCCAACAGAGGATATGCCTTTAGTCATTGTTGTCAAGCCCCAGGCTCCAGCATGGGCACAACACATCGTCGTTTCCTTCAAACAGGAGAACTCCTTGAGGAACAAGAGGAAGCAGAGAAAGTAGCACGCCGGTCTAATATGTACCAGTTCGTGGAGAATGTGCTATACAGAAAGAGACCGAATGGTGTGAAACTCAAGTGCATTTCTCGGGAGGATGGACTGGAGCTGTTGGCAGAGATACATGGAGGCATATGTGGCTCCCACATAGGATCAAGAGCACTTGCCGATAAGGTATTCTGGCAAGGTTTCTTTTGGCCCACTACCCTCCAGGATGCAACTGCGCTAGTAACCAAGTGTGAAGCATGCCAGTTTCATTTGAAGAAATTACATCAACCAGCTCAAGCCCTTCAGACAATCCCTCTCTCCTGGCCATTTTCGGTCTCGGGGCTTGACATCTTGGGCCCCTTTCCCTGTGCTGCTAGGGGCTTTGAGTACTTGTACGTTGCAATCGACAAGTTCACAAAGTGGCTGAAAGTGGAAGCAGTGAGAAAGGTGACAGCACAGTTAGTCCTCAAGTTCTTCAAAGGACTAGTTTGCCGCTTTGGTATTCCCAACAGGATCATCACTGACAATGGCACACAGTTCATGGGCCGCACCTTAATGTAGTATGTCTAAGACCTTGGCGGCAAAATATGTTTTGCCTCTGTTGCCCACCCAAGGAGAAACGTCCAGGCAGAAAGGGCTAATGATGAAGTGTTGTGAGGCCTCAAGACAAGAACTTTCGACAAGCTGCACAAGTGCGGAAGGTGATGGATTGATGAGTTTCCGGTGGTTCTTTGGTCAATCAGAATGACACCAAATCGAGCTACCGGCCAGACACCCTTCTCCCTCGTATATGGGGCAGAAGCAGTTATCCCCATGGAACTCATATACGGGTCACCTCGAGTGCTCTCTTATGATGAGCTTGAGCAAGAGTAGTTGCAGCAAGATGACGCGACGCTCCTTGAGGAAGACCGTCTTCAGGCTGCTGTGAGAGTTGCACGCTACCAGCAAGCTTTGTGCCGCTATCATAGCCGCAAAGTTAATGCCCGAAGTCTTGAGGAAGGTGACCTTGTTCTTCGGTGCATTCAGACTGCCAAGTATTCCAACAAGTTGACGCCAAACTGGGAAGGCCCTTATCGGTTAGTGTGAGTCACCAAGCCTAGCGCAATCCTCCTTGAGACCGAAGATGGCATCCCAGTGAGCAACTCCTGGAATATCGAACATCTTCATAAGTTCTACCCATGAGGCGCGGTTGTCGGGTCTCCCGGCAACTACCTTTTGTACAAGTCTTGTCGTTAAAGCATGCAATCCTTGGTACAAAGCCAGGCGCTGACCATGTGCATAGTCAAATAAAGTTAAGTGTTTTGCAAATCTTGTTGACTCTCATGTTTACTTATGTGCATGTTTGTCTAAGATATTGCATTGCAATTACACCCGGCAAGAGCTAAAGGACCGCCAAGGTTCTACATCCATATTTTCTCTTCTTTCTTTTTCTCAAAGGACAAAAGGTTACCTCGCGTGCAGCTTTTCCGGGGGGAATGGCGGCGTGGATACCTACGGGCGACGTTCAAAAAAATCTTGCCGGAAGGATTACGGCAACGAAAAGATAAGTTGCAAAACCCCAAGTGAATTCTTGTTGTGGAATTATTTTCCTTGGATGATTTAGACTTCTATATGGAAAACCTGCACGCACGGGAACCTTGCCGTGATTGGCTGCGCCCTCAGTCTATTTCGGGTCCGCTCAATGGCTTAAGTGGCTACGCCCGTACTCTTGCTTCGTTTCGAGTCCGCTCAACGACCCAAGGGGCTGCACTCACGCCCTTATTTTGTTTCGAGCACGAGCAATAGCTTAAGAGGCCGCGCCAAGGACACCAAGGTATCTTGCCGGCAGTGGCACCTCTAGCAGGCTGCTAAGGACCCGTTCCCCAAAGCGCTCGCGGTAGGGCTACATACTCTAGCAAGTTCTTCTAAAAAGGTGTATGGAAAGTTCCATACAAAGTAACAGTCTAACAAGGAAGATAATATATAGTTATTCAAAATAGGGTGAAATTTACATGAGATGTCGCTTTTTCCTGAGTACATCTTTATTTGACTTTCTCCCCTAGGGGAGATTACAAGAAGAAAAAGATGGAAATAGGAGGCAGACTACAAGAAGAAAAAGATGGCAAGAGGCCCCCAAAAGAAGCCCAGCCTGACCCCTTTGGACCAGCACTGCATGGAGGGGCAGGGATTCTAGAAGGGAAGGCGAGAGCCTGGTCCCTCTTGGACCAGCATTGCACGGAGGAGAGGGCCACCACTGCACGAAAAAAAGGGAGGATCCTAGAAGCCGAAGTCCGCGAGCCTGCCGAAAGATCCAGCTGGAAGATGAGGCAGCGCCCGGGACAAGGACCGTTGGTAAGATCTTCTTGCTGGGACCCGAAAGGGGGAGAGGCATGAGGCTGACAATGATGGTGCAGCTGTCGATCAGTAAGAGCTTAGGTCATCGTATTCCAACTTGATGGCCTGGAGCTCGGACTCATCGTCTCTTTCACCGACACCGTCCTCATCGTCGCTGTCGCTTGTGGGTGAGCTTTCAGTGCCACTTGAGCTCTCTTCGCAGCAGCTGAGACGGACACCTGAGCGCCCATAAATCTTGACGGAGAGCAAATTGGCCTCCGTCATTTTAAAAACAAAGGACATGCCCTTCCTGGAGGTTGTGGGCGCTGGCAAAGGTCTTCCAGCCGTGCCTAAGGAACATGACACGACTCGCTGGGTACTCGACGTCTACCCGCGTTGCGCCCTTACAACAACCATGCGCGCGTAACCTTAGGATGGGCGGCTCGTCGACCTCCATTGCACTGGCGAAGGGGCAAGGGAGGCGTAGATGGCTCCGGATGGGACCGGCCAGTTTGAGGACGAACTCCAGCGTCGTTCCCTCAGTGTGGGTCTCCTCAAGGAAGAGGCCCGGTGTCGGAGGAGGAGGTGGGGTAGCGCTCCGCCTCCCCCGACCTCGGCCTCCACAACGGCCATGACCCCTCGCCCCCTATTCATGGCTAAAGGCGAGCGCCACTCGAAGGTTGGGAAGACGTGGGAGGGAAAGCTATGGAGGTTCACACTCGGAGGAGGGAGGAAGGATGGATGAGCACCACCCTTGCTACCCCTCAATTTATAGGGGGAAGCACGAGGGCTAGCTCTCCCCTGCTCCAAGGGTCGCCACCCATATCCTCCAATAGCGGCACCGTTGATCACGGGGTGAACAGCAAATGCACCATTGCTCCAATCCATGGCGCTGCAGTTACTGCCTCTCCCAGGACTTTAAGTCACGAGCGCCCATTGCTAGCTTCCCGCTATGCATGCGGCACGCGTGGCGGAAACGACCTGACGCGGTAATTGAAATATTGACGGCCACACCGCGCACGTATCTCATGTCCCGCATTCAATGGGCATCGTGGGGAGGTGCAGTAAGCGCAATGATCACAACCACAAGGCCCTGCCACGCATTGTAGGATCAAAAGTAAGTCTAGAGGGGGGTGATTAGACTACTTGACCAATTAAATTTTTTGCCTAGGCGAAGTTTTAGAGTTGACAGTTTTTAGCATTTCATGGCAAGTCAAGTACACCCTACACATGCAAGTCTAAGAGTATATAGCAGCAGAAAGTAACAACAAGCATGTATAGAAGGGATAGGGTAGGAAGATCAAACGCAGTTGTAGACACGATGGTTTTTCCCGTGGTTCCGATAGGTGGCGCTATCGTACATCCATGTTTATGGAGTCTTCAACCCACGGAGGGTAACGGTCGGGAGAGTCCATGGAGGGCTCCACCCAAAAGGGTCCACAAAGTAGAAACCTTGACTATTCCATAACGGCTTCCGTCCATGAAGGACTAGCCTCACTATGGGTAGATCTTCACGAAGTAGGCGATATCCTTGCCCTTACAAACTTCTTGGTTCACTCCACAACACGAAGTAGGAGGCTCCCAAGTGACACCTAACCAATCTAGGAGGCACCACCCTCCAAAAGGTAATAGGCTTGATAATGACGATGAACTCCTTGCTCTTGTGCTTCACGATGATAGACTCCTCAGCACACAATCACTCTCTCACAGATTTGGCATGGTGGAAGAGATGGGATTGGTGGAAAGCTACTTGGGGAGGCTAGAAATCAAGATCCATATGATTGGAGTGGAAGATCTTGACCTCAACACAAGGGTAGGTGGTTCTCTCTTAGAAACTCTGATAGGATAGGTATGGAATAGTTCTAAGTGCTTCTCATTCGGGTAGGTGGTGGTGAAGGGGTATATATAGGCATCCCCAAAAATCCAACCGTTACACACAAAATGACCAACTCGGTGACACCGATGTGTTAATCTCGGTGGTACCGAAGTGACAAAAAGGTGGCAACTTTTGAATCTTGGTAAAGCTGATATACGAAACTCAGTTGCACCGAAAAGGTGACCAACGGTCAGATTTCCAATCTCGGTGACGCCGATCCAACATTCTTGGTGGGACCAAAAATGTGAATTTGCATAACAGAAAGTTGGCAACCTAAACTCGGTGGCGCCGGTATGGAATCGGTTGCACCGAAGTGGCTAGGGTTTGGCTTGAGTCTGTCTAGGTTCTGGAATCGGTGGCACCAAAGTGGGAAAGTTGGTTGCACCGATTTTGAGTGTTGGGTATAGAACAGACTTTGGTGGGAGAGTTTGTGGATGTTTTGGCGACTATCACTTGTGCACGTTTGAGCATATTGTTCACCAACAAAACCTTACCCCCTTTTAATAGTATTGGCTTTCCTATGGACTCAAAGCGATTAATCAGAAATATAAAATGTAGAGTCCTTTTGCATGAAGCTTGGCCAACCTATTTCCTTGAATCTTGGGGTTTCTCCACAATCTCCTTTTGCCAATCCTATCATTGAACATTTCCTGAAATATACTTGGTGGACATTAGTTCAATGACTTATATGTTGTTATTAATTACCAAAACCACCAAGGGAGCAAATGTGCTTTCAGTCTCCCCCTTTTTGGTAATTGATGACAACATATAGATCAAATCTTCGACATATGATAAAATCAATGAATACAATCATCGCTTTGAGAGGTATATGATAAGCAAGAGCTCCCCCTAAATTTGTGCATTATTTTGAATTTGAGTTTGAATGCAAATGCACAATCGATTAGGTATATGGGGTACTTCTTCCATGTCACATACAACTTGGTGGTGCGCAAGAATAATTAGAGAATGAATAACATGGCACAACACACACAAGCAAGGGTGAATGGTCATCAGCATTAAGATGATAGGAAATAGTAGCATCTAACAATGTATAATAACACACATCAACACAAAAGTATCTCACGTTAAACCAAAAGAACCAAATGTTTTGAAACGCAATAAAAACCAAATCGCTCTCTCACTCGAAGCCTAAAGATCTATATACACTTCTCCCCCTTTGGCAACAAGTTACCAAAAAGTTCAAAGGCATACATCTAAGTGTTCTTGGGCATATCTCCTCCGATTGTTGATGAAGGAGTCGAGATGACAGCATCAGCGAAGTTCTTAGCAGATGTCGTGGATGGAGCTAGAGTGGTCACTGATGGAGCAGAAGCTGATGGAGCTTATGGAGCTAATGCAGCTGGTACAGTGGCTGATTTGGCCTGAGTGGTGAACTGAGTGCCTGGCCCTAGAGGTGATTCATCCTCATCTGAAGTAGAAGAGACCCGAGAGATGTGCACGGAGTAAACTTCATGCTGAAGCTCTGTGACTGTCTTCGTCGGCCCGTCCACCTTATCACTAAGGGTCTTGATTCTGGTCTCAAAGATCCTGAAAAGACTATTCTGGTTGTCCAAAATCCCCTTAATGTCCTTCTGCATGCCCTGAATAGATGATAGCAGATCCATTTGCTTGCTCCTAGATCTAGGGACTTGAGCACTAGTGGCTCTGACTGCCTCTGCTTCCTCCTGAGCTGCAGCTGAAGTGGGATGATCAGCATCCATCACCACAACGTTGTCCTCGAGATCTGGTTGTAGGGGCAAATGTGGGTGATCTAGGGCAAATATGTGCTTCTCCAGTCTTGAGTTGATGAGCATCTAAATATAGGGTGCATAACAGCAGGAGCGCTTATGATCAGCAGCAACCCTCTTGATTGTCTCTACAATCAAATCCATGACTCTGATCCTGGTGTGACTGTTAAGGTGGATCAACATGTTTATGGAGTGGCCTCGGATCATCTTGTCATCTCCTAACTTGGGCATCAAGGTATGCCTCAGTATGGTGTTGATACTGCGGAGGCTAGCCTGGAGAAAGTAGATGGATCCTAGCCTGTGAGACTTCACATTTGCAGCAGGGATCTCCTTATACATGTTAGCCATAGCATTGTGGCTAGCCTTGGATTCTGAGTAGACATCCAAGTCACCATCCTATGCTTCAGGAAATCCTAAGATTTCAACCCATTCCTCAACAGTTGATTCATATCTTGCACCTTCAGTCATCCACACAATTCTACCATCTCCGTAGAAGTGCACAGTGGAGTAGAATTGCATGATCATTTCGTCATTCAAAGCTGTGAATTCTCTGCCAATGAACTCATCTAGACCTATGCAGTGGAAGTTGTCCTGGACACTTGGAAAGTAGTCCTCATTCTCCTTGATGAACTTCCAATCAACGTAAGTCATGTCACTGACAGCTCGACTCTTGTCAAAGAGCACAGTCTCATAGAAGTCCTGTTGCTCCTTGGTATAGAACGTGTAGTCCACAGCTGTTTTCTTCCTCTGGGCATAAGGATCTATAGCTATCCATGCCCTCAATCCAGAATCCTTCCTCTTCTTCATGTCCTCAGCTAGTGGGTAGCTGGCATTGTGAACTGGGAGGTGTGGTCTGAGCTTCATCAGTGTTGTCAAGTCATCCACATCTTTAACTCTGGATGCAGTTCCTTTGTTCTTTTCAGAAGCTGGAATCTGCCTAGTTGTCCTCTTAGGCTTCTCAGCAGCCTTCTTGGATGTGCTGGTCTTAGGCATAGCATCAGACATAAGTTTCTTTGCCTTCTTCTTGGGAGGAGCCTTTGTGGCTGGCTCATCCTCCTTAGCAGCATCACCAGTAGCTTTCTCTGGATCTTCATACATGGAAGTGGGCCTGCCAGTCACATGAATGATCCTCTTCCTTGACTTCTTCTCTCCTGCCTTCTTAGGCATAGCCCTCTTGGGGACCTCTACTGACATTGTTGCTCTGGCTGTCTCATGAGCCTTGAAGTAGAAGCAGGAGCATATATCTTGCTGGCAACTCTTCGAGAGGATGTAGCTTCAGTTGCAGCCTTCTTGGCAGCCTTCTCTTGCTTCTTAGCAAGAACCTCCTCTAGAACAAAGTCTGAATCCTCTTCAACTAAGTTCAACTTCTTCCTGGTTCTGGTGGCAGCCTTGGGCAACCCATGAGAGCTGGGGGTGCCAGAGTCTGAGAAAGAACTGGCTTCTGGGCTTGTTCCAGAACTCATTTCAACTCCCTGGTCTCGCACATTCTGACTATCTTCTGAGCCTGACATGCTGACCCTATGAATAGAGTGTAGATGAGCAGAAGTAGATGAGTTATCACACAATGAGGCTAGTTTTTGAAATATGAGCAATGATTTTTCAAAAGTTTTGCAATCTATCACATACATATCAGTGCAGCCGAAGAGAATTTTTTGGTGAGACCGAGACAAACCAACTCGTTAACAGAAACTTGGCAGCCTTTTCGGTAGGACCGAAAAGAGCTAATCGGTTCCACCGAGTCAGTTCTCGCACTCACAGAAAAGCATGTCGGTGAGACCGATATTTTCGTTTCGGTTCCACCGAGATATATCGGGCGTATGGCAAAACCCTAGAAAATTCATCTAACTCGAGATTTTGCAGATTTTAGAGGATGGATACATGAGCAAAGGGTGGCTTATGCATAAATTTAAGTCCAATGCGCAGGAATCAGAAGGGGAGCACACTAGAGATCGAATCCGTACCCTAGTTTAGCGCGGATCCTCTACGACGGCGATGATGGAGTAGATTTCATCGACGGCGGCGATTCCCAGTGGCGGAGGGGCTCGGGAAGACAAGGGCGACGACCAAGGGTCTCGAGGTGGTAGCTTAGGGTTCTGAGGTGCCACATTGAAGATTGAATTTCAACGTGTCGGGGTCCACAGCCTATATACCCTTCTGTTGGAAATATGCCCTAGAGGCAATAATAAATTAGTTATTATCATATTTCCTTGTTCATGATAATCGTTTATTATCCATGCTATAATTGTATTGATCGGAGACTTAAATGCATGTGTGGATACATAGACAAAACCATGTCCCTAGTATGCCTCTAATGGACTAGCTCGTTGATCAAAGGATGGTTAAGGTTTCCTAGCCATGGACATGAGATGTCATTTGATAACGGGATCACATCATTAGGAGAATGATGTGATGGATAAGACCCAAACTACAAACATAGCATATGATCGTGTCAGTTTATTGCTACTGTTTTCTGCATGTCAAGTATATGTTCCTATGACCATGAGATCATGCAACTCACGGATATCGGAGGAGTGCCTTGTGTGTATCAAACATCGCAACGTAACTGGGTGACTATAAAGGTGCTCTACAGGTATCTCCGATGGTGTTTGTTGAGTTGGCATGGATCGAGACTGGGATTTGTTACTCCGTGTGACGGAGAGGTATCTCAGGGCCCACTCGGTAATACAACATCACAACAAGCCTTGCAAGCAATGTGGCTAAGTGTTAGTCACGGGATCTTGTATTACGGAACGAGTAAAGAGACTTGCCAGTAACGAGGTTGAACTAGGTATGGAGATACCGACGATCGAATCTCGGGCAAGTAACATACCGAAGAACAAAGGGGACGTTATACGGGATTAACTAAATCCTTGACATAGAGGTTCGACCGAAAAAGATCTTCGTAGAATATGTAGGAACCAATGTGGATGTCCAGGTCCCTCCATTGGTTATTGACCGTAGAGGTGTCTCGGTCATGTCTACATAGTTCTCGAACCCGCAGGGTCTGCACACTTAAGGTTCGGTGACGTTTCGGTAGTGTAGAGTTATGTATGGTGGTGACCGAAGTTTGTTCGGAGTCCCGGATGAGATCCCGGACATCACGAGGAGCTCCGGAATGGTCCGGAGGTAAAGATTCATATATAGGAAGTCCCAGTTTGGTTTCCGGAAAAGTTTCGGGCTCATCGGTAGTGTACCGGGAGTGCCGGTAGTGTACCGGGAGTGCCGGTAGTGTACCGGGAGGCCTCCGGGAGGGGTATTTCGACCCCAAGAGGTCCATGGGCTGTGGGAGAATAATAACCAGCCCTTAGTGGGCTGGGAAAACAGCCACAAAGGCCCATGGCGCAGGAGAGAAAGTCCTAAAGCAAAAAGTGGAAAATCAGCCAATAGGAGGCAATCCTACTCCAACTAGGATTGGAGGTGAAGTAGGATTTCTTCCCACCTCCTATTTCGGCCGACCCAAAGGCCTTGGCTGCCTCTCCTCTCCTCTCCTCCTATATATACTAGTGGATTGGGTGGTTTTTGGATAGAATTTCCGGCCACGTGCTACCCGTTTCACCGGTGCACAGTTTCTCCTCTAGATCGGTTTTCCGCAGCGCTTAGGCGAAGCCCTGCCGGAATTGCTCCACCACCATCACCGGAGCGCCGTCACGCTGCCGGTGAACTCTCTCTCCTATCCACCTCCTCTTGCTGGATCAAGACGGTGGAGATCGTCATCAAGCTGCACGTGTGCTGAACGCGGAGGTGCCGTCCGTTCGGCGCTAGATCGGAAGGACCGTGATCGAGATCGCGAGACGGTTCGTGATGAGATCGTGGAACGGATCGTGATGAGTTCGCGGGACAGATCGTGATCAAGATCGTGAGACGGATCGTGATGAGATCGCGGGACGGATCGTGATGAGTTCACGGGACGTATCGTGATTGGATCGCGGGACGGATCGTGATGAGATCGCGGGACGCTCGGCGATTTGGATCGCGAAGATGTTCGACTACACCAACCGCGTTTCTTAACGCTTCCCGCTTAGCGATCTACAAGGGTATGTAGATCCACTCTCCCTCTCGTAGATGCTCATCACCATGGATAGGTTTGCGTGTGCGTAGGAAAATTTTTGTTTCCCATGCGACGTTCCCCAACAGTGGCATCATGAGCTAGGTTGATGGTTCGATGAGATCTCGAGTAGAACACAAAAGGTTTGTGGGCGTTGATGCTTAGATTGCTTCCTCCCTTGGTCGTATTTTGGTTCAGCGGGATTGTGAGATGAAGCGGCCCGGACCAACATTACTCGTACGCTTACGAGAGACCGGTTCCCTCGACGCAACTTGTTGCCTAGATGGCTTGCGGGTGACAGTTTCTCTCACTTTAGTTGGATCGGATTCGACAAAGGCGGTCCTTGAGAAGGTTGAAAAGCAAACTAGTGTATCACCGTTGTGGTTTATGCGTAGGTGAGAATCGTTCTTGCTAGATACCCATAGCAGCCACGTAAAACATGCAACAACAATTAGAGGACGTCTAACTTGTTTTTGCAGGGTATGTTGTGATGTGATATGGCCAATTACATGATGAGATATATGTGATGTATGAGATGATCATGTGATGTATAGAATTTCACGACTTGCATGTCGTTGAGTACGGCAACCGGCAGGAGCCATAGGGTTGTCTTTAATTATTGTATGACCTGCGTGTCAATCATTAAGCGCTATGTAATGCTTTACTTTATCGCTAAGCAGTAGCAATAGAAGTAGAAGCAGGGCTGGCGCCACAACCCCAATGGCAACACATTGATGGAGATCAAGATGATGGAGATCATGGTGTTGTGCCGGTGACGATGGAGATCATGCCGGTGTTTCGAAGATGGAGATCTTAAACACAAGTTCATGGCCATATCATGTCACTTATGAATTGCATGAGATGTTAATCCTTTTATGCACCTTGTTTTGCTTAGTACGGCGGTAGCATTATAAGGTGATCCCTCACTTGAATTTCAAGATGAACTGTGTTCTCCCCGAGTGTGCACCGTTGCGAAAGTTCGTCGTGTTGAGACACCACGTGATGATCGGGTGTGATAGACTCTACGTTCACATACAACGGGTGCAAGCCAGATTTGCACGCGCAGAACACTCGGGTTAAACTTGACGAGCCTAGCATGTACAGACATGGCCTCGGAACACGAGAGACCGAAAGGTCGAACATGAGTCATATAGTAGATATGATCAACATAATGATGTTCACCATTGCAGCCACCTCAACTCACGTGATGATCGGACTTGAGTTGGTGAATTTGGATCATGTATCACTCGAATGATCGGAGGGATGTCAATTTGAGTGGGAGTTCTTAAATAATATGATTAATTGAACTCATTATCATGAACATAGTCAAAGTGTCTTTGCAAATTATGTTGTAGATTACTAGCTCGCGTTGTGGCTCCCTTGTATTTTTATATGTTCCTAGAGAAATAGAATTGAAAGATGTTGGTAGCAATATTGCGGACTGGGTCCGTGATCTGAGGATTGTCCTCATTGCTGCACAGAAGGCTTATGTCCTTAATGCACCGCTCGGTGCGCCACCCCCTCTAGCGTCGTCTATAGATGTTGTGAACATCTGACAGGCACGTTTCGATGACTACTTGATAGTTTTGTGCGTCATGCATTACGGCTTAGAATTGAGGCTCCGAAACGTTTTGAACGTCACGGAACATATGAGATGTTCTAGGGGCAGAGATTGTGATCTCAGGCTCGTGCCTGTGTTGCGAGATATGAGATCTCCAACAAGATTCTTTGCCTGTAAGATGAAGGAGAATAGCTCAATCGTTGAGCATGTACTCAGATTGTCTGGGTACTACAATCGCTTGAATCAAGTGGGAGTTGATCTTCCAGATAAGATAGTGATTGATATAGTTCTCCAAGTCACTGTCACTAAAGCTACTAGAACTTAAGTGATGAACTATAATACACCAGGGATAGAAGTATTGATCCCTGAGCTGTTCGCGATGTTTGACACCGCGAAGGTAGAAATCAAGAAGGAGCGTCAAGTGTTGATGGTTAATCAAACCACTAGTTTCGAAAAGGGCAAGATCAAGGAGGGAAACTTCATGGATAGCAAGTCAGTTGCTGCTCCAGTGAAGCAACCCAAAGTTGAACTCAAACCCGAGACTAAGTGCTTCTATTATGAGGTGAGAGGTCGCTGAAGCGGAACAACCCTAGATACTTGGTAGATAAGAAGGCTGGCAACATTGATAGAAGTATATTTGATATACGAGTTACTAATGTGTACCTTGCTAGTACTCTTAGTAGCACCTGGGTATTGGATACCGGTTCGGTTGCTAAATGTTAGTAACTCGAAATAAAAGCTACGGAATAAACGGAGAACTAGCTAAGGGTGAGGTGACGATATGTGTTGGAAGTGTTTCCAAGGTTGATGTGATCAACATCGCACGCTCTCTCTACCTTCAGGATTAGTGACGAACCTAAATAAATGTTATTTGGTGTTTTGCGTTGAGCATGAACATGATTAGATCATGTTTATTGCAATACGGTTATTCATTTAAGTTAGAGAATAATGGTTATTCTGTTTACATGAATAATACCTTCAATGGTCATGCACCCAGTGAGAATGGTTTGTTGAAATCTTGATCGTAGTATTACACATGTTCATAACATTGATGTCAAAAGATACAAAGTTAATAATGATAGTACCACATACTTGTGGCACTGCCGCTAAATGTCATATTGGTATAAAGCGCATGTAGAAACTCCATGCTGATGGATATTTGGACTCATTCGATTTCGAATCGGTTGAGACATGCGAACCATGCCTCTTGGGCAAGATGACTAAAGGACCCCGTTGGATGGAGCGGGCAAGTGATTCATTGGAAATGATACATGTTGATGTATGCAATCTAGTGAGTCTTGTAGTGTGCAGTGGATATCGTTATTTTCTTACCTTCACTGATGATTTGAGTAGATATAGTGTATATTTACTTAATGAAACACAAGTCTGAATCGTTTGAAAGGTTCAAGCAAATTCAGAGTGAAGTTTAAAGATCATCGTGACAAGAAGATAAAAATGACTGCGATATGATCGTGGAGGTGAATATCTGAGTCACGAGTTTGGCATACAACTTAAGACAATGTGAAAGTTGTTTCACAACTAAACGCCACCTGGAACACCATAGTGTGATGGTGTGTCCGAACATCATAGTTATGCTCTATTGGACATGGTGCGTGCTATGATGTCTCTTGTCGTTTTACTACTATAATTTTGGGGTTATGCATTAGAGACAACTACATTCACTTTAAATAGGGCACCATCTAAATCCGTTGAGATGACACCATATGAATTATGGTTTGATAGAAACCTAAGCTGTCGTTTCTTAATACTTGGGGCTGCGGCACTTGTGTGAAAAATGTTTTCACCTAATGAGGTCGAACCCAAGGCGGACAAATGCATCTTCATAGAATACCCTAAGATCAGTTGGGTGAACCTTCTATCTCAGATCCGAGTGCAAAGTGGTTGTTACTAAAACGGATCCTTTCTCGAGGAAAGGTTTCTCTCGAAAGAATTGAGTGGGAGGAAGATAGAACTTGATGAGGTTGTTAAACCTTTGTTCAACCAGAGAGTAGCGCAGCGCAGAAAGATGTTTCTGTGAAGCCTACGTTAGTTGAAGAGGAAGTTAATGATGATGATCATGAAGCTTCAGGATCAAGTTACTATCGAACTTCGTGGGTCGACAAGGATGTGTACTGCTCCTAAGCGGTACGACAACCCTGTCTTCGAGGTCATGTTGTTGGACAGCGATGAACCTACGAGCTATGGAGAAGCGATGATGGGCCCGGATTCCGACAAATGGTTAGAGACCATGAAATCCGAGATAGGATCCATTTATGAAAACCAAGTATAGACTTTGGTAGACTTGCTCGTTAGACGGCAGGTCGTTGAGTACAAATGGACCTTTAGAATGAAGACAGACACTGATGGTGAATGTCACCATTTGTAAAGCTCGACTTGTTGCAAAGTTGTTTGTGACAAGTTCAAGGAGTTGACTGCGAGGAGGCTTTCTCACTCGTAGCGATGCTAAAAGTCTGTTGGAATTATGTTAGCAGTTGCTGCATTTTCAATTACGAAATCTGGCAGATGGATGTCAAAACGTCGTTTCCTTAACGGTTTACTTAAGGAAAGGTTGTATGTGATACAACCAGAAGGTTTTGTCAGTCCTAAGGATGCTAAAAGATGAGAGAGCTTCAGTGATCCTTCTATGGACTGAAGCAAGCATCTCGGAGTTGGAATATACACTTTGATGAGGTGATCAAAGTTTTTGTAGTTTATACAAAGTTTACGAGAAACTTGTATTTGCAATAAAGTGAATGGGAGCACTATAGAGTTTCTGATAAGTATATGTGGTTGACATATTGTTGATCGGAAATAATGTAGAATTTCTGGAAGGCATAAAAGGTTGTTTGAAAAGTGTTTTTCAAATGAAGACCTGGATAAAGCTACCTAATTGTTGAGCATCAAAATCTATAGAGATAGATCAAGATGCTTGATGAGACTTTCAATGAGTGCATACCTTGACAAGATTTTGAAAGAGTTCAAAATGGATCAGCCAGAGAAATAGTTCTCGTCTGATTTGTAAGGTGTGAAGTTGAGTGAGACTCAAAGCTCGACAACGGCAGAAGAAAGAGAAAGGATGAATGTCGTCCCCTATGCCTTAGCCATAGGCTCTATATTATGCCATGCTGTGTACCGCACCTATGTGTGCCTTGCCACGAGTCTGTCAGGGGGTACAAGAGTGGTCCAGGAGTGGATCACTGGACAGCGGTCGGAATTATCCTTAGTAACCAGAGGACTAAGGAAATGTTTCTTGATTATGGAGGTGATAAAGAGTTCGTCGTAAAGAGTTACGTCGATGCAAGCTTTAACACCTATCCAGATGACTAGTAGTAGCAATCTGGATACGTATAGTGGAGCAGCCATTTGGAAATAGTACCAAGTGGAGTGTGGTAGCAGTGTTTACGGTTTGACATAGAGATTTGCAAAGTACACACGGATCTGAATATCGCAGACCCGTTGACTATAAGACCTCTCTCACATGCAAAGCATGATCGAGCCCCAAAACTCATTGGGTGTTAGATTCATAACAATGCGAATCACATGGTGATGTGAACTAGATTATTGACTCTAGTGCAAGTGGGAGACTGTTGGAAATATGCCCTAGAGGCAATAATAAATTAGTTATTATCATATTTCCTTGTTCATGATAATCGTTTATTATCCATGCTATAATTGTATTGATCGGAGACTTAAATGCATGTGTGGATACATAGACAAAACCATGTCCCTAGTATGCCTCTAATGGACTAGCTCGTTGATCAAAGGATGGTTAAGGTTTCCTAGCCATGGACATGAGATGTCATTTGATAACGGGATCACATCATTAGGAGAATGATGTGATGGATAAGACCCAAACTACAAACATAGCATATGATCGTGTCAGTTTATTGCTACTGTTTTCTGCATGTCAAGTATATGTTCCTATGACCATGAGATCATGCAACTCACGGATATCGGAGGAGTGCCTTGTGTGTATCAAACATCGCAACGTAACTGGGTGACTATAAAGGTGCTCTACAGGTATCTCCGATGGTGTTTGTTGAGTTGGCATGGATCGAGACTGGGATTTGTTACTCCGTGTGACGGAGAGGTATCTCAGGGCCCACTCGGTAATACAACATCACAACAAGCCTTGCAAGCAATGTGGCTAAGTGTTAGTCACGGGATCTTGTATTACGGAACGAGTAAAGAGACTTGCCAGTAACGAGGTTGAACTAGGTATGGAGATACCGACGATCGAATCTCGGGCAAGTAACATACCGAAGAACAAAGGGGACGTTATACGGGATTAACTAAATCCTTGACATAGAGGTTCGACCGAAAAAGATCTTCGTAGAATATGTAGGAACCAATGTGGATGTCCAGGTCCCTCCATTGGTTATTGACCGTAGAGGTGTCTCGGTCATGTCTACATAGTTCTCGAACCCGCAGGGTCTGCACACTTAAGGTTCGGTGACGTTTCGGTAGTGTAGAGTTATGTATGGTGGTGACCGAAGTTTGTTCGGAGTCCCGGATGAGATCCCGGACATCACGAGGAGCTCCGGAATGGTCCGGAGGTAAAGATTCATATATAGGAAGTCCCAGTTTGGTTTCCGGAAAAGTTTCGGGCTCATCGGTAGTGTACCGGGAGTGCCGGTAGTGTACCGGGAGTGCCGGTAGTGTACCGGGAGGCCTCCGGGAGGGGTATTTCGACCCCAAGAGGTCCATGGGCTGTGGGAGAATAATAACCAGCCCTTAGTGGGCTGGGAAAACAGCCACAAAGGCCCATGGCGCAGGAGAGAAAGTCCTAAAGCAAAAAGTGGAAAATCAGCCAATAGGAGGCAATCCTACTCCAACTAGGATTGGAGGTGAAGTAGGATTTCTTCCCACCTCCTATTTCGGCCGACCCAAAGGCCTTGGCTGCCTCTCCTCTCCTCTCCTCCTATATATACTAGTGGATTGGGTGGTTTTTGGATAGAATTTCCGGCCACGTGCTACCCGTTTCACCGGTGCACAGTTTCTCCTCTAGATCGGTTTTCCGCAGCGCTTAGGCGAAGCCCTGCCGGAATTGCTCCACCACCATCACCGGAGCGCCGTCACGCTGCCGGTGAACTCTCTCTCCTATCCACCTCCTCTTGCTGGATCAAGACGGTGGAGATCGTCATCAAGCTGCACGTGTGCTGAACGCGGAGGTGCCGTCCGTTCGGCGCTAGATCGGAAGGACCGTGATCGAGATCGCGAGACGGTTCGTGATGAGATCGTGGAACGGATCGTGATGAGTTCGCGGGACAGATCGTGATCAAGATCGTGAGACGGATCGTGATGAGATCGCGGGACGGATCGTGATGAGTTCACGGGACGTATCGTGATTGGATCGCGGGACGGATCGTGATGAGATCGCGGGACGCTCGGCGATTTGGATCGCGAAGATGTTCGACTACACCAACCGCGTTTCTTAACGCTTCCCGCTTAGCGATCTACAAGGGTATGTAGATCCACTCTCCCTCTCGTAGATGCTCA
This sequence comes from Hordeum marinum, assembly GCA_022496015.1. Classification (NCBI taxonomy): domain Eukaryota; kingdom Viridiplantae; phylum Streptophyta; class Magnoliopsida; order Poales; family Poaceae; genus Hordeum; species Hordeum marinum. The sequence goes on along the minus strand of CM039677.1, from coordinate 137,163,041 downwards.
TCACCATGGATAGGTTTGCGTGTGCGTAGGAAAATTTTTGTTTCCCATGCGACGTTCCCCAACACCTTCACCATCGATGATACCGATTTTATGTTTTCGATGTCATCGAGTTCCACAACTGTTAGCTAACAGGGAAACTCAGTGTAACCGAGAATATGAAATTGGTGTTACCGAGATTGAAAACTAGATCAACCCTAGGCAATCAGTGTGACCGAGATTGTGGTGTTGGTTCCACCAAGTTGCACTTGGGAGGTTTTAATGTTCAGTCCTTGTTGATACGGAACTCCGAGTGCTCCACACACAGAGGGATCGAAAAGCACTTGTTCAAATTTTGTGATGCAACATGAATGGAATATGAGGTGAGAAAGCATAGATAGCTAGAGAGTGGTCGTAGGCATTCTTGTCCATCCAATTGGCAAAATATAAATCAAAAGCCAAATAGCAACAATTGGATGTCCTCGAATGAGAAAATAAATGCAGACCAACATGCTCACTCAATAAGATGTCAAAAGAAATCATGACAAACATGCACAAACACTCTAGCATCTAGCAAGCACTTGGGCGATGACAAAGTCATCTATATATAAATATTTGACTTAGGATCCAAGTAAAAGTACTTGATCATAGGTCATACTCATCGTTTAAGCACAAGTGGGGTTACCACTTTTTCATAAAGCATTTAATGTTGTCACATACTAAGAGATTCTTTGACTCAAGTCTTAGAGTAAAGCTCCCCCTTGATGTGACATCCCCCCATAAGAGGGATAAACTAACCTTGGGTTTTGTCGATGAAGACTTCATGTTGGTGAGGTAGTTGTGGATGCTCAATGTTGATGAAGATCATCAAGAGTTGGGAGCATCCTTGTTGTTTCCTTTCTCTTCTCACCTACATGGGTTAGTCCCAACACACAAGAGACAAATACAAGGATATCTATGGACATGGAGTGCAACGCATATGTTATGATGTCCATTGATTAGTTGATTACCTTGTCCCTTTCTTACCTTTGAGGGAATGTGTGACTCCTTGAACTATTGCATTGAGTTGATGTTGAGTGCAAAGTGTTCTTGCCAATAATGAATGTGAGTGAATTTCATTGGCGGAGTCACCCCTTTAAGAACCTTCTAGTTCTTATTCTTGGGGACCCACATCAAGTTGATGGGAATCCTTGGTGTTGAAGTAGCCTTAGTAGTACTTGAGCTTGAAGTAGCCTTGGGAACCCACTCCACCAAAGCTAGGAGTTCATCTTCATATGAGTCAACGTCCTCTTGAAGCTTGTTCTTGCCCTTGAGCTTGTGGTCTTGTGGTCGAAGGTCATCTTGAGTGTTTGTCCCCTTGGGAAGAGTGTTTTCATACTTCTCCGTTTGAGGAACAAACTTGGGCTAGGTATATTGACCTTCTTCCCATTCAACTCCATTAGCGTTCAAGTAGCCAACACCACGATTCTTCCGGTATCCTCCGTGCTTGCGTACAATTTCCTCAAATTGCTTACATCCGGCAAGACTCTTGTAGATACCTTTCTCTATAATTCCTTTCAATAAAGCATTTTCTTGCTCAAGTGTAACTTGGCTAAGAGAATCATCATTAGTGGAATCAATAGAAGTACTAGAAGCAACATCATTGGGTTTAGCATTTTTATTGTTGCTACTAGATAAAAAACCTTTCTTGCCTTTGTTACTGGATTGCTTAGTTTTAACTTGAGGCATGAAAGTAGACAAGGGTAGTCGTTTGGCAAGATAAGATGAGGTCTTCTTTCGGAGATCGTCATTAATAGCTTTGAGAAACTCATGCTCTTGCTCCAAGTTGAGCTTCTCGAAGCATAGCTTCTCATGAGTTCTCACAAGCTCTCTATGATCTTCGAGAGTAGATTCATGAGCTAACTTAAGAGTGTTTAGTTCTTTAGTTAGTTGTTCTATTTTCATCTTATCATCATCACATGACTCACCTTGACTAGCATGAGAATTATCAAGTTCATTTTGATCAACATCACTAGTTTATCATAAAGCAAGTCATCATCACAAAGCAAATCATCTTCATCACTATCAAAATCAAGATACTCGGGGTGTGATACCTTGGGGCCTTTAGCCATGAAGCAACTTCCACTCCCTTCGTTTGGTGAATCAAATAGATCATAGGAGTTGGTAGTCACTAGAGCAATTCCGGCAACACCATCATCTTGACTATGGTCGGAGTCGGAGTGATAGCTTCTCTCAGAGTTGTTGTCGGAGTCGGAGCCTGAAACCCATTCACCAACACGATCTTGATGTTTTCTTCTTGTGTAGCTCTTGGTGTACTTGTCCTTCTTATCCGAATCTCTACTTCTCCTTGAGTGTCTTTGTTCATAACGATCATCTCTACTCCTTCTCTCTCTTTGTGGTGACTCATTTCTTGAGCTTCGTCTTCGAGGTGACTCTTCTCTTCTTTTGTAGGGAGCAGTGCACTCATTTGACTAGTGTCCGGGCTTCCCACAATTGTAACAATTGCGGTCACGACTTGACGAACACTTCTCTTCATATATTGAGTTGGAGTTTCTTTCTTTGCCTCTATTCTTGTAGAACTTGTTAAATTTATTGACCATGAGTCTTATCTCTTCATTGGTGAGAAGGTTATTGCTTAAAGTTGTGGGAGCATCACTTGTGGCTTTGTAAGCACCGCTAGACTTGTGATGAAGCTCTTGTTTATCTTTTAGTGTCATCTCATGAGCAGCGATCCTTCCAATGACTTCCGTAGGCTTGAGATCTTTGTAGTTTTGCATCATTTGGATTAATGTGCACACGGTGTTATATCTCTCATCCAAAGCTCTAAGATCTTCTTGATGATGAATTTGTCGGCCATTTCTTCGCTTCCTAAGCCGGCAATCTCATTGGTGATGAGAGCAAGCCTAGAGTACATCTCTGCGACTCCTTCACCATCCTTCATCTTGAACTTGTCAAGCTGACCTTGAAGAACATCTAACTTGGATTCTCTCACGGACTCGGTTCCTTCGTGCATATCAACCAATGTATCCCAAATCTCTTTTGCATTCTCAAGACGGCTGATTTTGTTGAATTCTTCGGGGCATAAGCAGTTGAAGAGAATGTCGCATGCTTGAGCATTGAGTTGCAACATCTTCAATTCTTCCGCGGTCGCTTCACGATCCGGTTCCTGTCCATCCGCAAAGAACTCACCTTGCAAGCCAACACGAACAACAACCCAAACGGCGGGTTTATGACCAAGAATATGCATTTTCATTTTGTGCTTCCAACTAGAAAAATTAGTGCCATCAAAGTACGGACCTCTACGGTGATAACTTCCCTCACTAGACACCATACTTCTCCTAGGTTGTGAGACCTAAGCAATGGAGACCAAGGCTCCTATACCACTTGTAGGATCGAAAGTAAGTCTAGAGGGAGGTGATTAGACTACTTGACCAATTGAAAATTTTGCCTATACCAAGTTTTAGAGTTGACAGGTTTTAGCATTTCATGGCAAGTCAAGTACACCCTACACATGCAAGTCTAAGAGTATATAGCAGCAGAAAGTAACAACAAGCATGTATAGAAGGGATAGGGTAGGAAGATCAAACGCAGTTGTAGACATGATAATTTTTCCCGTGGTTCCAATAGGTGGCGCTAGCGTACATCCACGTTTATGGAGTCTTGAACCCATGGAGGGTAACGGTCACGAGAGTCCACGGAGGGCTTCACCCAAAAGGGTCCACAAAGTAGCAACCATGACCATTCCATAACGGCTTCTTTCCACGAAGGACTAGCCTCACTATGGGTAGATCTTCACGAAGTGGGCGATCTCCTTGCCCTTAAAAACTTCTTGGTTCACTCCACAACACGAACTAGGAGGCTCCCAAGCGACACCTAACCAATCTAGGAGGCACCACCCTCCAAAAGGTAATGGGCCTGATAATGACGATGAACTCCGTGCTCTTGTGCTTCAAGATGATAGACTCCTCAGCACACAATCACTCTCTCACAGATTTGGCATGGTGGAAGAGATGGGATTGGTGGAAAGGTACTTGGGGAGGCTGGAAATCAAGATCCATATGATTGCAGTGGAAGATCTTGACCTCAACACAAGGGTAGGTGGTTCTCTCTCAGAAAATATGATAGGATAGGTATGGAATAGTTCTGAGTGCTTCTCATTCGAGTAGGTGGCGGTGAAGGGGTATATATAGGCATCCCCAAAAATCCAACCGTTACACACAAAATGACCAACTCGGCAACACTGATGTGTTAATCTTGGTGGTACCGAAGTGACAAAAAGGTGGCAACTTTTGAATCTCGGTAAAGCCGATATAGGAAACTCGGTTGCACCGATAAGGTGACCAACGGTCAGATTTCCAATCTCGATGACGCCGATCCAACATTCTCGGTGGGACCGAAAATGTGAATTTGCGTAACAGAAAGTTGACAACTTAAACTCGGTGGCACCGGTATGGAATCGGTTGCACCAAAGTGGCTAGGATTTGGCTTGAGTCTGTCTAGGTTCTGGAATCGGTGGCACCGAAGTGGGAAAGTTGGTTGCACCGATTTTGAGTGTTGGGTATAGAACAGACTTTGGTGGGAGAGTTTGTGGATGTTTTTGGCAACTATCACTTGTGCACGTTTCAGCATATTGTTCACCAACAAAACCTTACCCCCTTTTAATAGTATTGGTTTTCCTATGGACTCAAAGTGATTTCTCACAAATATAAAATGTAGAGTCCTTTTGCTTGAAGCTTGGCCAACCTATTTCCTTGAATCTTGGGGTTTCTCCACAATCTCCTTTTGCCAATCCTATCATTGAACATTTTCTGAAATGTATTTCGTGGAAACATTAGTTTAATGACTTATATGTTGTTATTAATTACCAAAACCACCAAGTGAGCAAATGTGCTTTCACGCGTTCTCGTGCACTGTTTGGGCCTAGCCCAACAATGCCTCGCACTGTGTGTGGCCCAGGCCCGGGGGCTCCTGTCGGTGCACTAGAGTTTTGAGCTCCCTAGTGCCCCTTACTCGTGCACGGGCAGTAGTAGCCACCCTGGCGACGAGGCCCGATAGGGAGCAGCTAGATACAAATACAGGAGAATCAAAACAAAGGCAAGACCTTGTCGGGATGGCCTTTGAACCCCCGGCAAGGCAAAGCCCCGGCAGGACCCGGCAAGGCGAAGACCCGGCAAGGCGGAGCCCCGGCAAGACCCCGCCAGCGCAGAGGCCGGGTGTCACCCCGCCTGGGCACCTATGGCGGCGCCAGTGATGGAGGAGCTAAGCGGTGCCGATGGGACGGGCTCCTGTCCCGCCCCGTAGACAGTCAGAGATGCCTGACGGTGCATTAAATGCGTATGTCCTACTCCGTTAGTGTTAGGTATACTAGCACTGTAGCTCTGTGCACCCCGTGTACGTACTGTACACCACTGTTGGGATCCCCTTCTCGAGTATAAAAGGAGGCCCAGGGCGTTACGGTAGAGGACCTTTTTTGCACTTTTTCCACTTTCCACTTTTGGGACCTTTGACTCCCACTTTCTAGCTCGCACGCGTAGCAGCTGTTCACAACGCTCCTGTAGTTGGAATCCTAAAAACATCCACAATATAACCAAACAGGAGTAGGGTTTTACGCATCCTAGCGGCCCGAACCTGGGTAAAATCCCGCGCGTTGTTCATCAGATCTGCTCTTTGTGCGAGCCTTCTTACCCGCCAAACCGTAAAGGGGTCCCTCCGATCCCATAGATGTCATTTCCCCCGACATATAACTACTAATGAAATTGTGTATATATGCGGATAATTACATACCCAATATTTTATTTTATTAATCAATAATTTTTTATAAGGAGGTAATAGTTGTTGATATTTACTCCCTATGGTATATTGAATCACATGCCTTTCTATCACGTGACATGCATGCATGGGATGGTCAAAGAATTAAAACTTGCCAAATTAACTAGTAATTAAGGCATTTACATTGTATTCCAAATCAGCCGGCCAACACGATCCAACGACATCTATGGGAGCCGCCCGTGCGGCGAAAGGAGAGACGAGCGAGGCGGCTGGTGAGGCAAAAGGTACAGCGAGGCGAGCGGTACAGCGAAAAGGTGCAGCGAAAGGTGTAGTAAGCCGGCCGCAGAGGCGGACGTGGCTCGGTGATGGAGGCTCGGTGGCCAAGGGCAGGTGCACGAGGGTGAACAACCACAGCGGTCAGAGGTTTGATGAGGCGAGCCGCGGCTCAAGGCGAAGAAGGGGTGGGGCGGAGTGGAGCCACGGTGGAGGGCCGCCTCGGCGAGCGGGGCGAGGCCGGGCCATGGCGGAGGGCGAGGCAAAAGTTGCGGTGGTGAAGACCCACGGCGGCTTGCAGGGCTTGACCGTAGCGGCTCGGAGGCACAAGGGCGGCTCGTGGCAGCTTGGGAAGGCCGTTGGCGGTTCAGTGGAGGGGGCGAGGTCGAGGACCCGGCGGTTCGGACGCGCGGTGTCGGAGGCTGAGCTAGCACGCAGGGAGGACGAGTCAGTCCGGCCGGATGTGGTCATGGCACAGACGCGGCAGGTCGGCGGGAGGCTGGAGCGGAAACGGCACCACGCCACGGTAGATGCGGGCAGGCGAGGCGGAACCGGGCGCGAGAGAAGCGAAGCGAGGCGACGGCAGCCGGCGGGCACGGGAGAGCCGGAGGGCGCGGTCGGCTGCGCGGTTTAGACGTGCACCGGCGGAACCCTGCCGGCTCAGAGTTGTGACGGGCGCGCGAGTGGGGCCGTGTGGAGGCGGGGAGTGCGGCGACTTGGCTGGCCGGGGCGAAGTGCGGCAAGGCGACGACTTGGGATGAATCCACGTTGGCGGAATCGTGAGTCCGTATTCATGTCAGACTCAGCCATAGCACCACGACTATAGAATTTCTTTTCGTTAAACTGATTTGACTTGCCGCGTCATATTTTTCATCTTAAACAATCCCGTCACTGGATATTTTTCTTGTCTTTCGATCTTGTACGATGAATTGGGAGTTGATATAGATCCTTCCGTGGCAATTCTTCTTCGTCTGAACAATCGCGAGCTTCTCGGTTCCTAGAGAGTTCCCTCCAAGAACAATACCACCATGCTTCGCCTCACGGTGGGCGTCAACTGTCGTGGATTTGTCACGGCAAGATGTCTGGGTTAACGGACTTTAGATGTGAAGCCATCACAACTATGTGGCGGCTTGAAGGGGTTGGACGGAATCGAGAGACACGAATTTACCCAGGTTCGGCCCCTCCGCTGGAGGTAAAAGCCTACGTCCTGCTTGTCTGGTATTGATCATGAGAAAGATCTCTCGGTTACAAGGGTGTTGTCTTGCTACCTCTAATCTCGAGAGTCTATAATTTGTCTATCTTTAATGACTTGTAACTTGTGAACTTGTGTGCTCTACCCCTCCTTATATAAGTGAAGAGGGTAGGTTTACAAATAGAGTCCTACTCCCAGTAGGACTAGAACTAGTCTTCCATGAATCCTAATCAGGGTCTTGTTTCTCTTGTAAGGGAATCCTCTATCCTTTGGGTCTTCTCTTGTGAGCCGCCTGGCGCTGGCTTACATGCTGGGCCTTGGGCCTTGTCGCTCATCTGACCCGCCTGTTGGGTTACCAATGAATCGTCAAGTCTCGACCGGGTCTCCAGTGAATCGCCAAGTCTTGATCGGGTCATACTTCCAGCCGGGTTATACCGCGGGGTATATCCCCGACAGATAGGCAAGGTGCCTGTGTGTGTGTAAATTATGTGGGGCACTTAGGTGCCTGGGCACCTAGGCCTATTATGGCAAGTAATATTCATTAGTGCATGGTGTATAATCCACGAATTGCATTCCAAAAGCTAATATTCCATTGATTTCCTAGCAATAATTTCTTTCCAAACAAAATTGCATGGTGTTTTTTTCTGTAGTAATGTATGCTAGTCTCGGTTTTAGAAAAATACGTGGCTTGTCTACAAATATACACAAGATATATTTATTATCCAAGGTGCCTACTATTTTTAGAAATAATAAGGCCGGGTTGCACATACAAATTAATGTTACCAAATAATATAATATGACATCCTGTTATTTTTCTTATTTTTAGGTATGTAGAAAGCATCTTCATACCGACAGTCAATTTTTCGGTCAAAATATACCTAAGATATCGTACCACATACTTTTTCAATAATTTAGCTGAATCATATTGTACATTTTTATACCATAGGTATTAGGTGCCCGTATTTGAGGCGTTGTCATATATAGGTATCAAATGTATGATACCCAATATGTGCATATGACTAATTTATGATACCCAGATACCTAATGGCGATAAGTTGATAAGAGTATAACATACCTCCGAGGGCATACACTGGGTATACCTATATACCTATTAGGTATACATCGAGTATACCTATGGTATCGTATACCCAATGGATGTTTTTATGTATTTTTCTAATGATTTAATTTTCAAGGTACGTGACATTTCAAGAAAAAATAAAGCCGAGTTACACTTTTGATGCTTAATTTCCGTATACAAGTTAATGTGACCAAATAATATAATACATGGTCCTAGTTAATTTTCTTACATTTAGGTATGTACAAAGCGTGTTGATACCGACATCATTTTTTTCATTTGAATATATACTTAAGATATTGTACGTACATACATTCTTTTAATAATTTAAATAAGTCATATTATACAATGGTTATATAATAGGTATTGGGTGCCCGTATTTGAGGTGTTGTCATATGTACTTATCTAATGTATGATACCCAATATATCTTATGACTAATGTATGATATGCATGGTATCATATACCCTATGACAATATGAGTATAACATATCTCCTATAGGGTATACCCATGGTATCATATACTCAAATGTATTGTATACATAAAATGTACGTCCTGCAGAAAAGTACAACATACCTTTTATTAATATATGTACGAAAAGTATCTCCATATACATGACGCATTAATTTCTGTTTTGTCTCTCTCCTATTTCTATTAATGTATTTCAAATATGGAACTGCCATGCGTGACATTCTCTTTCCTATTTACTACTACTACATAATTGTTGCCATGCATGTTACTCACGATCTTATTTATGGTATTAAATCAGTGATAAATCAACGATAATTATTTCCAAATCTGTCATCACAACAATACACATCTAAATGCAATCGAGTGGTGAAAACTCAAGGAGCATGAGCACCTAGGTGTCCCAAACGGCGGTCCTATATATGTGTGTGTGAACATCTAAATAACTGGAAATGAGCGAACCCTTGGACCGCTCTCACAACTGCGCGGGCGACTGTGTGGGTGGAAAAGGTGGTCCTCCGGCCGGCGGCGCGGGATGGTCCCTGGTTCGGCGGGGAGCAGGAGGCTCTCCGTCGCTGGGCTCCCCAGCCCCTGGCCCGGCGATCGGCACGGCCCCACGTGCCAATTGGTTATGGGCGCTCGCAGAAGATGTGTCCGATGATGAGGTAAGTGACGGCGAGGTGGTGGAGCAGGTGGTGCCGGATGGCCCTTCGGTCAGCGACTTTGTGGCCTTCGCAGCGGAGTCGGGGCATGCCTCCGCTGGGCGGAACCGCAAGTTCGCACCGGGCAGACATGGCTCGTGGGCCATTGCCTTGCACATCTGGCGGCTGTCGTCCTCGACGAGCAGGGGCTCTGGTGCGGCCGTGGCGGTAGTGATTCGCGCGCAGACTGTGGTGGAATTGGCGTCGAAGGGCGTGACGGAGCTCACCGAGGAGGAGTGGTCGTGCCTCCCACCTCCTCCTTCTCCTACAAGGTCGGCGGCGGCGGCGGCGCCGTCGTGCCCGCGGGAGATTGAGGAGAAGTCCCTCTCCCTGGTGCCTAGGCTTGGCTCAGGTGGGCCGGGCACGGGAGCGGCGATTCCTAGGCTGGGCCCAGGGCTGCAGGCCGGCCAATCAGTGCTTAAGGTGGTGGAAGGGTCTCTACTGGGAGCAAGGACTGAAGAGGACGGGCCCAAGGTTAACAAGCCGTTAACAGTTGGCGGCCCGGCCCGTCTGCCAGCCCAAGCGATCGGCCCGGTGCGGGGATATATATGGCTGGCCAAGGGCTGGCCCGACCCCCATTTAGGGTTTCCAGCCACCACTCGAGAGGTGTGGTTCTAGGCACACTCTGCCCGCACTCTCTTCGCTTCTCATCCATCCCCACCCCCCTTCTGATCTCCTTTGCAGCGGCGGTGTTGGGTGACCGGAGGGCTGACAAGAGGTCGATGGAGGCGTCAGATCCATATGCGGAGCAGCGGAGGGAGCGAGATGTACGGGAGAAGGTGAAGGCTTTGATGCGGGGACGGCAGGAAGGTCATTCCTCGCACGAGAAGAGCGGATCCTACCAGGCTCCAGAGGGGCGCGAGGGGGATTGGGGTCCCCCTCCCCCATGGTGGGTCCAGCAGCAAGAGAGGACGCGCAAGAAGAAGGCCGGGGCTCGGCGTCGCAAGCTGGAGAAGAAGCCCATGGAACACCCCTACTGTGATGGGGGCCATGGGGATCCTCTGGCCAAGAAACAGCGGGCCTACGCCGAGCCGCTGGCCATGGCGCTTCCTGCTGAAGCTAAGGGTGCGGCGGGGGACCCCATCCCAGTGGAAGATGCGCCTGACGAGGAATGCTTCAAGTGTGGGCGTCTGGGTCATTACCAATCGAAGTACAAGTTCCTGCCGCTGTGCATGCTGTGCAAGGAGGAGGGCCATGCCTCGGCCTACTGCCCATCTCGGGGAAAGCAGCTCAACTTGTAGATTATGGGCAGCGCGATCATAGGGGAACGTTTTTTCTGTCTGCAATTTGAGGAAGAGGCGAAGAAGGATTCGTTCTCTGATCTCAAGATTGAGAACGCAGCAATCCTTTCGGCTGAGCCGGGAAAGCTTAATCTCTATATCCTCAAGCAAGAGCTGGAGCACATGGTGGCAAGTGATTGGGACTGGCAGATCTCGCAGGTGGGCGACAATGACTTCATGGTGGTGTTTCCCTCGGCGGATTTGCTCCACATTGCCAAGTCTAGTGGGAAGTTGTTCTCATCTATCAATGGCATTACCGCAAGGGTGCGGGACTCGGTTCATGAAGATATCCCCCCTATGGTGATGCCGGAGGCTTGGGTGCATCTCCATGGCATCCCAAAGAAACACTGTAGGGTGGAGCATCTGATGGAGGGGCTAAAGATGCTGGGCAGACCGATAGTTGTCGATGAACTATCCCTCATCCGGTTGGGGCTGGTGAGGATGAAGCTGGCATGCAAATCTCTTGACAAGTTAAATGGGTATGATGAGTTTTGGTTTAACCATGAAGGATATCAGGTCAAAGTTGAAGTGGAACATCTTCCAAAGAGGACTGGAGATGGAGGTGCTCAAGGGTCGGGGCCCTCTGACAATCCCCCTCCTAACCCTCACGGTAAAAATGGTTGTGCTCTGGGTGCGCCGACCAACTCCAAGCAGAGTGGGGGCTCCTTGGGGAAAGAGAAGCAAGTTGTTGGTGGGGCAAAGGGATCTGCTCCAACCAGGGAGGTTCAGTTGGAGGATCAGGACAAAGAAACGGAGGACAACATCCACGATACCTCCATTGACACTGAAACCTAGGACAAGCTGGGCCTGCCGGCGGCTGGGGGAGCGGGGGGTGCTACGCAAGACATTGTTGTGAGTCTTCCTCCTTTGGCGCGGTCCCTGGAGCTGTCGTTCAATGAGTACGGGTCCAACCCGGCGGCGCCGACGGCTGCTACTGTTACCCAGGGTGCTATCCCCATGGTGGTGGAGCTGTTTCCGGGCTCTTCTGCCTCGCCTCTGGTTGGTGGTATGAACTCTGGCTGCATGCTCAACGAGGGCTCTGAGATGACCCCATCTTCAGGCAAGCGGAGCTCAGGTGGCTCTGGGCGGCAGCCTAGGAAGTCGGCAAGCAGGAAGTCGGCCCCCAAGCAGGCAGCGACGACTACGACGACTGCTTTGGCTTCTACCATGGTGCTGGAAGGCGATTTGGGAGCAGCGCTGGGAGCTCAGAATGCGGGTGCCAAGGCTAACCGTTCGAAGGCTACTCCGGTGGTGATGCATGCCCCCAATGCGTGTGCGAAGGCCAAGTTGGGCGATCTGTCGTCCTTGGAGAGTGCGAAGCTTCGGTTGGCCGACAAGAATCTGGAAGCTTTAGGTAATCCCTTGCCGTCCTATAAGATCCTCATTGCTTTCTCAGATGATCTTTTGGCTAGGATTTTAGATGATAGCGGGGTAGCAGTTGATGTCTCGCAACATGATGTTATCCCGCTGGTACATGCTCGGGAAGAGGCGCAGGCCGCGTTGGCTGAGGTTGCGGCACACTTTATCATTGGTGAGGCAATGTCTGTACCTCCGGTGGTTCTAGTAGGGATTGGGGCACTGGAGGGGTCCGAAGAGGGGGGTGAGGATAGGGATGCCTCTATTCCCCCTTCTTCCAGCCGGATTCCGGCTCGGAAGCATGGGGCCAAAGCGGTGAGCTCAAGGGGAGTCCGCCTCCGCAATAGAATCATATAATGCGATATCCGTTTTGGAACATTCGTGGTTGTGGCCATGGGGGCGTAGGACACAGCTGAAAGAATACATGGCGAAGGAACATATTGATGTAGTGGCGTTGCAGGCAACGACTAAGCTAGAGTTCTATTTTCGTGATCTTCTAGCTTTCGATCCCCTTCAGCGTTTTGAGTGGAACTGAGTACCTTCCTCGGGTCACTCCGGTGTCCTTATTATGGGCTGTAACAAGGATATTTGTGAGGTTATTGTGTGGGAAATGGGGACCTTTTTCATCGCTGCTACCATCAAACATCGTGCCATGGAGTTATCTTGGGTCGTGGTATGCGTATATGGCCTGACAGATCATTCCAGATCAGCTGAGTTCCTTGATGAAATTGCAAGTTTGGTTGGGGCCAAACGTGCGGCCGACCTCCCGGTCATCATTGGAGGTGATTTTAACTTGATCTACTCAGGTGCAGACAAGAACAATGGCAATATAGACTGGACTAGGGTGTCCATGTTTAACTTTGCTATTGCTGCGTCGACGCTGCAGGAAATTGCGCGCACAGGGGTCTGATACACGTGGACCAACAAACAGTTGGCTCCAGTGCGGTGTGTCCTTGACCGTGTTTTCTGCACTGTGGAATGGGAAGCCATCTTCTCGACATGTTCCCTCGTGGCAGAAACCAGGTTTGGATCAGAACATATCCCGCTAGTGCTATCCTCAGGGGAGGAGATGCGGCAGCGCAGTAGAAGGTTCTTCTTCGAGTCTATCTGGTTTGAGGTGGAGGGTTTCGTGCAATTGGTCAATGACCACTGGGCACAAATCACGGATCGCCTTGGCCCGCAGTGAGGGCCGATCGAGTCGTGGACTACCGCAGATGCTTCCCTTCACGCCTTCCTTATGGGTTGGGTGGCTAACCAGGACAGCGAGTCCAAAAGGGAAAGGACTCGTCTGGTGGAGGAGATTGCCGGACAAGATTCCCAAGCCGACCTGAGAGTTTTCTCGGAAGGAGAGTGGGCACATAGATACAACCTAGAGAATAAGGTCCTGGCTATTCTCCGTGCGGAAGAAGAGTATTGGCGCCATAGGGGCAACATCGAATGGGTGACCAAAGGAGACGCCAACACTAGCTATTTTCACACCTATGCGAACGGGCGGAAACGTAAGAGTGCTATCTTGCATCTTCAGACGGATTCGGGCACTATCCTCGCCCAGTCAGAAATAGTGGCGCATATCTATGAGTTTTTCATAGGTCTGTTGGGATCGGACGATGAAAAATTTCTCAATCTCCGAGAGGATTTGTGGGAGCCGGAGGAAAGGGTGTCTCCGCAGGAAAATGAGGCATTAGCCCTCTCTTTCCTGCCGCAGGAGATAGACGAGGTGTTAGCTGATATGAAAACTGACACGGCGCCGGGCCCCGATGGCTGGCCGGTTGAGTTTTTTAAATGCTACTGACCCTATCTCAGACACCTTTTTTAAGCAATTATTAACGGGTTTGCGTTGGGCACGGTTGACATATCGTGACTAAACTATGGGGCTATTAGCCTTACCCCGAAGGTGAAGGGCGCGGATAATTTTAGACTTTTCCGTCTCATCACCCTGATCAACGTTCCTTTTAAGATTTGTGCCAAGGCATATGTCACTCATCTTGCGCCTATTGCGCAACGAGTCATCTTGAAAAACCAAATGGCGTTCCTCAAGGGGAGGAACATCCTAGAAGGGTCGATAGCTTTACTAGAAGTTGTCCATGAGCTGAAGCGAATGAAGCAAAAGGGTGTGCTAAAGCCTATGACCGCATAAACTGGGAGTTTATGCGGGAAGTCCTACTCAAAAAGGGTTTTGATCTGGGTTTCATGCATATGATCATGAGCCTAGTCCAAGGGAGGCACACGGCGATTACGATCAACGGCGAGATAGGAAATTTTTTCCGTAAGAATAGGGGTTTGTGCCAAGGAGACCCTATATCTCTGCTCGTTTTCAATTTCGTAGCGGATGCCTTGTCGGCCATGATCAATAAAGCCAAGGTTGCGGGTCACATCAAAGGGTTGGTGCCGGACCTGAATCCTGGGGGAGTGACCCATCCACAGTATGCAGACGACACTATGATGCTCTTCGAACATGACTTGCATAGTATCGCGTCGATCAAGCTCCTGCTTCTCTCTTTCAAGGTTCTGTCGGGGCTCAAGATAAACTTCCTCAAGAGTGAGGTTATTACCATGGGGATGGATGTCCAGGAGAGTAATCAAGTGGCTAATCTCTTAAACTACAAGTATGGAAGTTTCCCAATTAAGTACCTAGGGCTTCCCATTTCGCATTGCAAACTATCCATCCACGAATGGGAACCCCTATATGGGAAAGGGGCAGGTAGAGTTAGTCCGTGGCGAGGAACATTTATGTCATCTATGGCCAGGCTGATCCTTACTAACTCCAGCCTCTCCTCACTCCCCATCTTTACGATGGGAATGTTTCTGTTGGCTGACGGGGTTCACGCCAAGCTAGACACTCAGTGTGCCCGGTTCTTTTGGGAAGGAACTAGCATCAAGCGCGAGTACCACTTAGTTTAGTGGGCGGCTTTATGCATACCTAAAAAGTTCGGAGGTCTTGGGATTCTTAACTCCAAGCTAATGAATGTATCCCTTCTCGCGAAATAGTGGTGGCGTCTTGCCCAAAACGAGACGGGACTCTGGGCTGATCTCCTCCGTCCAAAGTATTTCCCGAATGGAAATCTTTTCACGGCTAAATCCTCGGGTTCGGCGTTCTGTAATGGGATCCAGGCGGTCCGCCGGCTTTTACAGTTGGGGCTAATTTCCATGTCGACAATGGAAGATCCACCAGATTCTAGTTGGACAGGTGGTCGGGTACACAACTGAAAGGATCGATATGGTTGACTAGAGGGGGGTGAATATGCAACTAACACTTTTTTACTTTTCTTTAACAATTAAGGTTTAGCATCAAATAAATTAGCTAGATGTGCAACTAGGTGAACAACCTATATGATGCTAACCACTACTAGCACACAAGCAAGCACGGGATATGACACGGTAAACGCTTGCAAAGTAAAGATGCGATATAACCAAAAGTGGAGCCGGTGGAGACGAGGATGTGTTACCGAAGTTCCTTCCCTTGTGGGGAAGTACGTCTCCGTTGGAGCGGTGTGGAGGCACAATGCTCCCTAAGAAGCCACTAGGGCCACCGTATTCTCCTCACGCCCTCACACAATGCGAGATGTCGTGATTCCACTATTGGTTCCCTTGAAGGCGGTGACCGAACCTTTACAAACAAGGTTGGGGCAATCTCCACAACTGAATTGGAGGCTCCCAACGATACCACGAAGCTTCACCACAATGGAATGTGGCTCCGTGATGACCTCAACCGTCTAGGGTGCTCAAACACCCAAGAGTAACAAGATTCACAAGGGATTAGTGGGGGGATCAAATTTCTCTTGGTGGAAGTGTAGATCGGGGCCTTCTCAACCTATCCCTAGGAAATCAACAAGATTGATTGGCTAGGGAGAGAGATCGGGCAAAAATGGAGCTTGGAGCAACAAAGGAGTTTTTGTAAAGAAGAGGTAAGCTTCTTGAAGAAGAAGACCTCCCTTTTATAGTGGGGGACAAGATCCAACTGTTATCCACTCACTCAGCCTAGCGCATCACGGTACTACCGCAAAAGTCACGGTACTACAGCGATGGCTTGCGATACTACCGCAGCCTTGTGCAGTACTACCGCTAGCACGGGAGTAGCTGGCCCTACCTGTTAGCAAGCGGTAGGACCGCCGGAGCGGTACTACCGTGAGCCCATGCGGTACTACCGCACAGTTGGCATAGGCAGCCACTGGAGGTGCACGGAAGTAAAAAATTACTTCCGTGTCAACCTCCGCAGAGGGAAACTATGCGAAAAAAGTCCGCACGGTAGTACCGGATGAGAATCGCGGTACTACCATAGTAGGGCGGAAGTAAAAAATTACATCCGCGTCTACTACTGGAGGTGTAGAGGCCAGGGCAGGAGACAGTGGTTCTACCGCTCCACGGAGCGGTACTACCGCTGGCACCTGTGGTACTACCGCTCCCTGGAGCGGTACTACCGTAGGCCACTGAACCCAAACACTTCGCAGGCGTTCCTTTTGCACAGAGAAGGAAAACAGGTTGGGGCTCCATTGAATATAGGGAAAGGTGGTGCAAGGGAATAGATGTGCACGTGTTGATTCCACCCAGACCTTTCCGATGCGGACCCCCTCTTGATAGTACGGCTTTCCTACGATTCAAATCCACCAAAAATAAACGCATAGAACAACCGTTTCGAGAGCTTCCGAGGGGCACTGAATCGTCTTGTGCCTAGACCTGAGATATCTGAAATGCTCAATGCACACGATTAGTCTGCAAAGGCATTGTCATCAATCACCAAAACCACTTAGGGAGAAATATGCCCTTACAATCTCCCCCTTTTTGGTGGATTGATGACAACACGGGATTTGCACATAAGGATATAAAATAAGCATATGCAACCTCAAGACCTACAAAATATAGGATAGCTCCCCCTAGATGTGTGCATACTCTAGATATGCTTTGGACTGCAGGGCACACAAACTAGGATCAACACTCCCCTATATTTTATAGGCAATGCAATCTAAGCTACGTATCATACTAGACGATAATAAAGAAGTACCATATGATAGAGGAAGTCTCCAGGTCACACACACTAACGACATAAACCAGGTTCAACGAAAGCAAAGAGACGACGACAAGGCAAACACAAGATGAAAAGGCAAACACAAATACGCGCAAATCCTACACTCTCTCCCCTTTGGCATCGAGACGCCAAAAAGGCAGAGAGGACACCTAACACCTAGGTGGTAGCTCCCATGCAGAAAGATCAATCATTGGACTCCTCGGAAGCATCGGGGACAGACTCCGCATTAGAATCATCCCACTGGAATTGCTGCTTATCCATCCAAGTGGCCTCAGGGGTGATGTCCTTCTCAGACCCACTCGAGGTGGTCTCGCCAAGCTTCCTCAGAATGCACTTGTCACGCTAGCAACTCTCCTTATGAGCAACGTGAGCCTTATACTGACCCTTGGCCTGCATGTAGAACAAAGTCTTCATCTTGTGAGAGGCTCAGAAGACGGAGGTACATAGGACTCAGAACTGTTGTCATCCTCCTCTTCGATCTCATCCTCATCGACCTCCATACGAGCACACGGTGGCTTAGTGGTGGTGTTGGCCCACTTTTCCTTCATACGCAGAAGGATGGGCTCATGAAGAAACATGTGCTCCAGCATGTCTTGACCTGGAAACTTCTTGTCCCAAGTAGCACAAATCAGATAGAACAAGTATGGCCCATAAATGGGGACCTTCCGATGAAACACAGCAGTGCGAAGCTCAGACCACATAACATGAGACACATCAAGGATGCCAATGTCTTCATTTCTTCCTTTCTCACATAGCAGCAACATATCCACCAGATAGGAGTGTACCTTGTCCTTGTCTCCCATGCGAGGAAACAGAGTGTTGCGGAAGATCGGGTGCATGACATCAAGGAAAGGGTTGAGCACAGGAATTTGCTCACCAGATCGTAAGGTCTTCAGAATATGGAAAGGTACGAGCTGATCCTTACCAGCTGGGTGAGGGTTGCCGTGAGGATGCATACCAAGTGGCACATCAAGTCCGAAGTCAGGAACATGCAGCAGGTCCATGAAGTCCTTCTAGGTGGCAGTCAGTTGCTCGCCATGGGTCATCCAGGTCATGGTTCGCTCCGCATCAGAGTGAAAGTGAACAGAGGCAAAGAACTGACCCAAGAGTTCTGGATCAAAGTCAAGTTGGAAGGTGATGATCTCTACGATAGCCAACTGCTGCACCAACTCCAAAGCCTCACCAAAGTATTGCGGATGCTTCCTCATGTGTTCCAGATCAATGGATTGGACAGGAACATAGTGATTTTTCTTGCCCTTGATCACATCCAGGTGAATAAGATACTGCTGCTTGGTCCAAAACAAGTCATATGCCTTAGACACTTCCCATGGCTTGTCGTAGGGATTGATCAACCTTCGAGCCAGAAACTCAGCTTGTGGCATGACATCAAAGTTCTCAACTGGTTTCTTGAGCTTGGATGTGGTCCTCTTGAAATGGCGGGGTGGAGCATTGGAGCCCTCAGGAGCATCTGGATTGCGAAGCTGCTTGGAACTTGTGTCACGAGACGGATTGGAACGACGTGGAGCAGAGCTGGAACCAGAGCCAACACCTAGGGCACACAACGCAAACACAAAGGACAAACAAGAAAATAAGGCAAGGATGAAAGCAGACACAAAGACCATGTAGAAGAGAGAATGGACAGGACAAAATGAGGTAGTTGTGGATCGAGAAAAGTACCAATATGTCCTTGCAGAAGTAAAAATTTACTACCGCTCGAGCGGTAGTACCGTGGCTGGAGCGGAAGTAATTTTTTACTACCGCCCCAACAGCGGAAGTAAAAATTAGTACCACTTCAGACGCAGTAGTACCGTGGCTGGAGCGGAAGTAACTTTTTACTACCGCCCAGACAGCGGAAGTAAAAAATTAGTACCGCTCACGACGCGGTAGTACCGCGGGAGCGGTAATACCGTGGCGCCTGCGGAAGTAATGTTTTACTTCCGCCCTACGAGCGGTAGTACCACACCAGGTGCGGTAGTACCGCACGGGGCGAAACTGCGCAAGAACACAGATCAGATCGTATTGGTACTGCTCTAGATCAAAAAATACCCCATTTAATCCTATCAATACGCACTTCTAACGCACTAACACTTGCAAAACATCTCCTTATGCATAGATCGGATCCAAACAAAGCTAGACCATCTCATATTCCCCCAAAAGCCTAGATTCAAAAGGAGAGGGGCAAAACAAGAGGGGATTGGGGAAATACCGGGGTCCATTGCAAGAGGACGATGTGGGGAACGATCCCACCGGAGCAAATAAGAATCGGGTGGCCGGAGATGGAGATCCGGCGAGGAGATTCGGCGGCAGTTGAGAGGAGGAGGGAGAGAGAGACATGAGGGGAAGAGAGAAAATGGGGTATGGGGGAGATGGGAAACCCCCCTGCCCGCTCTTAACCCCCACGCGCGCTCGTTGTTGCGGTAGTACCGTGGGTCATCGCGGTAGTACCGCTCAACAGTAGTACTGCAGTCATTGCGGTAGTACCGCTCAACGGGCGGAAGTAATTTTTTACTTCCGCGCGGTAAGAGTTAGTACCGCGCTCCTCCACGGTAGTACCGTGCTGCCTTCTTGGTGAATAAACGCGACAATAAAACAGAATAAGAAATAGGGAGATCGCCAAAATCCACACAACACACGAGACAAGAAAAACTATGATCTAGGATAAAAACACGAGCATGGTCCATCGGAGAAGAGAATAAAAGAGGACCAACCGATGGGCCTCGACTTCACATGAAGAGAGGGCGGTGGCCCTAGAGCCACCTATGTTTGAGTCAAATGGTATGGCACCGCAAAGAATTATCCTTGGGCCCATGACCAAGACTCCTCTTATAAGCACAGTAACCATCACAAATGGCAAGTGATAGACTTTGATTAGTTTATGCATAATAGGAGGAGGAATAGTTCATTGAGAGAACTAGACTCCCCCTAAATCCATGCCTACACCTAGACAAGACATAATGATGAGTGTGGGTAGGCGTGCACTAAGTCAATCCACATTGCTCGAATCAATGATATTTAGCTCATGCCTTAACTCGCGAAATCTTGCTTCATCTAAAGGCTTCGTAAAAATGTCTGCAAGTTGCTCGTTAGTGCTCAAATGAATAAGATTGATGTCTCCCCGCTTGACGTGTTCCCGAAGAAAGTGATGACGAATATCAATATGGTTCGTCTTGCAATGTTGAACTGGGTTGCTGGAGATTATAATGGCACTTTCATTATCACAATAAAGAGGCACTTTGTCACAATGGACATTGTAATCCTTTAAAGTTTGCCTCATCCATAGAATCTGAGCACAACAACTGGCAGCAGCTACATACTCGGCCTCGGTGGACGAGAGAGAAACACAATTTTGTTTCTTTGAAGACCAACTTACCAAAGACCGACCAAGAAATTGGCAGCCTCCGGAAGTGGACTTTCTATCCACACGGTCTCTCGCCCAATCTGAGTCAGTATAGCCAACGAGATCAAACGAAGCCCCCTTGGGATACCATAAGCCAAAGTTTGGGGTATGAGCCAAATATCAAAAGATTCGCTTGACAACCATATGGTGACTCTCCTTAGGTGCGGATTGAAATCGTGCACAAATACCCACACTTAACATGATATCCGGTCTAGATGCACAAAGGTAAAGCAAGGATCCTATCAAGGAGCGATATACCTTTTGATCCACCGCTTTACCATTGGGATCGCTGTCAAGATGGCATTTGAGTGGCATGGGAGTGTTGTCCTTGGGAGGATTGAGCTCATCCATCTTGAACCTCTTGAGCATGTCTTGAGTGTATTTGGCTTGATTGATGAAGGTACCTTGACTTCATTGCTTGACTTCAAAGCCAAGGAAGTACTTCAACTCTCCCATCATGGAAATCTCAAACTTGTTTGTCATCAAAGTGGCGAACTCTTCATTGAAAGCTTTGTTAGGAGAACCAAAAATAATATCATCAACATATAGTTGGCATATGAACAAGTTCTCGTTGTCCCTCTTTGTAAAAAGAGTGGGGTCGATTTTCCCAATTTCAAACCCACGATCTTGCAACATTTCGGTAAGGTGCTCATACCACGCACGTGGGGCTTGTTTAAGGCCATAGAGAGCCTTATCAAGAACATATACATGGTTGGAGAACTTGGGATCCTCAAACCCCGGGGGTTGCTTGACATATACCAACTCCTTAAGAGGACCATTAAGAAAAGCACTCTTGACATCCATTTGATATAATTTAAAATTATGATGAGAGGCATATGCAAGTAACATGCGAATAGATTCAAGGCGAGCAACAGGGGCAAAGGTTTCACCGTAGTCGATACCCTCGACTTGGGAGTATCCTTGTGCCACCAGTCGTGCCTTGTTGCGAATGACAATATCGTTCGCATCTTGCTTGTTTTTGAAGATCCATTTTGTTCCAATAACATTGTGATTCTCCTTAGGTCTTGGCACCAGTCGCCATACTTGGTTGCGCTCGAAGTTGTTGAGTTCATCATGCATAGCTTCAACCCACTCCATATCCTCGAGCGCATCTTGAACCTTAAGGGGCTCAATGCAAGAAACAAACGCGTGATGTTCACAAAAGTTTGTTAATTGTTTACGAGTGGTTACCCCTTTTTTCAAGTCACCGTAGAAGTTCTCCAACACATGTTGTCTAATTCTGAGCTTGTTGGCATTCTTGGCGGCTTTCTTGGCGGCTTGACTCTCTAAGATTTCTTCCATGGAAGGTTGAGGGCCTGCATTCTGTGAGACATCCTCTTGATTATCTTGAGCGCCTTCTTGAGCTTGCTCTTGATCCTGAAGAAGATCTTCATCTTGAGATTGCTCGGAGATAGGAACTTGATCTTGGGCATCATTTGGTGAGACACCATCATCAGTGAGTTGATATTGCCCTTGATCTTGTTCATGTGGCAGAGGACCTTCAGTTTGTTCATTGGAAGCGTGTGGGTCTTGTGTCGGTGATGGTTCCACTTGAGTGGAACATTGTCCTTCTCCTTCGGCCACAAGGGGTTCCTCGACGGGTAAGAAGTATCCCACACCTATTCTTCTTATGTCTTGGGGAGGAATTTCATCACCTGCATCACAAATACCACTTTGCTTCACTTGGGAGCCATTATTTTCATCAAACTCTACGTTACTCGTCTCCTCAATGAGTCCAGTGGACTTGTTGAGGACACGGTAAGCATGAGAGTTTGCAACATAACCAACAAATATGCCCTCATGGGCTCTAGATTCAAATTTAGACAAACGAGCACCTTTCTTGAGAATGAAACACTTACAACCAAACACCCGAAAGTATGTGAGGTTGGGCTTGTTCCCGGTAAGAATCTCACATGGGGTCTTGTTCAACCCTTTGCGAAGATAGAGCCGGTTAGATGCATGGCATGCTGTGTTGATGTCTTCGGCCCAAAAGTTGTACGGAGATTTAAAATCCGTCATCATGGTTCTTGCCGCATCAATCAACATCCTGTTCTTCCTCTCAGCAACACCATTTTGTTGAGGGGTGTAAGGTGTGGAATATTGGTGCTTGATCCCTTCGTCACTGAGAAACTCATTCAGGGTGTAGTTCTTGAACTCGGTGTCGTTGTCACTTCTAATCATCAAAATCTTTGCATCATGTTGGCGTTGGACTTCATTTGCAAAGTCGATGACGGTCTGTTGGGTCTCACTCTTCTTCTTGAAGAAATACACCCAAGTATATCTCGAGTAATCATCCACAATCACCAAGCAATATTTTCTTCCACCAAGACTGTCAAAAGATGGAGGACCAAAGAGATCCATGTGAAGGAGCTCTAAGGTCCTCTTAGAGTATATTGTATTGGTTGGACGATGAGCCTTCTCATGTAGCTTTCCTTCAATACAAGCATGCAAGCACGATCTTTGGCAAAACTCACACTTGTTAGTCCAAGGATGTGATCCCCTTTGAGGAGACTTTGCAAAGATCTCATATTAACATGGGCTAGCCAGCGATGCCAAAGTCATCCCACATCAACTTTAGCCATTAAGCAAGTCACAGTCTTAGTGGGTTGCTCCGAGAAGTTCACCACATAGAGACCGTTCTCGGCATGCCCAACAAAAGCTACTTTAAGAGTCTTGCTCCACAAAAGGGTCACAGAGTCAATACGAAAGAAAGTACTAAAACCCATGGTTGCAAGTTGATAAACTGACAGTAAATTCTATGCGAGGGTCTCAACAAGCATTACCTTCTTTATGGTGAGTTCCAGAGAGATTACCACCTTGCCAAGACCCAATACCTTTGAAATTGCATCATCACCAAACGAGACTTGAGTGGCCATAGATGTGTCAGGATGAACGTCCAGCACCAATTCCTTGCTTCCGGTCATATGATTTATCGCTCCACTATCGAGTAACCATGATGTTCCTCCGGAAGCAAACCCCTACAAGAGATCAATGTTTAACTTTAGGTACCCATTCTTTAATGGGTCCTTTCATGTTAGCAACAAGGGTCTTAGGAACTCAAATACACCATTCAATGTACTCATAAGAAGAACCAACAAATTTGGCATAAACATGCCCATCACTAGCACGGCATAACACATAAGAGGGGTTAAAGTCGTCGGTCTTGTTGGGTTGGGTGTTCTTGCTCTTGCCCTTCTTGGCATTTTCCAACATAACTTGGTTTTTCTTCTTCCCATGAGGACCTTCACCAGCTCTTACAAAGGTTTGTTTGAGCGATGGGGCTTCCTTGGTGTCAACCTTCTTCTTCTCATTGGTTTTGGGTACAAACCCCACTCCTTCTTTTGCCACAACTTCCTTCTAAGAAGTCATAAGGTCATTGAGTGTCTTCTCACCTTGGATACACGTCACCAAACCCTTTTTAAGCTGCTCTTTGAGCTTGGCATTTTCCTCCACAAGGTGTGCAGGCTCACAACATGGGTTAGTAGCAGATGCATTATCAATTATAACAAAAGGAGGACATGTGGAAATTTCCTTAGTGAGTTTCACTTGGATTTGATCATGTGACTCCTTAAGAGAGGTATGAGCACACGTCAATGCCTTGTGAGCATTGACAAGTGTGTCAAGCTCAACTTTGAGACGATCACGATCCACCCCAAGTGCAACCTTCTCAGACTTGAGAGCATGGTTAAGAACAATAGCATGATCATAATATTTACGTAATTTAGTAAGGTCAACATTTTGTTACTCCTCAAGAGTCATACGAAGACCTTGCTCTTCCTCAAGAGCAATAGATAGATCCGCTATCTCGTCGGCATAATCATGACTATGACCTCTTAGTTCCTCAAGACACTCTTCTTGAGACTCAATAGTGTCATGGGCCTCACCAAGTTGTTCCAAGAGAGCAACGAAGTGCTTCTTGGTCTCTCCCTTGAGTTTGGCCATGAATTTGTCAAACTCATTCTTGTCCTCTTTTCCTTCCTCAAGTTCATTCACACTATCTAAGGATGAATTGGAAGAAATGGAAGCCTTAATGTTTGAGGTTATGACGTTGGAGGTTACCTTAGAGATACCTTTAGCCATGAGGCACCTCGCGACGATGTTCTCATTGGGGGCATCGAAGAGCGATGCCTTTATCGAGGTAGAAGAGGCAATTGCCATGGATGCCAATTCCATTCCTTCACCGCTTGTGTCTTCATCACCAACATCATCATCTGAGGCATACTCTTCTTGAGCTACCAATACTTTGTGGGGAGCCTTCTTGACAAAGTTGGTTTTGATTAGGAAGGACTTGGCTTTATCTTTGCGAATGAGCTTGCCACTATTGTCTTCCCTCTTCTCATATGGACAATCCACCACAAAGTGACTTACATTAGCACGGTTGTAGCAAGTTCTCACACTTTGCTTTCCCTTTGACCCTTTTGAGTTGTTCTTGGAGAAGTTGGGTCTTGAGTTTCTCTTGTTGCCCCAAAATTGTCTGGACGCAAGAGCCATGTGCTCATTATAAGCATATTTGGTGTCCTCGGGCCAAACCTCTTCTTCTTCTTCCTCTTGATTGACCTTGGCCTTCAATGCAAGATTGGGAGAGGACTTCCTTGACCGTTGAACACGAGAAAGAGCATTGTCGGCTACCGTGTTGAGGATGTTCATTGCAATGAATTCATCCAAAACATCACCAGATGATAAGGTGTGAAAGTCTGGCCTTTGACGAATGACAGCGAACATGGCCTTGTTGTAGGGCATGATAGCCTTCAGGAACTTACGCTTGATCCAAGTATCATCCACATCCTTGCTGCCATGATCCTTGAGGGAAACAGCGAGAGCGGTCACCCTTCTGTAGAGCTCACGCGGTTCCTCATCCTCTATCATCACGAACTCATCTGACTGATCAAGAACAACTTCATAGTTTGACTGTTGAATACTTGAGCTGCCCTTGTACATGGAGATGATGTGTTCCCAACATTCTTTAGCAACAGTGAAGGGCCGCAAGTGAGGTAGATCTTCAGGAGGAATTGCAGCTTGGAGTATGAACAAGGCGGAAAAATTTAGCTGTTTATCCGCTTGTTCTCTTGGAGTAAGATTGCGTGGATCATGAGGATAGTATCCTTCTTCAATGACTCTCATGAGATGAATTGAGCTGTGATCTAGATGAGACTTGATACTAAAAAACCCAGTTAGCAAAATCATTCTTAACAAGTTTAGGAGGAGGACCGAGATTGACTATATGAGGTGGGTGCACCGGTCCTCCATAGACCACGGGAGGGGGAACTGAGGCAAAGCTCCCCGGCCCGTTAACTCTTTGAGCATGGTTATCTTTGTCGGCACTAGCCCCCTCCTTATCGGAGTTGGCATCCGATGACGAGTTAGTGGGTTTGACCACTTGCCCCGCATCGGTAGACATTTCAAGAGTATTAAGGAAATCTTTAAACATGGATTGAACCTCGATAGCCATGGAGGATTTGAGTAAGGTCAAAGACTCGTTCAAATCCTCGCGTGAGACCGCGTTCACACCCATGGCCTTGGGAAGTTCACCCACACGAGCCTCTTCGCCAGCCATACTCTTCGGGTGGTGAAACCCTTAATAAAGAGACGTGGCTCTGATACCAATTGAAAGGATCGATATGGTTGACTAGAGGGGGGTGAATAGGCAACTAACACTTTTTACTTTTCTTTAACAATTGAGGTTTAGCATCAAAAATAAACTAGCTAGATGTGCAACTAGGTGAACAACCTATATGATGCTAACCACTACTAGCACACAAACAAGCACGGGATATGACACAGTAAATGCTTGCAAAGTAAAGATGCGAGATAACCAAAAGTGGAGTCGGTGGAGACGAGGATGTGTTACCGAAGTTCCTTCCCTTGTGGGGAAGTACGTCTCCGTTGGAGCGGTGTGGAGGCACAATGCTCCCCAAGAAGCCACTAGGGCCACCGTATTCTCCCCATGCCCTCACACAATGCGA
Source organism: Hordeum marinum (assembly GCA_022496015.1). Taxonomy (NCBI): domain Eukaryota; kingdom Viridiplantae; phylum Streptophyta; class Magnoliopsida; order Poales; family Poaceae; genus Hordeum; species Hordeum marinum. Next base: position 137,136,569 of record CM039677.1, on the reverse strand, counting down.
GATGCCGCGATTCCACTATTGGTGCCCTTGAAGGCGGCGACCGAACCTTTACAAACAAGGTTGGGGCAATCTCCACAACTAAATTGGAGGCTCCCAACGATACCACGAAGCTTCACCACAATGGAATGTGGCTCCGAGGTGGCCTCAACCGTCTAGGGTGCTCAAACACCCAAGAGTAACAAGATCCGCAAGGGATTAGTGGGGGGAATCAAATTTCTCTTGGTGGAAGTGTAGATCGGGGCCTTCTCAACCTATTCCTAGGAAATCAACAAGATTGATTAGCTAGGGAGAGAGATCGGGCAAAAATGGAGCTTGGAGCAACAAAGGAGTTTTTGGAAAGAAGAGGTAAGCTTCTTGGAGAAGAAGACCTCCCTTTTATAGTGGGGGACAAGATCCAACCGTTATCCACTCACTCAGCCTTGCGCATCACGGTACTACCGCAAAAGTCACGGTACTACCGTGATGGCTTGCGGTACTACCGCGGCCTTGTGTGGTACTACCGCTAGCACGGGAGTAGTTGGCCCTGCCTATAAGCAAGCGGTAGGACCGCCGGAGCGATACTACTGTGAGCCCATGCGGTACTACCGCACGGTTGGCATAGGCAGCCACTCGAGGTGCACGGAAGTAAAAAATTACTTCCGTGCCAACCTCCGCAGAGGGAAACTATGCGAAAAAAGTCCGCACAGTAGTACCGGACGAGAATTGTGGTACTACCGTAGTAGGGCGGAAGTAAAAAATTACATCCGCGCCTACTACTGGAGGTGTAGAGGCCAGGGCAGGAGACGGCGGTACTACCGCACTACGGAGCGATACTACCGCTGGCACCTGCGGTACTACCGCTCCCTGGAGCGGTACTACCGCAGGCCACTGAACCCAAACACTTCGCAGGCGTTCCTTTTGCACAGAGAAGGAAAACAGGTTAGGGCTCCATTGAAGATAGGGAAAGGTGGTGCAAGGGAATAGATGTGCACGTGTTGATTCCACCCAGACCTTTTCGATGCAGACCCTCTCTTGATAGTATGACTTTCCTATGAATCAAATCCACCGAAAAGAAACGCATAGAACAACTGTCTTCGAGAGCTTCCGAGGGGCACTGAATCGTCTTGTTCCTAGAGCTGAGATATCTGAAATGCTCAATGCACACGATTAGTCCGCAAAGCCATTGTCATCAATCACCAAAACCACTTAGGGAGAAATATTCCCTTACAACAACCATTGTGGAAAAGCTACCCATTAATCTTCCAAGTTGCGTCGGACACAGAGGTTCTGGTGTGTGATGCACTAAGCGCATCCCCCCGGGCAGTGCACTTCATTCGCAACCTATCACCGGCTGAGAGGACCACTTGGGAAGATGTGTTAGCCAAAATTGGTGATCGGAACATTAGCACGGGGGTTGATTCGGTTTCCTGGAAGCTTACGGCATCTGGGAAGTTCTCGGTGAAATCCATATACCACAAGCTTACCGAGGGCAATAGAATAGATATGGTCAGGGGGCTTTGGAAGGCGGGAATTCCACTCAAGATTAAGATCTTTTGGTGGCAACTTTTCCGCAACCGTCTGCCGACCTCTGACAATGTCGCCAAACATAATGGCCCTTCTGATGGCACTTGTGCGATTTGTGGTCTAGTGGAAGACGCAAACCACGCCTTCTTCAGGTGTTGTCTGGCCTGTTTCTCCTGGAGTGCAGTTAGGGAGGCGTTTCAACAGCCATGGAACCCCTCTTCAGGAACGGAACTACTTGCTTTGCTTAAAAACCTGAGAGGTCCTAACGCTAGGGTAGCGTGGCGATGCGTAGGGGCGTTTTTATGGGCGATTTGGACTATCCACAATAAGATAACTATAGCATGTAAATTTCCAGGTCACCCCGTTGATGTTATATTCAAATGCCATCTTTTCTTACAGACTTGAGCGTCGTTGGGGAAACAGCGTGACGTGGATCTCATGCTGGAGATCATGGAGAAGATCAGAAGCATCCAGACTTTTGCGTGATAAGGATGATATCTTCTTTGCATTTTGGCTCACCCGTCATGGGAGTTTGGCGATGCTAGTTGTGCTTTATATTACCTAGACTGTTGTGGCGTATTTGAAATTAACCTGTTTGTTTGTGATATATCTCGTTTTTGAGCGTTTAACTTCTGTGCTTTACTGATACTATGTTGGATGCTGCCTTGGGCTTTACTAATTTAAAGTCGGACGCTTCGTGTGTCTTCGTTTTGAAAAAAAAAACATCTAAATAACTATCCTTAAACCTCAAAAAAATCTAAATAACCATCCCATAAAAACATCTAAATAACTAAAAGCAATACATAGCTACCTTTTCTTCTGTCTGCTTTGATATTATTAGCTTATATAGGTGTCTATGAACAGTGCCGATGCTGGACCGTATTGGACCCATGAAAATCATACTAGACGAATATCACTAATTAGCAAACTTCAAAAGACCCCACGACTCTCCTCTTTTGCCAAAGGCGGGAGGGGGAGCCTTCGAGCTGGTTGCTTTTCTGCGCCATGATAGAATATCACCCATGGGGGCTTTGTAGGTGAAGACTCCTCGCAAGAAAGTGAGGGGCGGAAAAACAAAGCAAAAGCCACGCACCCCGACCAAGCAAGCGAAAGAAAGAAGACACCACCCCAACGCAAACCTAGCTATAGCATACCTAGCCACACACACACACACACACACACACACACACACACACACACACACACACCAGAGCCACGACCACGAGGGCAACAAGAAGGGGTCTCTCGGCGTCGCCTCGTAACGCGCGGGAGGCGGACGATCGAACCCTATTCCTTGTCCTTGAATCTCCAATCCACAAGCCCCCTACAGGCTCAATTCGGAAGATCTAGGGAGAGGAGAGGCAGCGGCAGGGGAGAGAATAGTACAAGAGAAGAATGTTCTCTTCCAAGAAGGCCACTAGCGGCAGCGCTGGCGCGGTGGCGGTGCAGGGCGAGAGGGGGGGCGGGGCGCCCATGTGCGTGCAGGGCGACTCGGGCCTCGTCCTCACCACCGATCCGAAGCCGCGCCTCCGGTGGACGGTGGAGCTCCATGAGCGCTTCGTCGACGCCGTCGCCCAGCTCGGCGGCCCAGACAGTACGGCTCCAAAACCCTTCATGTGCTGCGTGCTACCACTTTTTTTATTAATACCGTCGCTGAGAACTTTGTGTTTGTTGTAGAGGCGACTCCGAAGACGATCATGAGGGTCATGGGAGTCAAGGGGCTCACGCTCTACCACCTCAAGAGCCACCTTCAGGTGCGTCCGTGTGTGTGTTGTTGCACCCTCTAATTAGGGTTAGGTCTAATTTATTTATTTTTTGGCATGATGCGCTCTCTCACACACATGCATGCTGGCTAATCTGTCTGGTGGTTTCATGAGCAGAAATTCAGGCTGGGAAAGCAGCCACACAAGGACTTCAACGATCATGCGGTCAAGGATGGTAAGAGCCAACTCATGCAATTCAATTGTGAATACAGAATTTTGCATAACTACATCTACTAGTATATAGTTATGTTATAATCTTCGTGTTTCTGAACCTTTTTGCAGCTGCGGCAGCAATGGAGATGCATAGAAACGCGGCCTCTTCTTCAGGCATACTGGGGAGAAACATGAACGAGTAGGTTAATCAGTTAATAAGAAGTACAATATGCATGTTAACTACTTTGCGTTCACTCATATCCCAATTATTAAGCTTTTCACTCACTACTTTTCCTTTACCGTTTGTGAATCTTAATTTCAGCCGCAACGTGCACATGAACGAGGCCATCAGAATGCAAATGGAGGTTCAAAGAAGGCTACATGAGCAACTAGAGGTGATTAATCAACCAAGAATCAAAGTACGCATGGGTAGCTGCTAAAAAGACTGTCAATTTCGCATGAAGTTTAATTTGCTCCTTTTAAAAGCATTAGGAAGTTTACTCAACTCCCCTTTTCTGCCCCTTCCCATGCAGCTCATGCTCCTCAACTTTTAGTCACATCTTACATGCATGCATGCATAAACACTGTTATTAACTCGATTGTCACTAATTGTGTAGCTTAATCTTGCTTAAATTAGTTAGCTCAGGCATGCATGAACATGAGTACATGACAATGGACATGCAGGTGCAGAAGCACCTCCAAATGAGGATTGAAGCCCAGGGAAAGTACATGCAGTCCATCCTGGAGAAAGCATACCAGACGCTTGCCACCGGCGACGTGGCGGCGAGCCCTACTGCCGGGTACAAATCCCTAGGCAGCCACGCCGGCGTCCTCGACGTGTGCTCCATCAAGGACATTGGCCCGGCTTCCTTGGGCTTCCCTTCCCTGCAGGACTTGCACCTCTACGGAGGCGGTCACTTAGACCTGCAGCAGCAGCAGCCAATGGAGAGCTTCTTCGCGTGCAGCGATGGCGGCGGCATTGGGTCGTTGGGGAAGAAGAGGTCTAGCCAGTACGCCGGAGGCAAGAGCCCTATGATGTGGGGTGACGACGATGACGGCGATGAGGATGACAAGGGCGACCAGCTATTCCAGATGGCGCCGCCGATGATGGACGACATGGACTCCATCGCTGGTGTGTACGAGGCGAAGCCGATGATGACCATGTCCGGCGACTCCGCGGGCAGCAGAGGCTTCGACGGCGGCATGGGTTCGAAGCTCGAGAGGCCGTCCCCCCGGCGGCCACACATGGGAGCCCAGAGGATGGGCAGCCCGTCGGTGATCTACGGCTAAATCAATCCATCGATGGAATTAAGTTAACTAGAGCTTTTTGTTTAACCGGGTGCATGTGGCTAAATAAGTATAGCTTGAGTGCATGGAATCAATGGGAAATTATAGAAGAAATTATGCGTCGATCAGGATGATCTTACAGATATAGTGATGCATCACATGTCTATGTCGTGATGCCCAAGGTCTAACTAAGATGATCTGTTGTGTAATTGTACGTCTTCTTAATTAATTATAACGGTTGTAAATTTGTAATCTAATTATTGGTGATCTAGCATGCTGAGGCGGCAAGCTTCCATTTGCTCCTGGGACATATGTATATCGTCAAAAACACATTGTTGGTTGGGTCTGGAACATGTGCATAGTTTTGAATCATTGCATTGCTGTGTGACTTGTGGAGTTGTGGTGCAAATATAACGTCGGACACTTGCCTTCATATCAACTAATAGAGCTGTATTCAGTTAAAAAAAGGAACTAATATAGCTGTATTTTTCTTGTATAAAGGAAGAATATCAGGAATTTTTTTTCCGTCGAATATCAGGGTATAGATATACAGAGAGAGAAACCTTTGATCGCCACTGGGGATGCCCACAACCAAATTATTGCAAAACCGAGGAACACAGGCTCGATCGCATGCATAGGGCTATAAAATGTACTCCCTCCGTCTTCAAAATAAATGTCTTAACTTTGTATTAACTTTAGTACAATGTTGTATTAAGCTTGAGACATTTATTTTGAAACGGAGGGAGTATTGAACTATTGATAACATGCTATCTCGTCGATTTAAAAACAGTACCGCTTTCGATGACTGAGGAAGACACACAATCTAATGCCTATGTTTCTATTCCAAAGCAAAGCTTGCATGCATGAGATAGTACTCCGTCCATTGAGTTTATAAGGCTTGCATGGGTTTTTAGCCTTTAGGCATCCAGTTTGACCAATGAAGTTGTGGTATGTGCCACTAAAAATATATTTGCCACATGTTTCGTTAGTGAAGTTGAAAGCCAAAAAGGTCATGTCCACCGTACCTTGCAAGCCCGGATAGATGGAGTAGTATGTAACTATGTATTAACATACTTGTCTTGAAAAAGTGCCGCCATCCCAAAAAGAATCTACTCCCTCCAATCCGAATTAATTGACACAACATGTATACAATATCCCAATTAATTGGCAAGCCTCTATACAATGTATACAATTCACATTGTGTAGAGGTTGTGTCAATTAATTCGAATGGGAGGGAGTACTTCTTCAACTACAACTGAACATGCATTCCAAAAGCATGCATGTTTAAGAAACTACAATTTAACATGCATTCTCGCGGGAAAAAACATGCAAATGTGTGCTGTAAATTAGTGGTTGTTGAAATATGAGGTGGGTCTAGAACCCATCTAACAATTTTAGAAAATCTACAAGGACACATGTGGTTATATGGCACTAGGGGGAGTGGGAAGTTAAGTAACACCCGACACTTGGCGCCATTAGAACTCATACATTCTAATCTCTATGAAATTAATGATGTTTTGACTAAAGGTGGAAAAAAATATTTCATGACATTGATAGATGATTCCACTAGATATTGCTATGTGTATCTGTTAAATACTAAAGATGAGGTTCTACACTACTTTAAAATTTATAAGGCAGAAGTTAAGAACCAACTTGAAAAGAAAATTAAACGAGCGTGGTCAGATTGTGGTGGGGAGTACTTCTCTATGAGTTTGATTCTTTTTGTGCGGAACAAGGTATTATTCATGAGAGGACGCCTTCCTATTCACCCCAGTCAAACGGGGTTACTGAACGGAAACCGTACTCTAACGAATTTGGTTAACGCCATATTAGATACATGGGGTTTATCCAAGAGGCATGGTGGGGAGGGCTATATTGACTTCATGTCATGTCCTGAATAAGGTTCCGACAAAGGATAATGGGGTCACTCCCTATGAGCGGTGGTCGAAAAGAAGAACAACACTCTCCTACTTACGTACTTGGGGCTGTTTGGCAAAAGTCAATGTGCCGATCCCCAAAAAGCGTAAGCTCGGACTGAATACCGTGGACTATGTTAATTTGGGCTACGTTAAGCATGGTGTTGGCTATATATTTCTAGTAGTAAAAACTGAGGTAACTGACGTGAATGTCGGTACCATTATGGAGTCTAAGGATGCTACATTTTTTGAGGATATTTTTCCCATGAAAGATATGCATAGCACTTTTAAATAGGAATCCAAGGGGACTCTTGAGCCTATCATTCCTATGAAATATTATGAACAAACACATGCTGAAAATCCTTAGGAGGATGATGAGGAAACCCTTGTCAGGGTCAAGAGACAAAGGACTACAAAGACCTTTGGTGATGATTTTTTCGTGTACCTCATGGATGATAATCCAACTTCTATTTCAGAAGCGTATGCATGTACACATGCTGGCTATTGGAATGCGACCCGTAGCGAGATGGATTCCATCATGTCTAACTGGACATGGGAGATTACTGAACGTCCCTATGGTTTCAAACCATTGGCATATAAGTGGTTGTTCAAAAAGAAGCTTAGGCCCGACGGTACGGTTGAAAAGTACAAGGCTAGGCTTGTGGCCAGAGGTTATGCCCAGAAACAAGAAGATTTCTTCGATGCTTATTCACATGTGGCCAGACTGACCACCATTCGAGTACCACTCTTGTTTGAAGCTCGTGTGGTCTTCGCATCCACCAAATGGATGTTAAGACTACTTTCCTTAATGGAGAGCTAGACGAGAAAATATATATGCAACAGCAGATGGTTTTGTGATAGATGGTTGGGAAGGAAAGGTCTGTAAGTTGTTGAAATCCTTATATGGCCTGACACAAGCACCTAAGCAATGGCATGAGAAATTGACGGATGATGAGGGTGGGATTACACTTCTGCAATCCCATTATGTTGAGAGGACATTTTGAGTCGTTTTGGATATTCCGACTGCAAAATTTCTCAAACGCCATATGATCCTAGTGTGTTGATTCGAAAGGTATGGCTAAAGATCAAATGAGATACTCTCAAATTATTGGTTCACTAATGTATCTAGCAAGTGCAACGAGGCCTGACATCGCGTTTGCTATGAGCAAACTAAGATGGTTTGTTGCCAGTCCGGGTGATGTACATTGGCATGTTGTTGAAAGAATTATGCGCTATCTGAAAGGTACTATGAGCCATGGACTTAACTATATTGGATACCCGTCAGTACTTGAAGGGCATAGTGATGCCAATTGGATCTCTTATGCTGATGAGATGAACGCCACTACTGGGTATATGTTTACTCTTGGAGGTGGAGCTGTTTCCTGAAAGTCTTGCAAGCAAATGATCTTAACGAGATCGACAGTGAAAGCAGAATTCACAGCATTCGACACATCTGGTGTCGAAGCAGAATTTCTTCGAGATTTTTTGATGGACTTGTCGGTGGTTGAGAAGCCGGTTCTGGCTATCCTTATGAAGTGCGATAATCTGAGAGTTATTGTAAAAGTAAAGAGTTCAAAGTACAACATGAAGTCCAACAAATATACAAGAATGGTACTAAAAGTTGTCACACGTTTAAGGAACTCCGGAGTGATAGCGTTGGATTATATCCAAACGGCTAAGAATCTGGCAGATTCCTTTATTAAAGGGTTATCTCGTGTTGTGATAGATAATGCATCAAGGGGGAATTAGACCCACATGAGTTGCTTGTAGGGGAACTTTGCATGGGAAACAAAAAAAATCCTACGCACACGAAGATCTATCCATGGTGATGAGCATCTACGAGAGGGACAGTGGATCTACATACCCTTGTAGATCGCTAAGCGGGAAGCGTTAAGAAACACGGTTGGTGTAGTCGAACGTCTTCGCGATCCAAATCGTCGTGCGTCCCACGATCCGATCACGATCCGTCCCGCGATCCGATCACGATCCGTCCCACGAACTTGATCACGAACTGTCTCAAGAACTTGATCACGATCCTTCCGATCTAGCACCGAACAGACGGCACCTTCGCGTTCAGCACACGTACAGCTTGATGACGATCTCCACCGTCTTGATCCAGCAAGAAGGAGTGGATAGGAAGAAGAGTTCTCCGGTAGCCTGACGGCGCTCCGGCGATGGTGGTGGAGCAATTCCGGCAGGGCTTCGCCTAAGCACTGCAGAAAACCGATCTAGAGGAGAAACTATGCACTGGAGGAACGGGTAGCACGTGGCTGAAAATCTAGTGCAAAAACCCTCAATACCACCAGTATATATAGGAGGAGAGGAGGAGAGGAGGCAGCTTGGCCTCCAAGCCTTCTAGGCTTCGTCCGAACTAGGAGAGGAGGAGTACACCTCCTCCACTCCTAGTAGGATTAGGATTCATTCTTTTTTTTGCCTTTTTCCACCTTTTTTCTTTTGGATTTTCTTCTCCAGCCACATGGGCCTTGTGTGGGAGTTTCCACCAGCCCACTAAGGGCTGATATTCACTCTCTCACAGCCCATGAAGCCTCTTGGGTCGAAATACCCCTCCCGGAGGTCTCCCGGTACACTACCGACACTCCCGGTACACTACTGATAAGCCCAAAACTTTTCCGGTGACCAAAACAGGACTTCCTATATATGAATATTTACCTCCGGACCATTCCGGAGCTCCTCGTGACGTCCAGGATCTCATCCGGGACTCTGAACAAACTTCAGTCACCACCATACATAACTCTATACTACCGAAACGTCACCAAACCTTAAGTGTGCAGACCCTGCGGGTTCGAGAACTATCTAGACATGACCGAGACACCTCTACGTTCAATAACCAATGGCGGGACCTGGATTTCCACATTGGTTCCTACATATTCTACGTATATCTTTATCGGTCGAACCTCTATGTCAAGGATTCAGTTAATCCCGTATGATGTTCCCTTTGTTCTTCGGTATGTTACTTGCCCGAGATTCGATCGTCGGTATCTCCATACCTAGTTCAACCTCGTTACTGGCAAGTACCTTTATTCGTTTCGTAATACAAGATCCCATGACCAACACTTAGTCACATTGCTTGCAAGGCTTATTGTGATGTTGTATTACCGAGTGGGCCCTGAGATACCTCTCCGTCACACGGAGTAACAAATCCCAGTCTTGATCCATGCCAACTCAACAAACACCCTCGGAGACACCTGTAGAGCACCTTTATAGTCATCCAGTTACGTCCCGACGTTTGATACACACAAGGTACTCCTCCGATATCTATGAGTTGCATGATCTCATGGTCATAGGAACATATACTTGACATGCAGAAAACAGTAGCAATAAACTGACACGATCATAAGCTACGTTTGTAGTTTGGGTCTTGTCCATCACATCATTCTCCTAATGATGTGATCTCGTTATCAAATGACATCTCATGTCCATGGCTAGGAAACCTTAACCATCTTTCAATCAACGAGCTATTCACTAGAGGCATACTAGGGACATTGTGTTTGTCTATGTATCCACACATGTATCCATGTTTCCAATTAATATAATTATAGTATGGATAATAAACGATTATCATGAACAAGGAAATACAATAATAAACACTTTATTTATTGCCTCTAGGGCATATTTCCAACAGTCTCCCACTTGCACTAGAGTCAATAATCTAGTTCACATCACTATGTGATTTACATTGTAATGAATCGAACACCCATGCAGTTCTGGTGTTGATCATGTTTAGCCCTTGGAAGAGGTTTAGTCAACGGGTCTGCAACATTCAGATCCGTGTGCACTTTGCAAATATTTATGTCTTTCTCCTAGATATAATCGCAGATGGAGTTGAAGTGTCGCTTTATGTGTCTGGTCCTCTTGTGAAACCTTGGTTCCTTGGCCAGAGCAATGGCACCAGTGTTGTCACAGAACAGGTTCATTGGATTCAGTGCACTGGGCACTACTCCAAGATCTATCATGAACTGCTTCATCCAGACACCTTCCTTCGCCGCCTCCGAGGCTGCGATGTATTCCGCTTCGCACGTAGAATCAGCTATCACGCTTTGCTTGGAACTGCACCAGCTTACCGCTCCCCCGTTAAGAATAAATACGTATCCGGTTTGCGACTTAGAGTCGTTCGGATCAGTGTCAAAGCTTGCATCGACGTAACCCTTTACGACGAGCTCTTCATCACCTCCATAAACGAGAAACATTTCCTTGGTCCTTTTCAGGTACTTAAGGATATTCTTGACCGCTTGCCAGTGCTCCATTCCAGGATGACTTTGAAACCTTCCGGCCATACTTATGGCAAGGCTAACATCGGGTCTTGTGCACAGCATTGCATACATGATAGAGCCTATGGCTGAAGCATAGGGGACGACACTCATCTTTTCTCTATCTTCTGCAGTTACTGGGCATTCATTCTTACTCAACTTCACACATTGTAATACAGGCAAGAACCCCTTCTTGGACTGTTTCATTTTGAACTTCTTCAAAACTTTATCAAGGTATGTGCTCTGTGAAAGTGCTATTAAGCGTCTCGATCTATCTCTATAGATCTTAATGCCTAATATGAAAGCAGCTTCTCCTAGGTCCTTCATTGAAAAACTCTTGTTCAAATATTCCTTCACGCTTTCCAGCATTTCTATATTGTTTCCAATCAGCAATATGTCATCCACATATAATACTAGAAACGCTATAGAGCTCCCACTCACTTTCTTGTAAATACAAGCTTCTCCGTAAACTTGTATAAACTCAAACGCTTTGATCACCTCATCAAAGCGCTTATTCCAACTCCGAGATGCTTGCACCAGTCCATAAATGGATCGCTGGAGTTTGCAAACTTTGTCAGCATTCTCTGGATCGACAAAACCTTCGGGTTGCATCATATACAACTCTTCCTCAAGGAAACCGTTGAGGAACGTTGTTTTTACATCCATCTGCCAAATTTCATAGTCGAAATAGGCAGCTATTGCTAACATGATTCTGACAGACTTAAGCATCGCTACGGGTGAGAAAGTCTCATCGTAGTCAACTCCTTGAACTTGTGAAAAACCCTTTGCCACAAGTCGAGCTTTATAGACGGTGACATTACCGTCTGCGTCTGTTTTCTTCTTAAAAGATCCATTTGTTCTGAATGGCCTTTCGCGCATCAGGTAATACTTCCAAAGTCCATACTTTGTTTTCATACATGGATCCCATCTCGGATTTCATGGCCTCTAACCATTTATCGGAATCCGGGCCCATCACTACTCCTCCATAGCTCGTAGGTTCATTGTTGTCCAACAACATGACCTCCAAGACAGGGTTGCCGTACCACTCAGGGGTAGTACGCGGCCTTGTCGACCTACGAGGTTCAATAGCTGCTTGATATGAAGCTTCATGATCATCATCATTAACTTCCTCTTCTACCGTCGTAGGTTCCACAGAAACATCTTTCTGCGCTGTGCTACTTTCTGGTGTAAGTAAAGGTTCAATAACCTCATCAAGCTCTATTTTCCTCCCACTCAATTCTTTCGAGAGAAACTCTTTCTCAAGAAATGTTCCGTTTTTAGCGACAAACACTTTGCCTTCGGATCTGAGATAGAAGGTATACCCGACTGTCTCTTTCAGGTATCCTATGAAGATGCATTTCTCCGCTTTGGGTTCCAGCTTTTCAGGCTGAAGCTTTTTTGACATAAGCATCACATCCCCAAACTTTAAGAAATGACAACTTTGGCTTCTTGCCAAACCACAGTTCATATGGTGTCGTCTCAACGGATTTTGATGGTGCCCTATTTAAAGTGAATGCAGCTGCCTCTAATGCATAACCCCACAACGATAGTGGCAAATCAGCAAGAGACATCATAGAATGCACCATATCTAATAAGGTTCGATTATGACGTTCGAACACACCATTACGCTGTGGTGTTCTGGGTGGTGTCAACTGTGAAACAATTCCACACTGTCTTAAGTGACTGCCAAACTCATAACTCGGATATTCACCTCCTCGATCAGATCGCGGGAACTTAATCTTCTTGTTACAATGATTCTCAACTTCACTCAGAAATTGCTTGAACTTTTCAAACGTTTCAGACTTGTGTTTCATTAAGTAAATATACCCATATCTACTTAATTCATTAGTGAAGGTGAGAAAATAATGATATCCACCACGCGTTATAACATTCATTGGACCACACACATCAGTGTGTATGATTTCCAATAAGTCACTCGCCCGTTCCATTGTTCCAGAGAACGGCGTATTAGTCATCTTGCCCAAGAGGCACGGTGCACATGTGTCAAGTGATTCAAAATCAAGTGACTCCAAAAGTCCATCAGCATGGAGCTTCCTCATGTGTTTTACACCAATATGACCTAAACGGCAGTGCCACAAGAAAGTGCTACTATCATTATCAATTCTACATCTTTTGGCATCAATGTTATGAACATGTGTGTCATCACTATCAAGATTCAATATGAATAAACCCCTAAAATTGGGTGCATGACCATAAAAGATATTACTCATATAAATAGAACAACCTTTATTCTCTGATTTAAATGAGTAACCGTCTTGCAATAAACAAGATCCAGATATAATGTTCATGCTTAACGCAGGCACTAAAAAACAATTATTCAGGTTCATCACTAATCCCGATGGTAATCGAAGAGAGAGTGTGCCGACGGCGATCACATCAACCTTGGAACCATTTCCCACGCGCATCGTCACTTCGTCCTTTGCCAGCCTTCGTTTATTCCGTAGTTCCTGCTTTGAGTTGCAAATGTGAGCAACCGAACCGGTATCAAATACCCAGGCACTACTACGAGAGCTAGTAAGGTACACATCAATAACATGTATATCATATATACCTTGTTTGTCGTTGGCCGCCTTCTTGTCAGCCAGGTACTTGGGGCAGTTCCGCTTCCAGTGACCAGTTCCTTTGCAATGAAAGCACTCAGTTTCTGGCTTGGGTCCATGCTTGGGCTTCTTTGCAGGAGTAGCAAGTGCTTTGCCATCCTTCTTGGTTTTACCCTTCTTGCCCTTGCCCTTGACTTTGCCATTTTTCTTGAAACTAGTGGTTTTATTGACCATCAACACTTGATGTTCTTTCTGGATTTCAGACTCAGCGACTTTTAGCATCGCAAATAGCTCGGCGACTGACTTGTTCATCCCGTGCATGTTATAGTTCATCACAAAGCTCTTGTAACTAGGTGGCAGTGATTGAAGAACTCTGTCAGTGATCGCCTCTGGCGGAAGGGCAATTCCCAACTCCGCTAGACGAGTTGAATACCCAAACATTCTGAGTATATGTTCACGGATAGACCCGTTCTCCTCCATCTTGCAAGCATAGAACGTATCGGAGGTTTCATACCTCTCGATCTGGGCGTTCTTCTGAAAGATAAACTTCAACTTCTGGAACATCTCATATGCTCCATGACATTCAAAACGTCTTTGAAGTCCCGGTTCTAAGCCATACAATATTGCACACTGAACTATTGAGTAATCTCTAGTACGTGCCTCCCAAGCGTTCTTAACGTCTTCGGAGGTCATGTCTTCTGGTTGGTCACCAAGCAGTGCATCAAGGACATATGATTTCTGGGAAGCCGTGAGGATAATCCTCAGATTATGGGTCCAGTTAACAAAGTTACTTCCATCATCTTTCAGTTTAGCTTTCTCTAGGAACGCATTAAAATTCAGGGGTGCTACTGCGCGAGCAATTGATCTACAACATAAATATGCACAGTTCACTTAGACTATTGTTCAAGATAATGAGTTTAGTTAATCAAATTACTAAAGCTCCCACTCAAATTGACATCCCTCAGGTCATCTGAGTGTCACATGATCCAAATACACCAACTCAAGTCCGATCATCACGTGAGTTGAGGTGGCTTCAATGGTGAACATCATTATGTTGATCATATCTACTATATGACTCATGTTCGACCTTTCGGTCTCTTATGTTCCACGGCCATGTCTGTACATGCTAGGCTCATCAAGTTTAACCCGAGTGTTCTACGCGTGCAACACTGGCTTGCACCCGTTGTATGTGAACGTAGAGTCTATCACACCCGATCATCACGTGGTGTCTCAACACGACGAACTTTCGCAGCGGTGCACACTCGGGGAGAACACAATTTTATCTTGAAATTTAAGTGAGGGATCACCTTATAATGCTACCGTCATACTAAGCATACAAGGTGCATAAAAGGATTAACATCACATGCAATTCATAAGTGACATGATATGGCCATGAACTTGTGCTTTAGATCTCCATCTTGAAAGCACCGGCATGATCTTCATCGTCACCGGCATGACACCATGATCTCCATCATCTTGATCTTCATCAACGTGTCGCCATCGAGGTTGTCACGCCCTGCATGCTTCTACTACTATTGCTACCATTTAGCGATAAAGTAAAGCATTACATAGCGCTTAATGATTGACACGCAGGTCATACAATAATTAAAGACAACCCTATGGCTCCTGCCGGTTGCCGTACTCATCGACATGCAAGTCGTGAAATTTTATACATCACATGATCATCTCATACATCACATATATCACAGCATGTAATTGGCCATATCACATCACAACATACCCTGCAAAAACAAGCTAGACGTCCTCTAATTGTTGTTGCATGTTTTACGTGGTTGCTACGGGTTTCTAGCAAGAACGATTCTCACCTACACATAAACCACAACGGTGATACATAATTTGCTTTTCAACCTTCTCAAGGACCGCCTTTGTCGAATCCGATCCAACTAAAGTGAGAGAAACTGCCACCCGCAAGCCATCTAGGCAACAAGTTGCGTCGAGGGAACCGGTCTCTCGTAAGCGTACGAGTAATGTTGGTCCGGGTCGCTTCATCTCACAATACCGCTGAACCAAAATCCGACCAAGGAAGGAAGCAATCTAAGCATCAACGCCCACAAACCTTTTGTGTTCTACTCGAGATCTCATCTACACATAGACCTAGCTCATGATGCCACTATTGGGGAACGTTGCATGGGAAACAAAAAATTTCCTATGCACACGAAGATCTATCCATGGTGATGCGCATCTACGAGAGGGAGAGTGGATCTACATACCCTTGTAGATCGCTAAGCGGGAAGCGTTAAGAAATGCGGTTGGTGTAGTCGAATGTCTTCGCGATCCAAATCGCCGTGCGTCCCGCGATCCAATCACAATCCGTCCCACGATCCAATCAAGATCCGTCCCGCGATCCTATCACGATCCGTCCCACGAACTTGATCATGATCCGTCTCACAAACTTGATCACGATCCTTCGGATCTAGCACCGAACGGACGGCACCTCCGCGTTCAGCACTCGTACAGCTTGATGACGATCTCCACCGTCTTGATCCAGCAAGAAGGAGTGGAGAGGAAGAAGAGTTCTTCGGCAGCCTGACGGCACTCCGGCGATGGTGGTGGAGCAATTCTGGCAGGGCTTCGCCTAAGCACTGCAGAAAACAGATCTAGAGGAGAAACTATGCACTGGAGGAATGGGTAGCACGTGGCTGAAAATCTAGTGCAAAAACCCTCAATACCACCAGTATATGTAGGAGGAGAGGAGGAGAGGAGGCAGCTTGGCCTCCAAGCCTTCTAGGCTTCGTCCGAACTAGGAGAGGAGGAGTCCACCTCCTCCACTCCTGGTAGGATTAGGATTCATTCTTTTTTTTCTTTTTTGCCTTTTTCCACCTTTTTCCTTTTGGGTTTTCTTCTCCAGCCACATGGGCCTTGTGTGGGAGTTTCCACCAGCCCACTAAGGGCTGATATTCACTCTCTCAAAGCCCATGAAGCCTCTTGGGTCGAAATACCCCTCCCGGAGGTCTCCCGGTACACTACCGGCACTCCCGGTACACTATCGATAAGCCCAAAACTTTTCCGGCGACCAAAACAGGACTTCCTATATATGAATCTTTACCTCCGGACCATTCCGGAGCTCCTCGTGATGTCCAGGATCTCATCTGGGACTCCGAAAAAACTTCGGTCACCACCATACATAACTCTATACTACCGAAACGTCACCAAACCTTAAGTGTGCAGACCCTGCGGGTTCGAGAACTATGTAGACATGACCGAGACACCTCTACGGTCAATAACCAATGGCAGGACTTGGATGTCTGCATTGGTTCCTACATATTCTACGAAGATCTTTATCGGTCGAACCTCTATGTCAAGGATTCATTTAATCCCGTATGATGTTCCCTTTGTTCTTCGGTATGTTACTTGCCCGAGACTTGATCGTCGGTATCTCCATACCTAGTTCAACCTCGTTACTGGCAAGTCTCTTTACTCATTCCGTAATACAAGATCCCGTGACCAACACTTAGTCACATTGCTTGCAAGGCTTATTGTGATGTTGTATTACCGAGTGGGCCCTAAGATACCTCTCCGTCACACGGAGTAACAAATCCCAGTCTTGATCCATGCCAACTCAACAGACACCCTTGGAGACACCTGTAGAGCACCTTTATAGTCACCCAGTTACGCTGCGACGTTTGATACACACAAGGTACTCCTCCGATGTCTATGAGTTGCATGATCTCATGGTCATAGGAACATATACTTGACATGCAGAAAATAGTAGCAATAAACTGACACGATCATAAGCTACGTTTGTAGTTTGGGTCTTGTCCATCACATCATTCTCCTAATGATGTGATCCCGTTATCAAATGACATCTCATGTCCATGGCTAGGAAACCTTAACCATCTTTCAATCAACGAGCTAGTTCACTAGAGGCATACTAGGGACATTGTGTTTGTCTATGTATCCACACATGTATCCATGTTTCCAATTAATACAATTATAGCATGGATAATAAACGATTATCATGAACAAGGAAATACAATAATAAACACTTCATTTATTGCCTCTAGGGCATATTTCCAACATTGCCATGGTGATAACCCAACCTATGTGATCGGAGAGCCCGTGAAGCAGAACCTGGGAAAAATAAGCCAGTGGTGAACTGAGGAGAGTAACTTCACTAACCCACTCCGTTGGAGAAGCAATACTCTCGGATATTGTGCGGTAGGATGACTACTGTCTTAATATGTTCTAAGCGTATATGTAAGCAAGATGTTGTCCTACAGAGCGATTTTTGGAGAAACACACCTATATGAGCCCGACTGCTGGTCACAGTCCATGAGATTGGGATGATCTCTAGTAAGCTCATGAATAGGCGAGGAGTGTGACTAATATGCTCCACCCGAGGGGCCAGCCTTCGACAGCCTAGTACTAGTAAGACATGTGGTGAAACTTCTTTACGCCAAACTGAAAATTCATGGTACAGTCCATTGTTCAATTGTGTTGGAGTGTAGCTACGTGCTCTAGGTGAAGCTCAACCTTAACAGGTCTTCACTAAAATGCTGGTATATTAAAATAGTGATTGGAACAGAGGACATAATGGGCCCTTGAGATCTGGTGAGGGGTTTTGAAATATAAGGTGGACCTAGAGCCCATCTAAAAAATAGAAAATCTACAAGGGCCCATGTGGGTTATATGGCACAAGGGGGAGAGGGAAGTTTATTACTACCCTAGAAGTTGGAGAGGAGTTGGACCTCCTTATAAGGGATTCTCTTCCACATGTTAATGGAGTTTGAGAAGAGAAGTGCCCCTCGCGCACTCTTTCTCCACCCCACGCCTCGTCACGACGTGCCACGGGTTGCGGGAATGAGCCGAGCCAAGGTCATACATATGCGCTTATTTTTGACGGTCGGAATGAAGATTCTGTAACGTACGCGCCATGATCTGGGACGTCGGATCGTGGGTCGTTGCCCACGTCTCTTCACTCGGACGTGCATATATGTGCGAGGCATTGGCCAACCCCAACTGCCACACGAACAGGTCACATCTGCTCCACATGAACTGCCCCGTCGTTCCTTTTGTTGTTGATGTTGTCGACGAATCTGTCCCTTTCATCGCTTACACGGTTGAACAAGGAGAAGGCATCCGAAACCCCGCCTCTCTGGATCTTGTGTGGGAGAGGAGTGATTAGGTTTCTGGGGAGTAACTACGTGACTGCTCGCCTCCGTTCTACTGCTTCCCCTACGTCTGTATTGTCTTCATCATCATCATGTCTTCACTAACTGACACCGATCATGTCGTTGTCGAGATCGAAGCTCGAAGCCGACAAGAAGGTGGCCGATGAGGCTGCCGCCACCACTACCTCGACTGTGGCCAACTGGCTTATTGGAAGGTATAACACGTTTATCCCGCTTCTATTTATTTCTGTCTTAGCACTACTAGTGTTATACGTAGATGTATCTGCTGTTATCATAGTATGTGCTTGTGTGATCAAATATCAGCATGTCTTTATTTCTGTTAAAACCATGCTAGTGATTTACTCATGAATTAATGTAATCGAAAAAATTGTCTATTTATTTAGCAATGATATCATGAAAATACAGAGCAACTGGAGGCAATCTGTAGAACCACTAAATGTGGATAATGTAGAATGGTGGAAATATCATTTCGGGCAAAACTGGGTCGTGTAGATCGCATTGCTACGATGTATACTTACGGAAAATCAGATTGAGTGCAAAGTAAGTACATGCACTCAGTACCTGAGGTGTGGGCCAAACAGAAATGATGGTTCTACAGTATTTAAAGAGGAAAGGATGAAAAGAGAAGCGAAAGAAAAAAGTTGTCAGGATACTCCTACTTCATGCTGTCATGCACGCAAGGGATGTGTGTATTTTGGGATTTGATTCGATTAAGTGATAACTGGAACTATCAGCAAAATATCAGTTATAGAAACGAGTAAATTATCTCTAAATTACTAATTTGATTTTAGCGTGCAAGGTTTTAACCTCTTTTTTAGAAGAAGAAAAGAAGACGGAAAAAAACGTGCATGCTTAATTCAGTCCTCATGTATCTTGTATCCTGGTCATACTGAGGTTCCACGGTTCATGGTTAATTTAAGCCAGAAGTGGTTTTATGGTTTATATATAGGGTAAAAACAAAGGAACGTGTGCCAGTATGTTTCAACATATGTATGCTGAGATCTTGTGCATAGAAGCAGTTTTATAACAAATTTATGCATATTTACTTGAAGTGTCTAATTAATTTGAACATTGGCGGTAAAGTTTAGAAAGTTGAATGGAATATATAAAATCACTACAATCATTACAAATCTGAGGTTTGGAACTTAAAATCTGTGGACACCCTACAATAAAACAAGAGAAATGCAGTCTCATTAGTTTTACGAAATACAGCAATGTTATTTTTTTATTAGAAAAACAAAATCAGAACTTTTGAATTTGTTTGGTATTCGTTGCTGGGAGCCTTACACGTTTCCGGAGAGGGATTTCCGTTCGTTGTTCGAAGTATACTCCCTGCATTGCAGTCAGCACGCAGATCGCGGCATCCCCTACTTGCTGTCCCCTGTCAGTACTATGTGCATTTCAGCCTGCCTTTAGTAAACATAAAAAAGGGGAAGCAACAGAGGCAGATGCAGTTTAATTAGCTACTCCTACTATACTGTACTGAAGCCCAGTACCCTAGACTTGCCCTTTATTTGGCGAAGCGAACGACGAGACGCAGAGATTTCAAAGGAAGCTTCTTCCTGAGCCTTACCGGGAGTACACCACACTGAAGCAGGAGCAAGTTCCAAAAGCTCATGCTGCTGCTGCTACGGTCCTCCTACGCTAGAGAGAGAGAGAGGGGGGGGGCGCAGCTCCCGAGGCAAATCATCTTGGGTTTCACCAAAGCAAAGCGGCCTGCCCGCAGGCCAGGCCCCTGGTGGCCCGGGCCGGCTCGCCTCGGGCTCAGCCCCTGTCGGTGGGTCCCCCCCCCCCCCCCCCCCCCCCTCTCTGCAAGAGACAAGCGCCCTTTTGCCGCTGCCCTTTGGTCTTTGGAGGAGAGCGGGGTGAACCAAAAGGTAAAGGTGCGCGCCTAGCCAGCCGGCCGGCCGGCCATTGCTTGCTTGACGAGGGAGATCGAGGGAGGAAGCTTCGTTTATTCCTTCCTTCCACCTGCTGCTGCTGGTGAACCAGATGGATCTACTGTAGTACTACTACTGGTGGTAGGTGGTAGCAGCAGCGTATGTACACCGTACTGCCTGCCCAGGGTCTGCACTCATCGCTCGATCTAGCTGCTGCTACTGCTGCCTCGGTAAGCGGGAAAGAGCAGATACCAGCGAGATCTTCTCAGCTTTCCGTATGAAGTGTCCTTTTGTTTGTTCAGAACGTGAGAGATCTCGTCGGCTCATGCGGCGTGTGGAAGTGGTTTCTGCGAAATTCCTGCTTGCCAAACGGCCGCTTATGACGTAGCGTGTACCGGTGAGCACCACTTGACAATATGGTCACTGCTCACTTCGTGCTATCAAGTACTCCCTCCGTTCAAAATAAATGTCGAAAATTTAATACTAAATTAGTGTAAATATAATACTAAGACAACAACATTTATTTTGAGACCAAGGGAATAGTATAGAACACATGTTGTTTACTAACCTACGCCGGTCAAGCATTTCAGGTTCGACCACCAGTTTAGCACGAATAGCCGACATTGACAATACAAAAATGTTACTGCTTCGGTGCCTTAATATAATAAAACGTTTTTACAAGGTATCTAAACGCCATCTTCGGTGGTTGCATGTTTCATGGTACAGAATGATTTTTATTTCAAATACCACAGTTCAAGACCTCGATGGTTAAAATGACACTTCAAATAAAATATCACGTGTACCCACTTCTACTTGCAGGACGCATAAGCTACTCATGGTTTGCCACGCTTTGGTGATACAGGGTACAACTGACCTCCAGGAGCAACAGTCACAAGAAACACAGAATGCAGCATCACTATACCATTTTAGAGCATATGCTCTCTGCACCAAGTGAACAACGTGATGATTATTAGTGCCAAAGTTCAGAGACGAAGCCGTGCTTCACGTTTCATTCATTTACAACTCATTACAACCCATTTATTCGGACACCGCCTACCCTCTTTATTCCAAGCTTCTAAACTGCCCTCCCTCTTCACTCGAGCTTACACCTTTTATTCGGACACGGCCTACTCCCTTTATTCCAAGCTTCTAAAACTGTCCTCCCTCTTCGTTCCATCTTACACCTTATGCCTGCAGAGCTATCCACGCTTATCAGCATACCTGGCCCCGGTAGGTTCTCGATCCTTCTTCATCCAGGTGGAAGCAAAGGCCAACTTCAAGCATCAACCCAGGTTGCCCATGCATACGTACTTAATCTGCAACCACGGCAAGCAAATGAGCATCGATTAACGTCGTGAAACGGTTTAGAGAGTTGTGTGTGCCAACCTCCAGGAAGTCATCCATGCCATATTTTGATCCTTCCCGCCCAAGGCCGGACTGCTTAACTCCACCGAATGGGGCTACCTGGAAATTACGTGAAATGTATCGATACGTTGCAGGCCAAAAAGCAGGGATTCAGTAAATTATGTTTGATGTTTTCTTACCTCTGTTGAGATCAATCCCTCATTCACACCAACAAGCCCGTATTCAAGAGCTTCGGAAACACGCCATGACCGGGCTATGCTCTTTGTAAACATGTACGCAGCTAAGCCTGTAACATCGTGGATAATGAGGTTACTATAATGAGTTGTCAACATAAATAGCCTTGAGCCAAGACTAGGGAATTACTGAAACAAAACTCATTACCATGGTTATATACTTGATACAAAGAATTCAGACATCGCAGATTATAGTTACCACTATCTAGAAATACGTCAATGTTGTATCACTCTCTACTAACGGTTTCTGACTGCAACATACCCTGTCAATATATGGCAGTCTACAGAAAGGGACTCCTAAAATGTTACAAGTGAACTTGGGCCAGCTAATGAACCTGCATTGGTGTCGTTTGCTAAATGGATTGCTTCCTCCTCGGTTTTGAATGGTATAAGTGGTGCAACGGGACCAAAAACTTCTTCCCTGAAGCAAAATGTATTGGCCTTGTTACATCATGAAGAGTTCAAAAATCTGAAGATGGTTAAAAATTTGCAGAGGACTGGACGAACGATTTCATGATTTCTGCACATAAAAGTAAAACTATGCACTGAAACAAGTTGGATATGATGTAGAAATTCAAACTTTACCTGAAAAGAAGCATATCATTGCTTACATTCCCTACCACAGTTGGCTCATAAAAGGTCATCCCGAGGCTGTGTCTTTTACCACCGAGCATGACATTGGCTCCCTACAGAAGGACCAAGGAGACAAGGAGATAATTTACAGTTACATGCAGTTGCAGGTTATGTTGGAGATTTGGTATAGATCAGACAAGCATCTTGCTATAGAATTGGTCTCTTGTTAGTGTGCGGGTGATGAACCAGAGTCAAGATTCAGGAAAACTGTGATTCCTCAACCAGTTAATTTACAGTTAGGTGGGATGAACCAGAGTCAAGATTCAGGAAAACTGTGGTTCCTCAACCACTTAACTTTCTGATTCACCTTTTAAGAAATGTTACCAACAATCCAGCTGGGGCCAGGAAATGGTCTAGTTATAGATTTTGGAACCTAACATCTAATTCCAATAGAGAAAATGTACGCCGTATGGTCATTTGAGATTACCTTTGAAGTCGCATCACCTACAAACTTCTCTACCTACAGGAGCAGACCAAAAAATAAAACATGTGAGGACCGCTACATAAAATATTTCAGAATTATTGCAAGTGCAAAATATGAACCTTTTGAACAGCAGCTTCATTGATTAGAGGACCCTGCATGTGAAAGAAACTGTAAAAACTGAGATGAGGTACTAAAAAGAGAAGAACATAGCAGACCCTGAGCATTATCCATTATGATGCAGCACGAAGTTCAATCATAATTCACAAGGGTCTCTTTGGAAGACAGGATTATATAAATTAAGGAATAGAAAACACGTAGGATTGAGACCCCGTGGCTTGTGGCATCCGTCGGGTTTTGAATTGAGTCAACTAAAACAGCAAATATCTCCCAGGGCAAGCCATCACGCTGCCGGATGCAACTGACGACTGACAGGCAGACCTTGTTTGACCGTTTCAAGAGGGTTGTACCCACAACTTACGCAACCTACAAGGACCCTTCAGGAAGACAGCCATGGGCCCACGTTGAAGTGGCTTTATTAGATATTTATCAGCATTTCTGCGATTTGATTAGTGAGGACTCGCTTTCCCTGCTTCATGATTTTTACAAATGTTAGAGTTAGACTGGACATGGCTAGACTTAATTAAAACCTGTCCATATGCTGATAGAATTCAAACCTGTGGTCCAAATGAGCGGAAATATCCCACATGAGTAGTAAAATAATTATAATTCACTGATTTTTTAGCATTTTTTAGAAATGTTGAATTCTGACTTTTGAATGAGCCAACTAAAACTGCAAATATCTCCAAAACATGTCGTCCAACCCTGGTTTTTTCCATGTGTGCACTTATAAGGCTATGTTCGTTTAATCCCACTCCCGCCGGGATTGCTGGGGTTTTGGCCAGATCCCCGCGGTTTTAACCCCGGTTGGGGTTGGATCCCGGCCTCTCTTATAGCAGCCTTCGGTTACACCCCACCGGGATCATACCCGCGCAAATCCGCACTAAACCGCGGGGTTTCCATCGGGATTTAACCCATGCCCCCCAGCGCGTGGACCAAACCCCGTCGACTCGTTGCGGAAGAAAAACGAGATGGAGAAGGGGCGGCACCGTCGAGTCATTCCGTGCTGCCGGCTGCTGCATGATCTGGCGTTGGGAGGCAGCGACGGAAATCGATCTGGCCTGCACCTGTTGCTCTGGAGTCCGCACAGGCGCAAGTTTAAGGCAGCGCGGCGCGGACGGGTGACGGGATCGGGACTTCGAGACGGACTCGATCCCAGACCTTACGGGACAGATGCAGACAAGGGAGGGGTGGGCGGGAGAAGAACAGCAGCAGCCAACAGATCTGGCCACCACGTAGAAGTCAGCGGCAGCCGAGGGAGGAGGAGGCGTCGCGACGGTGGATCAACAGCACGAGTTGCGCGTGCGAGAAAATTAACCTAGCTCTAATACCATGTTAGGAATATGCAACTTGTATTTCCAGGAGGCCATAGGCCAGTATATATACATGTACAGGTGTCGAATATGCAGAGAACCTCTTATACAATGGGGCAAATACGAAAAGGTTACATGGCAATATTATATGGAATACGCAACTTGTATTTCCAGGAGGCCATAGGCCAGTATATATACATGTACAGGTGTCGAATATGCAGGGAACCTCTTATACAATGGGGTAAATACAAAAAGGTTACATGGCAATATATATAATACTCTAACTGTCCTATCCATCTGCAGAACAACTTTCTCCAGCGTGAGCTCGTCGGCGACAGAAGCCTTCTCCAGTGTTACTCCCCACCGGTCCTCCCTCCTCCCCTTTTTCCTTCCCCTCACCTCCCTTGATTTCTAGGGCTTGGTTGTGTCTGGGTCAGAATGTTCTAGGGTTCTTGATTTGTAATGCTACGGTCAGAAAGAGAGAGGTACTAGTTGATAAACTGATTATTGCCACTGCCAATCCATGGTTTGGCTGCTGTCGTTCTTGTTGAGATGCAGGTATATGTATTTCATTGCTTGCTTAATTTCTCATGGGACTACTGTGTGAGCCTGATTAATTTTCTCAGTTCTTGATTTTTCATCTGGTCAATGGTTCACTTAGTTCATATAGTTATTTTTTTACTGCTGACTGATGTGTGCACTTGCATTGCCTTGATGGAATGCACAAGCCTGATGTTGCATTGCTTGCAAGCAACTAGAAGTTGCTGCCTTGCTGGCATGGAGTAATTTTTTTGAATTGTGATATGGAGTAAATTGGTCTGGTTCCATGGCAATGTGCCTGGTAGATATCAATCACTGGCATCCACAAGATCCTGGTATATTTTCTGCTACCAAAGATGTGTGTTGCTGACGATCATTTCTGCCTTGGATTGCTTGGATGCACTTGTTCAACTGGTCTGAACTCAGCTAGTGCACCCTGGTTAGGTGTACTGACATAGTACTAGTTTAGAAGTCAAATACTCAGGCTTGTTGGATGGCTATAGTTCTTGGTGGTATTTTCTCTGTGTTCACTTGGCTATAGTTCAGAAAAGGTTCCTCTTTTTATATTACCTGTACTGTTTTCTTACTCTGGTCGTGATGATGGAACGACACACTATTATTTCAGTTAAAACAATTCTTCTCAATTGCTGATTGCATATTCGTCTGCACTTAATCCATCATATTGTGGATTGGTATTGTTTCCAGTATTATTTTTACACCTAATGCATAACTAGCATCTTAACTGTTGCTTCTTAGATTGTATCTTCAGCCTGAACGCCATCCCCTCTCTGGAATAAATAGCATCTGCTAGATTGTATCTTCCTTGTTATAGCAGTGCAGGAATTTGCTATGCTTCCTCTGTCATTTGGTTCAGGAAGTAAATATCATCTGCTATATTGTATCTTCTGTTTGAAATAAATGTTTTGTTATTTGTATAATCTGAAATAGTTCCCTCACAAGTTTATGTTTTCTGTTAGATTGTTGCTGCCCCATGGGGATCGCCCGCGGGCTCTTCCTTTGTGTTCGAGTGGAGTGGCCAGCCACAGGTGTGGCATTGAGATCAAGGGGAGGCACCACGGGGACGACCGGCATAGTCACCCATTTCCGGCGAGCCGTCCCGAGGCAGCGGAGGCCTGGGCGTGAGCTGTAGTGGTGGTGGCGTCTTCTTTTTCCTTCTCCCTCTTCCTCCGTCCGGCTCGCTTCACACTCTGGGTCGCCCTATCCTGGTTGTTGAGCTTCTTCTTCGGCTTCTTCGGGGCCACGACGCGGGCAGCCACAAGGGGAATGAAGGCGGCGGGGTTGGGCGTGTCGGCCATGACGGGAGGGTTTGGGGAGAGAAATGGTGGGAATGTAGTTGGTTTGCTTCAGACGGGCGGGCCAGGGGAGGTGCCCGTGGGCGTCCGCTGTGTTCCGCGCAGACGCAAACCCGTTCTAAATTTGGGTCGGAAATGGGTCCAAGCAGACAAGAGAACGGACATACATCCGTTTGCGTCAACGCATTGGGCCGTGTGTTTTGTCCACATGGACCCAAACAGACGCGGGCAGACGAAAGTGGTTGGCACGTTGGAGTTGCCCTTGCTCATGGGATGAGAGTCATCTGTTTGATACCGCAAAAAGTTTATCAAGCTTGGAAACTAATAGTTGTACATCAGCGATTGTTGATTAGTGTCGTTTTCCACTTATAAATATTCAGAGTACATGTTGTATTGTTTGAGTTGGATCTTCTTTCTTCTAAATTATCAACTTCTAGCGAGCTTCTTGTATGATGTTGGGTTGATTTGGTGCATGGATGTATGATGTACTAGCAAGCTTCACGCTCTAGTCGTGCGCATATGCGTGCCTATGTGCAAGGCGTTGGCTCAGCGCCTCGCTTCTGCCATGTGTGCTGGCAAAGGCGCTAGGCATGATTAGGCGGAGCGCTTTTTTGACTAAGCGCGATTAGTCGCACAGAACATCGAGTAGGCGCGCGGGGGTAGCGCACAATGGCGTCCAGAGGAGCACGGGAAAGAAAGAAAACGAGCGCGCAGGGGCGAACGAGTGGGGGGAAACCAAATCGAGCGGGCGTGTTAGGGTTAGGGTGTCGATCCTCAGGCTCCTCGCGCCGCCGGCTCTAAGCTCACGCCACTGGCTGTCTTCTCCCTTCCTCCGGTCGCCGGCGAGTGGATCTGCACCTCCTGGCGCCGCCGGCGTGGATCTCCTCTTCCTCACATCCCCTCATCACAAATTGGAGCTCCCCTCCTCACTGACGTGGATCTCCTCTTCCTCGCGTCCCCCCAGCTCGTCTTCAACCTCAAGGTGAGCCGTGAGCCTCTGGTTCCTCCTTCCTCTCCCTGTTTCCCCCCTCCCTCAACCTCTCTTCTAGTCTGCTGTCTGCTCTGCTCTGCTCTAGCCGTGCTGTTGGTGATCGGCTGTTGCTACTGGTGAGCCTCACGCTTTTGTGGCTAGCTGCTGGTGATTGCTGGTGGTGATGTGCTCATGTGTGCTTAAAGTGTGCTGCTGTTAGTTTTATTTGCAGCAACATAAATTCGCTGCTGGTGGTGTAGTACTTGTTTGCTGCTGCCTGCTGATGCTATTGCTAGCTGCTGCTGATGCTAACTGCTGCTGATGCTACTTGTTTGTTGCTAATGCTAGCTGCTGCTGCTTGTTTGCTGCTGCTGCCTATTGGAGAGAGAACAGGGTTATAAACTTATAATTATACCTCCATTTTACATTCTAGCATTGTTTTTTATGGCAAACTGCTCTTTGTTCCCTGTATTCATACAACTGTGTAGGAAACGCATAATTGCGCCTAATCACGCCTAAGCTAGAAAAGCGCAAGTAGGTGATCGAACACATAATTAACGCCCAGCGCTTTTCTGAACTTTGGTTTGATGTGTGTGATGTTTGGTTGATTTGGTACAAAGGCTAATGATAGAAGGTCTGGTTGATTTGGTGCTGCGGTGTACACCTGCGACAGGAGGTTGCTGGGACTAACCGAACAGACTGGTGTACAGGGATTAGAAGGGTTTGTTGGTTAGGGGATTGGGTGACGTGGTGGGGATCCATCCAATCCCTGGGTGGGTCTAATCCCCTAGAGGTTTGGTTCCTGTGAAACCGAACAAAGCCTAAGCGGGGCCCACAGGGATCATGTCGACAGAGCCAAACGATGGATTAGAGCTACCTGCAACAGATTACACTAATAGGTGGTTTTCTGTACAATAAACCTCTAGAGTAGGTGTTCTGCGCAAAATCAACCTCAGTAGTTGGTGGTTTCGGCAACTTCTTTGTCAGGAAACAAAAACACATGAATCTAGAGAAGTGGCTCTCGGGGTGCTCCAGAAGAATTTTGAAGGAATTTGGAGAAAGAGAGAGAAGGTTGATGCAAGTAATTTTCCGTGTGGTCTAACCTCTTGCTAGATATCAGATGGAATTGGAGCGTATGAAAGCAAGCTTGGAACTGGACAGTGCGAAAGCAAGCCTTACAAATTTTGGTGGTCTCATTCATTTGATCCGGAGGGATTTGAGAAAAAATCCTATTGACTGACATCCTACAGAATACCTATGAAATTATTTTAATCCAAAGAGACCCCAAGTACTGTCAAATTAGGTATTCTTATAACTCATACAGCATGAGAAAACATTGCCCAAGCAACTAACACAAGAAACACATAGCTCAAATTTTGTAGCTCAATATGTGACACAGGGAGATTAAACACTTTATATACCTGTGATGTACTCTCTTCTAGCCCATTACCGACTTGCAAACTCTGAACAGCCTTGACAAATGCACTTGCGAATTTTTGGTAGATACCTACAGATGCAACTTGCATTCTTAACAGAATAAAAGAGGCACCAATAACATATATGTGACATAAATGATCAGTATACCTTCTTGCACCAATATCCTGTTTGCACATACACACGTCTGTCCACTGTTCCGAAACTTGGCAGCAAGCTAAATAAGAATGGAGTAGGTGAATATGCATCATATTATGATCAAAATGATAGAATTTACACATTCGATAGTCTGTTAGCTGAAGTAGGAAAGTGTAAAATATATTAGTAATAGAAAGTGGTACATATGAAATGAACTTCATTAGCTGATTCAGCCGTAATCATGTTTGTTTTTGCCATATGGTGATGTTATCATCTAGAGAAGTAACAGGGGTATGTGCATTCCCTGGAAAGGCAACTGCATTACCTGGATACCAACACAACACTAAATTTCTAACATAATATGTGTTCGGAAAGAGTGAGGAAAGCGATATGTGTTTAGCCCACGTTATGTTTCTCAGTTGCAGCTCAGGAAAAAAAAGGAAGTCAAGAGACATACATATGCATGCATTGACCTAAGAAAACTGAGAGTTTTCAAGATCGTTCTTTAAAACCACGAAACAGGCCCCAATAGTCAATTAGCCAATTCATGCAAGTCTTAGACATAAGGTACAAATTCATCATTCTATTATGATGTCATCTCTACCTAGAGAGCTATCATGATCTTTTTGGTATGTATGTTAGTGGAAATACAAGACCTCAAAATAGTTGTAGAAGTGAGGAAAAGCATTTTTTTTTTACTTACACTGCCTTTAACGGCAACATCAATATCTGCATCATCGAAAACAATGCAAGGTGCATTTCCACCGAGCTCCAAAGAAACCTACATGAGAATTACTCTTGCAAATATAAACATTGATGGTATCACACTGAAACGAAACAATAAAAGCTTTTGCAGAAACATTCCAACTAAAAAAAAGGAAGTTAACCACGCAGTAAAAAGATCTTGCAAACTAACAATACCACATATATCCTGAACAGAATTCTACTGAAAAATTAAGTCAAAATGGCAAAGCAATTACTAACACATAACAGTATTACTAGCCAGCAAGTAGTTGCGTTGCTTAAAAGTGAAAACTCTGTCCAAAACCCTAGAGAATTAGATGATAACAATGCTGAATTGACCGAATAGCAAGTTCTGAAACTGGCACAGGACCAGAAAAATACAACCAGGGTGGTTCGAGAAATCTGGTGGTTTTTGCACCACTTATTGGTAAGGTTGGAGACTTTCTAGATTGATGTTTGGAGCATATCTAATACTGAGATATATAGACATTCCGGGCTGAATTGCATGCAGTATGGTATCTAGGGCCTAAACCAGACAAGACACATTTTATGGAAAGTAGATAAGGGCTAGCGTGACCAGAAGCAGCGAGCTACTCCTGGTTTGCTGAGCCTTTCTCCACAGATATCTTACATGTTCATCTGAAACAAGGTTAGTTATTGCAATGTCACCAAACGAAATTAATACAGCAGCTTGCAGCTATTGGATGTGTTCTTGGGAGGAGAAAGCTCTAAAGATGCACAAGAACTTTAAACTTGAGAGGTACGGTAATTTCTCCTCAAGTAGTTTCTCAGTACATACCTTTTTCACGGTGTTTGCTGATCCAGCCATCAGTTTTTTGCCAACAGCTGTTGAACCTGTGAACGTAATCTTTCTGACCTATAAAGAGGAAAACATGTGATGATGTACACCACAATTTATATGATTTAACATATCTAAAAAATACTTGCAAAACAACAACAACAACAACAACAACAACAACAACAAAGCCTTTAGTCCCAAACAAGTTGGGGTAGGCTAGAGGTGAAACCCATAAGATATCGCGACCAACTCATGGTTCTGGCACATGGATAGCAAGCTTCCACGCACCACTGTCCATGGCTAATTCTTTGGTGATGCTCCAGTCCTTCAGATCTCTCTTTACGGACTCTTCCCATGTCAAGTTCGGTCTACCCCGGCCTCTTTTGACATTATCAGCATGCTTAAGCCGTCCGCTGTGCACTGGGGCTTCTAGAGGCCTGCGCTAAATATGCCCAAACCATCTCAGACGATGTTGGACAAGCTTCTCTTCAATTGGCGCTACCCCAACTTTATCTCGTATATCATCATTCCGGATGCGGTCCTTCCTTGTGTGGCCACACATCCATCTCAACATGCGCATCTCCGCCACACCTAACTGTTGCACATGTCGCCTGCGCCATACAACATTGCGGGTCGAACTGCAGTCCTATAGAACTTGCCTTTTAGCTTTTGTGGCACCCTCTTGTCACAAAGAATGCCAGAAGCTTGGCGCCACTTCATCCATCCGGCTTTAATTCGATGGTTCACATCTTCATCGATATCCCCATCCTTCTGCAACATTGACCCCAAATATCGAAAGGTGTCCTTCTGAGGCATCACTTGCCCATCAAGGCTAACATCCTCCTCCTCCTCGTTCCTAGTAGTACTGAAAGCACACCTCATGTACTCGGTTTTAGTCCTACTAAGTCTAAAACCTTTCGATTCCAAGGTTTGCCTCCATAACTCAACTTCCTGTTGACCCCCGTCCGGCTCTCATCGACTAGCACCACATCGTCCGCAAAGAGCATACACCATAGGATATCTCCTTGTATATCCCTTGTGACCTCATCCATCACCAAGGCAAAAAGATAAGGGCTCAAAGCTAACCCTTGATGCAGTCCTATCTTAATTGGGAAGTCGTCAGTGTCGCCATCACTTGTCCGAACACTTGTCACAACATTATCGTACATGTCCTTGATGAGGGTAATGTACTTTGTTGGGACTTTGTGTTTCTCCAAGGCCCACCACATAACATTCCGCGGAATCTTATCATAGGCCTTCTCCAAGTCAATGAACACCATATGCAGGTCCTTCTTTTGCTCCCTATATCTCTCCATAAGTTGTCGTACCAAGAAAATGGCTTCCATGGTCGATCTCCCAGGCATGAAATCAAACTGATTTTTGGTCACGCTTGTCATTCTTCTTACACGGTGCTCAATGACTCTCTCCCATAGCTTCATTGTATGGCTCATCAGCTTAATTCCACGGTAATTAGTACAACTCTGAACATTCCCCTTGTTCTTGAAGATTGGTACTAATATACTCCGTCTCCATTCTTCTGGCATCTTGTTTGCCCGAAAAATGAGGTTGAAAAGTTTGGTTAGCCATACTATCGCTATGTCCCCGAGGCCTCTCCACACCTCAATGGGGATACAATCGGGGCCCATCGCCTTGCCTCCTTTCATCCTCTTTAAAGCCTCCTTGACCTCCGACTCCTGGATTCGCCTCACAAAACGCCTGCTAGTATCATCAAAGGAGTCATCCAGATCAATGGTAGAGCTCTCACTCTCCCCATTGAACAACTTGTCAAAGTACTCCCGCCATTTATGCTTAATCTCCTCATTCTTCACCAGGAGTTGATCTGCTCCGTCCTTGATGCACTTGATTTGGTCAACATCCCTCGTCTTCCTCTCTCGGCTCTTGGCCATCTTATAGATGTCCCTTTCGCCTTCCTTCGTGGCTAACCTTTCGTAAAGGTCCTCATACGCCCGACCCCTTGCTTCACTCACAGCTCGCTTTGCGGCCTTCTTTGCCATCTGGTACTTCTCTATGTTGTCTGCACTCCTACCCAGATATAGGCGTCTGAAACAATCTTTCTTCTCCTTGATTGCCTTCTGGACAATATCATTCCACCACCAGGTATCTTTAGCTTCTCTTCTACTTCCCCTGGACACTCCAAACTCCTCTGAGGCCACCTTACGAATGCAAGTCGCCACCTTACTTGCAAAAAAACATACTAGATAATTAATACTGAAAGAAAGGGAAGGAAATAAAACCTGTGTGCTCTGCATTAGTTCATCACCTATCTCAGGAGCATTACCCATCACAACATTTAGTGCACCCTAAATGAATAAATATGATTGAAACAGATGTCATGAATAAATTCACAGAAATACACGATGAAAAATAACTGTGATGAATAAAACCTTCCGTTAACAATGAAACAACTTGGCAGGTGCAAGTAAAAGATGGGAAAATATGATTTGGTCCAACAATACCCAAGGTCTGGTCTTTAGTGACTTTTGCAGGATTGCAGTTATGACTAGTTTAACAGTTTACTTCTCAAAACAAGCAAGGCATCCAAGAAATCTAGTAACAGAAGTTTCTCATTAATTGTGGCCATACCATGAATATGGAAATTTCGTTACAGAAATTTAGTAGTCCATTTTGAAACATGATCTTCGACAAGTACATATGGAAACAGAATAAATACACTCGTATACAAATAATACTTGAATAATAGAGGACTCAAGAGAATTACAGCTGGTATTCCAGCTTGAAGAGCAAGATCTGCTGCAGCTAATGCTGTCAGAGGTGTGAACTCCGATGGCTTGACAACAACAGTGCATCCACAAGCCAATGCTGGTCCAACCTGCAGGAAGGCATATATAAGAAAATGTACGAACATAAGTGATTTTATTTTGCACATTTTAACAAATGGAGAAGTGTGTTTTGCTTGAGACCTTTCTGGTTATCATTGCTAAAGGAAAATTCCATGGTGTAATAGCTCCAACTACCCCAATAGGCTGCAAAATATCCATAGTAAACTAATATTAGAAAAAATAAAAGCACAGGTTTACTGTACTAGAACAAGAAAATGAACTGCAAAACTAGAGTAGCATTCCAAGAGAATGTCAGTACCTAACATGACATTTTTGCTTGATGAAATGAAAGGTGAGAAGTGTACAGTGTGATTATGAAATAATGTAAACAAATATAAAAGTAATGGGGTAATGAAGGGCAAACTGACTACCAGAAGAAACAGGCATAATAAATGTTTAGAGGGTATTAGCATATTACCTGCTTCAGAACCAATAGTCTGCGGTCAGCTAGAGTTGGGGGAATAATATCACCATACACACGCTTTGCTTCCTCAGCAAAAAATTCTATGAAACTTGCACCATAGTTCACCTGAATATATGATTAGCAACAAATTAGCCTACCATAACCCTGGATAATGACAAGCTCCAACTAACTATTGTCAGTGCATGATTTCAGCAAGTACCTCCCCAAGGGCTTCTTTCATAGGCTTCCCCTGTTCCAGTGTCATAAGAAGTGCAAGTTCTTCCTTGTGTGACATAAGTAGGTCATGCCTTTGTGGAATATACATAGTGAGAAGACATATCCAGGTAATACTACAAGAAATTCATGCTATTATTAACACTTCAATCCATGCAAACTACCATTTTCTTAGTGCCTTGCTCCTTTCACTTGCAGTGAGTTTGCTCCAAGCTACAAAAACACAAAGGGTATAAACAAACAAAGAAAATAAGTGGTAAGTGGAAAAGCAACTATAACAAAATATGCAAAGAAAAATATTATTAGGCATGCAAATATTTAGCAAAGGCAAACAACAACAGCAAACATACAATTCCATGCAGGACTCGTATTTTTGTTATGAGGAAAAGATGAGTATCCTACTAGGTATTGAAAATCATAATTAAACTTGATTTACATAAGGTTTTCATCAAAAGAGGGCATGCATTAGATATTTTTTAATGAGCATTTCCGAAACAACAAAGTTGCCGATGCTTTAGCCAAATAAGCTTTTAGAGACCAATCTGTGTCTCCTTCTAATTTTGTTTGCCTAAGTACTGATCATGTATTCTCTTGTTGCCTTTCAGAGCTTGTACTAAGAAACTAGAGGATTCCCTTTGGGAGTCTACAAGATGTACTCGGTCTACTACGAAGTACAACTCCTATGTTCTA
Source organism: Hordeum marinum (assembly GCA_022496015.1). Taxonomy (NCBI): domain Eukaryota; kingdom Viridiplantae; phylum Streptophyta; class Magnoliopsida; order Poales; family Poaceae; genus Hordeum; species Hordeum marinum. The sequence goes on along the minus strand of CM039677.1, from coordinate 137,101,874 downwards.
CCAGAAACAAAACAACCATCACACATTCACCTAATATGGAGACAGTATAGTAGTTCTGATTTTTATTATTAAGTTACTATGACAATAGAACAACTAAGCCAGAATGAAAGCATTTTCTGATACACAGAAGGTATTAGTTGATTGTGGGGAGATGTAAGTGACATGTGAGCAGAGGCTCACTTGATTCATGGTGTTCCAATGCTGACCTTCCGTGGACATGGAAGCAATTTAATTTGCATATACTAATATTATAAGCATGTCAAAACAGTTAAACTATGGCACTTACAAAACATTATTTGGTCAGTGTTCAAGCATTAAAAGCGAATACACTAATGTGTTTGACATACTATAAAATGTAGTGTGAGCAGAAGCTATTGCATCAGCTGTTTCTTTGTTGCCCATGCAGGCTACATTTGCAAGGACCTCGCCAGTTGCTGGATTTTGCACCTACAAGGGGAAAAGGAGTTAGTCCAGTGATAAAGATTGACAATCAACATTCGCAACTTAGCATAGAGAGAATTTAGATATAAAAAGTGAGTAGTGTTGCAGTACCAACATTTCACTGATTCTTCATACTGTTCAGCGCTCTTTACAGAAATAACCTAAATAGCAAACTCAAAAGCTCAAGACCAGCTAAGTTCCGAAATTATTTTCGTGACTATTACAACAGCATCAAGGCCTGCGGTAGCTAAGGCAGGACACAACCATGTTGAAGAATTGCCTATGGCTCCAAACTATATCAGGCAAGAGGGAAGTTTTAGTGGCGCTAATGTCCTAGGGAAGTAGGAATGGGGCCGAAGTCCAAGCAACATTGCCAGAGCTCATAGATGCAGCACTAACCGAATGCTGTTGTTTGAGCATGAATGACACTCGTGGAGTTCTCCCATCTCAACACTGGATCTTCAGTCTGTCAACACTCGGTGCCACAGCCTAGTTTATGTACTTCCGCACGACAGACTCACCTGTCATGCGGTATAAAACCTCCCCAACGACCAAAACATGTTGCCACGAAGTACAAAATTCTGTTTAGCACACTCCACCAAGCAGTCTGACTCTGTCGCCCAAAGACTGCTCGCCGGAATGCCCCAGTGGGGAGAGAGTGTGCTCACAGCCTAAGAGCGCGGGACTAATAACTACACCAACAAAATTGCAATTCAGCAGATCGAAGTTAGAAATTCGGCATAAAATTTCCAACTCCTACGCGTTCCATTAAGTAGCAACTGGAGCACCGCAATAATCCCTGATTTCCCCTCGAAATCAAACGCTATCCGAACCGCGCCAATCCACAGGTGCCGCGAAGGCACCACTACGGTGAGACGGACGGAGGGAGGTACAGTACCTCGATGGTCTTCCCGTCGTAGGCGTCCACCCACTTGCCGCCGATGAGACCGCGCGTCCTGAGCAGCCCCGCCGCCCGGATCTTCTCCATCGCCGCGCCCGCGTCCACGCTGCCCATCTGCGCACCCACCCAGCAATTAACAGAAAAACACGACGACCCACCGAGCACCGCCGCCGGGGAGCGCGAGGGGTATGAAGGAGCGCAGGCGAGTGGGGTCGGGGAGGGAGGGCGTACGTGGCGGCGGCTGGCGACGCGGGAGGTGGCGGAGGCGGGGGCGGCTAGGATGTGGCGGGCGCCGAGCGCCGCCGCGCGGCTCATCGCCATCGCCATCTGAAGGAAGCGACGAGTGACCAACACCTGCACCTGGTTGTGTGGCCGGTTCTCTGTGTCTTATTCACACGAGCGCTTTACACGTGGCCTGCTGAGTTGGTGCGGATGTGGGAAATTTTGAACGTTGTGCGATGGCGACCTCACAACCTCCCCGACGTCGGCCAAAATTCCCGGGCCGGCGTTGGACCGCACGGACGGCCAGGCTCCAGATCATCATGGCACAAAGAATGCACCTGCCATTTTTACCCTCGTAGTAAAAAAACATTCTATGCAGGTGCAGCACCATGCAGACGACATCCATTTCGACTGGACATGCTCAACCATTTTACTACCTCTCTATACCGAAATACTTGAATTAATTAACTCAGGCATTAGCAAGCAGTTTCTGCTACTTTATTTTACACATAGTTAACATATTTGAAATGGCAGCCGGAGATATGGGCCAAACAGCCATCATCTCTCGGAGGCTCCGGGCAGCTTAGGCCACTGCATGGGCGTACGAAAAATTCTCGACCCATATTTATAAAAAAAAAAAGTTGGTCTGGGCGTAGCCCAGGCAAAGCCCAGGCAGCCTAGCTAGTTCCCCACCGGCCCACCCGGCCTCCCCGATCGACAAACAAGCGAGGGCGAACATGCCCAACTGCCCCGATCGAAACGAACCCCACTCGTTGCCCGTCGTGCGCGAACCCTAGCCCGTCACGGCATCGCTCCGTTGCTGCGTCACCCGTCGCCGGTCGCCGGTATTGCCCCCGCTCCCCGCCTCCCTCCCTTCCCCTTCCAGCGCCCAGGCTGCTCACTGCCGCATCCTACCGTGTCCGCCTGCTGCCCTGTCCGCGGCAGTCGGCGGCGCCAGGTCTGACGAGGGCGCGAGGCAGCGAGTCGGCGACCCCGACTAGGGAGCGAAGTTGCAGCCTGTAGGCTGCCCGGAGCCACCGAGGTAGTCTTGCCCAATTTGTTCGGCCTGTAGGGCATGGGCTGCCCTGTTTTATTTGATTTGAGTTGCTATATGCCAATATGCCATATTATTTGATTTGAGTTGCTATATGACATTGTATGTCTACTTGTAGACGTAGAAACCGATTTTAACATTGAGAAATTTTTGTTTTTTTAAATGTTTGCAGGAAAGCAAGATGAGTAAAAGAAACAGGACATTGAATTCTTTTTTTCAGGTTCGAACCACCGAAACCGCGGAAACATGTCCTTCGGCTCAAACAACTGAAAATTCCCCTAATGTTAGATCAGAACTCAAACCCAGTGATGTTGAATCGGACCCCGGTAAAAGAATACCCATTGAGGATTTAGATGTAGACATTAGAGATCTTGCTAGAAAGGAGTACATTAGTATGGGTCCTTGCCAACCAACTAATCATACATATGAACAAATCAATGGTAGAAGCTTTCATAACTATTAGTTCGATAATCATCGCGGCTGGTTGGAATATAGCATTGAAAAGAAATCAGCCTTCTGCTTTTATTGTTTCCTGTTTAATCAACCAAGAGCTGAAAACTATGGTATTGAAGCTTTCACGAAACATGGATTTAAAACTTGGAAGGATGGGCCTAAAGTTTTTAATCAACATGTTGGCAAGCATGATAGTGCTCATAATAAATCTAGGCAACATTATGAGGATTTCAAAAATCAAAGACAAAATCTGCCACATGTGTTTGATAGGGGTTCTCAGAAGAAAGAAGAAGAATACAAAGCTCGTCTCTTGATTATATTGAGTATTGTCAAATTTTTGATACTACAAGCTCTTGCTTTTCGTGGTCATGATGAGTCTAATAGCTCATCGAATAAGGGTAACTTTAGAGAGTTGTTGGACTTGTTCATGAAGAAAGACCCAAAGGTGGCAAAATTATTTGGAGATGCAGGAGATAACCATAAGTTGACTTCACATAAGATACAAAAGGATTTATGCAAGGCTTGTGCAAAAGCGATCACCGGTGTCATTATTGAGGAGATTGGAGATAGTAAATTTGTACTACTTGTTGATGAGTCCAGAGATACATCAATGAAGGAGCAAATGGCTATGTGTTTGAGGTCAGTAGCTTTGCAAATGGCTATGGGTGTTCTTAAAGTTTTTATATATTAATCATTCTTCTTTGTCTGTTGTAGGTATCTCAGCAAACGAGGGGAGGTGATTGAGAGATTCATGGCAATTGAGCATGTTCTTGACACGAGAGCAAATTCACTAAAGGCAGCTTTGGATGGTATGTTTGGCACACTTGGCTTATCTATGTCTAATTTGAGAGGACATGGTTATGACGGGGCTTCAAACATGAGAGGGGAATTTCGTGGGTTGCAGAGATTGATCTTGGAGGAAAATCTGTATGCTCATTATATACATTGTTTTGCCCATCAATTACAATTAGTGGTTGTTGCTGTTGCCAAGTGTTGTTCATCAGTAAGAGATTTTTTTTAGTACACAAGCATGGTTGTTAACATTGTTAACGCTTCTTGTAAAAGACATGATCAGTTAGCCCAAGAGCAACATGATGAAATAGTGCGTCAAATAGAGACTGGGGAACTTCGTGAGGGAAGGGGGGAAAACCAATTAACAAACCTTGCAAGCCCTGGTGATACGCGATGGGGATCACATCATAAAACATTGTGTCGTCTTGTTGAGATGTGGAAACCGGTTCTAAAGGTGTTAGAAAATTTACACGATGATGCAGATAATGTTTCCCAAAGAACCACAACCGCGGGGTTGATAAAACACATGGAGTCTTTTGAATTTGTTCTCATATTGCATCTTATGATTAGATTATTGGACAAGACTAACAATCTGTCACAATGCTTGCAAATGATAAATCAGAATATTGTACGTGATGTTGGATTGATTAAAACCACGTTGTAGGATATTCAAAAGATAAGGCAAGATGGTTGGGATGAGCTCTTTAAAGAGGTAACATGCTTTTGTGTCAAATACAACATTGTAGTGCCAAATATGAAAGATACAAGAACTGCTAATGGGCATTCAAGGACTTGGGGTGGGGATTTGGTAACTTACATCCATCACTTCAAATTTGGAATATTCAATGTGTTGCATAATCAACTTATTGTGGAGTTAAACAACCGTTTTGCTGAAAGGTCTACTCAATTGCTGAGATGCATTGCTTGACTTGATCCCAAGAATTCATTTGCCAATTATAGTGAAGGCAAGTTAGTAGATCTTGCTAATATGTATGTTGCTGACTTCTCTACATATGAAGTTACTTTTGTCCTAAGAAACCAACTAGACTCATTCATTCGGGAAGCAAGAGATGATCCACATTTGATGAATTGCAATGATCTTGGTCATCTTGCCATTAATATGGTGAAAACTGATATGCACACAACTTATCCCTTGGTTTACCGTCTTGTTGAGTTAGCATTGATTTTACCTATTGCAACCGCAACAGTGGAAAGAGCATTCTCAGCAATGAGCATTATCAAGACTCGATTGAGAAACAAAATGGGTGATGATTGGATGGATCATAGAATGGTATGTTACATTGAGCGAGATGCATTTGTTACTATTGAAGAATCAAAGATAATCGAGCGATTTCAAGGTTATCGCACACGTAAAGGCCTTTTGCCTCGTCCTATCGGTAAGTTTTCACATTTTACATCTATTATTAACTAGTTTTACTTGCTATATTATGCAGTGATTTACATTTCATAATTGATGATTGAAGGATTGGCTTCTTCTGCTATTGAAGATGTAGTCATGGAAGGCTCAGATCAACCAATCCTTTGATTTGTTATTAATCATTTGTATCATCTATCTATGCTACATATTGTCTTTTGATTTGACTTGCTTTATTAGTTGAACCGTTATGGAACAAATGCTATCGTTGAATATTATGTTTGATTTCTTATTAGTTATGCAACATGGCTTGACTTTTATATGTCTTGAAACTAGAGTTTTCTCTCGATAGTTTTTAGCCATTAGTTTCTCGCCTGGGGCGTCAGCAAATCCTGGGTCCGCCACTGCACACACGCATATATACAAAGAGAAATAAGCTTATGCATCACACATGAATAAAAACTACTCCGTATATATTTTTTAGAAAAGGACGATGACCCTTGCATCTGCATTATAACGGTGTATGCGGTCATTTTATTAATTATTCATAAAGACTATTTAAAATAATACTAAAATAATACATTGGTAAGTCTGAAGCCATCATCTTGACAACATTTGTCGTTACTTCTATCCACTTGATGAAAGGGTGCCGAATGTCTGAACCGAATACCAAACAGACATCGCATCAGACCCTAACATCTAAAGTCGGAAGTGCCAACCAACCCTAGGGTCTGGGGCACGCACCGGTCTGGCATAATCTCAGAGGTCGCAACTGTCGTCTTCCACCGGTCCATCTTCAATGCATATACTGACGCACCGACATTTCCCGGCCTGTCATCGACGCCACCAAGGCGTTAGACAACACCACCTTCATGCGCGTGTCTATCATCATACTTCTGTCATCAAGCCCCTGGTGCGCCACACCGTCATGTGACATGAAACGCTGCACCGCCTCTAAAACCATCCACCGACCCCTCGAGTCAATGCACACCTCCTTGAATGATGCCCCTGAGGAGGGAACGACACAAGAGCATCGCCATCATCCGATCGACTGATCAAGGGTTTCCCTTAGAGATAGCAAGAAGAGTTGGGAGCTTCGCCTCGATAATGCCTTCATGAAGGAAACGACGTCAAGGGTGTCACCATCATCGGCTATAGCCATCGCCCAAAGATCATGTTTTCACCCGGATCCATCCCAAAAACATCCAACTAACAACTCGTGCATTTGCAAGACCACCTTCAAAGCCCTGGAGCTGATTGTCCAGATTCGGCGATTATCCACAGCCGCACTGCCACCGCACTGTAACCTGACACTCCGGCCACTACCGAAGGACGCCACCACTAGAGCATGGAGGAAGGGCTGTCACCCCGTTGCGCCATGCTGGAAGAGCCATTAGGATGAATACCAAGCACTCTCTTAACCGTCTTTGTACCGGTCGGGATCCGGGGTCGATTCGCCAGACCATCGAAGCAGATCCACTTGGGACATGGGTACATCCACGCTATGTAGCCAAATAGGATCTCGGCCTCACCGGTCGCCGCTTGGGACCCCCACCCCAAATCCATACTGTCACGTAGGTGCCCCGCGAGACACCGCCCCCCTATAGGGTCAGGGCCACCTATCGCCGCCAACACCAAAAAGAGGCGACAATTGCATCCGGTCAAGATCTGTCACAACCCGGATATGAAGTCGTGTCGTCTTGATCCGCCGTTGCTGGAGCAAAATAGTGTCGCGCAGCCTGGACACCTCTAGGAGAATGAAGAAGGCCGATGACTCCCCAGCAGGAGATCAGTTGCCATGAGATGAGCCCATGTGGCCAGGAACCTCACCACCCTTAGGGGGCGAGCCCGTCGCCGCCATGGCATGTGCCGGCAGGGAGGGGAGGCATTGGCGGAGGATCTGTTGCCGTCGGCAGCTAGGGCACTCCCGGGTCACTCGGGAGCGACACGGGAGTTGGGTTACTCGCTTTTTGAGATGGCTGCACATAGGAAATTTTTCACACGGTTGATCTTAGATAGCAGCTTGGATGATCTTCAGAAAGCGACATGGATTATTTCATGAATCTAAGGTGGGGCGATAAGATCAAGATACCGAGGACACATGAGAATCTCCATTTGCATTGGACACAGACATGCTCCATCACCTATCATAATTATCTTCATGTCCACGTCTAGATTCAGCTCCTTGAGACTATGAAACCCAAAAATAAAGGCAAGAGGTGCCTCCTCATAGTACTCGGGGGGTAAAGCTAGAGAGGCAAGAAGGGGTAGCTCATTACTTAGTTGGTTTATGAAGTATTGTGACACCATGCCTTTTGGATTTTCTTGTCTTTGGATCAAGGTCGTGAAACTAGTTCTACTGGCCACCAGACAGTGATCATGTGCCATTTAAAAGTTATTATTAATATAATTTCATAAAAACACCACATTAGCGACATTTTTGCAAAAAACCACATAGTCCCTAATTTTTTCTAAAAGCCATCGTGTTTCTAGTAAACACTGTTTGCAAAATGCACTGATCAGGTGATTTATCCCATTTAATCACTTTCTCACGGGTGGGATGAACTGTAAGAAGCTGACATGGTAAAAAATACATACACATCCCTGAATCTAAAAATAAAATGCAATCAACCCCACATCCCCTAAATCGCAACCACTACGGCATATCATCGCCGCTACCCTATGCCCGCAAGCAAGTTGCCTTCGTCGCCGCCCCATGACTGTCGGCAAGCATGCCTTGTGGTGTCACCGGCCCCACACTGCTAGACCATGCCATCACCCCTGCCTCCCTTCCCCTTGGGAGTGCCACCGCCACCTGGTCCATATCGAGCCACCTGATTCCATGGAGCTCCGGATCGCCGAGCCAACTGCCGACCCGACCTGCAACATCAACACCTTTGCCCCCAGCCGCCGAGCCTTCCGTGCCTCCATCGGGGAGCATGGGACACTACTAGGGAAAAGCCTAGCAGTAGCGTGGGTTTTGGCCCTGTCAATAGCGTGGGGAGCTTTTCTACTCGTACAACGCCACAACTAATTCTTGGCGTCGCCTTTGCCCCCAGCCCCCCTAGCCGCGCCTAGCAGGCTTGTCGCCTCCTGGCAGGTCTCCTAACCCTAATTTTTGGCCTATAAATACCTAAATATTCCCCCAAGATCAGAACGAGCCACACAAATACTTTTCTGCCGCCGGAAGCCTCCATTCCCGAGAGATCCAATCTTGGAGCCTTTTCCGGTAATCTGTCGGAGGGGGTTTCAATCACGGAGGGCATCTACATCAACTCCATTGCCCCTCCGATGATGCGTGAGTAGTCCACCATAGACCTATGGGTCCATAGCTAGTAGCTAGATGGCTTCTTCTCTCTCTTTGATCTTCAATACCATGTTCTTCATGATCTTCATGGAGATCTATCCAATGTAATCCTGTTTTGTTGTGTGTTTGTCAAGATCCGATGAATTGTGAGTTTATGTTCAGATTATCCATGAATCTTATTTGAATCTCCTCTGATTTCTTATATGCATGATTTCATATCCTTGCAAGTCTCTTCGAGTTATTGGTTTGGTTTGGCCAACTAGATTGGTAATTCTTGCAAGGGAGAAGTGCTTGGTTTTGGGTTCAATCTTGTGGTGTCCTCACCCAGTGACATAGTAGGGGTAGCGAGGCACGTATTGTATTGTTGCCATCAAGGGTAACAAGATGGGTTTTTCATCATATTGCTTGAGTTTATCCCTCTACATCATGTCATCTTTCTTAATGCGTGTTGGGAGACGTAGTAGTAAATCAAAAATTTCCTACGTTCACCAAGATCTATCTATGGAGAAACCAGCAACGAGAGGGGAGAGATTGCATCTTCATACCTTTGAAGATCGCTAAGCGTAAGCATTACAAGAACGCGGTTGATGGAGTCGTACTCGCAGCGATTCAGATTGCGGTAGATCCGATCAAATGCCGAACGGACGACACCTCCGCGTTCAACACACGTGCAGCCCGGTGACGTCTCCAACACCTTGATCCAGCAAGGAGGAAGGAGAGGTTGGGGAAGGGCTCCAACAGCAGCACGACGGCGTGGTGGTGGTGGAGTAGCAAGGTATTCCGACAGGGCTTCGCCTAAGCGCTGCGGAGGAGGAAGAAGAGAGGTAGGGCTTTGCCGTGAGAGAGAGAGAGATCAAATCTTATCTCAAAACATCCAAAACCTCACGTATATATAGGAGGAGGGACGTGGAGGGATGGCTTGGCCTCTACTCCAAAGAGGAGAGGGTCGGCCGAATTAAAGGGAGAGTCCACCTCCCACAAGGGAGGTGGATCTCCTCCTTTTAAATCCTTTTTGCCTTATCTCCTTATCTCCAGCCACATGGGCCCACATAGATGGTCTTGGCCGACCCAATATGGGCTGGCACACCTCCTATAAGGGCCCATGAGGTCCTTTGGTCGTCACACCCCTCTCGGGGGTCCTCCGGCACCCTCCCGGCACTCCCGGTACACTACCGATGAGCCCGAAAACTTTCCGGTGACCAAAACTGGACTTCCTATATATCATTCTTTACCTCCGGACCATTCCGGAGCTCCTCGTGACGTCCGGGATCTCATCCGGGACTCCGAACAACCTTAGGTAATCACGTATACCATTTCCCTATAACCCTAGCGTCATCGAACCTTAAGTGTGTAGACCCTACGGGTTCGGGAGACACGTAGACATGACCGAGACACTTCTCCGGCCAATAACCAACAGCGGGATCTGGATACCCATGTTGGCTCCCACGTACTCCACGATGATCTCATCGGATGAACCACGATGTCGGGGATTCAATTAATCCCGTATACAATTCCCTTTGTCTATCGGTATGGTACTTGCCCGAGATTCGATCGTCGGTATCCCTATACCTTGTTCAATCTCGTTACTGGCAAGTCTCTTTACTCGTTCCGTAATACATCATCCCGTGGCTAACTCCTTAGTCACATTGAGCTCATTATGATGATGTCTTACCGAGTGGGCCCAGAGATACCTCTCCGTCACACGGAGTGACAAATCCCAGTCTCGATTCGTGCCAACCCAACAGATACTTTCGGAGATACCCGTAGTGCACCTTTATAGCCACCCAGTTACGTTGTGACGTTTGGCACACCCAAAGCATTCCTACGGTATCCGGGAGTTGCACAATCTCATGGTCTAAGGAAACAATACTTGACATTAAAAAGCTTTAGCAAACGAACTACACGATCTTGTGCTATGCTTAGGATTGGGTCTTGTCCATCACATCATTCTCCTAATGATGTGATCCGTTATCAACGACATCCAATGTCCATGGCCATGAAACCGTGACCATCTATTGATCAACGAGCTAGTCAACTAGAGGCTCACTAGGGACATGTTGTGGTCTATGTATTCACACATGTATTATGGTTTCCGGTTAACACAATTATAGCATGAACAATAGACAATTATCATGAACAAGGAAATACAATAATAACCATTTTATTATTGCCTCTAGGGCATATTTCCAACAGTCTCCCACTTGCACTAGAGTCAATAATCTAGTTCACATCACCATGTGATTAACACTTACATCACCATGTGATCATATCATCATGTGATTAATACCCAATAAGTTCTGGGGTTTGTTCATGTTTTGCTCGTGAAAGAGGTTTTTAGTCAGCGGGTCTGCGACATTCAGATCCGTGTGTACCTTGCAAACTTTCCATTTCATATTTGTAGATACTGCTCTCACGCTCCACTTGGAGCTATTCCAAATGGCTGCTCCACTATACGTAGCCAGATTTCTACTAAGAGTCATCCGGATTGGAGTTAAAGCTTGCATCATCGTAACCCTTTACGATGAACTCTTTATCACCTCCATAATCGAGAAATATTTCCTTAGTTCTCAAGTTACTAAGGATAACTTTGACCGTTGTCCAGTGATCCACTCTTGGATTACTCTCGTACCCCTTGACAGACTCATGGCAAGGCACACACAGGTGCGGTACACAGCATGGCATACTATATAGAGCCTATGGCTAAAGCATAGGAGATGACACTCATCTTTTCTTTATCTTCTGCCGTGGTCGGGTATTGAGTCTTACTCAATTTCACACCTTATAATACAGTCAAGAACTCCTTCTTTGACCCATCTATTTTGAAATCCTTCAACAACTTGTCAAGGTATGTCTTCGTCGAAAAAACTTATCAAGCGAATTGATCTATCCCTATAGATCTTGATGCTCAATAAAATAGTAGCTTTATCTGGGTCTTCCTTAAAAAAAACTCTTTTCAAACAACCCTTCATGCTCTTCCAGAAATTCTACATCATTTCCGATCAATAATATGTCAACTACATATTCTTATAAGAAATTCTATAGTGCTCCCACTCACTTTCTTGCAAATACAAGTTTCTCATAAACTTTGTATAAACTTAAACACTTTGATCACCTCATCAAAGCATATATTCCAACTCCGAGATTCTTGCTCCAGTCCATAGAAGGATCGCTGGAGTTTGCATATTATTAGCATCCTTAGGATTTACAAAACCTTCTGGTTGTATCACATACAACTCTTCCTCACAGAAACCATTACAGAAACCTTGTTTTGTCATCCATCTGCCAGATTTCATAATCAAAAAATGCAGCAACTGCTAACAAAATTTTAATAGACTTTTAGCATCGCTACAGATGAGACAATCTCATCGCAGTCAACTCCTTGAACTTGGCGGAAACTTCTTTGCGACAAGTCGAGCTTTATAAACGGTGACATTTCACCATTAGCGTCTATGTTTATTTCAAAGGTCCATTTGTACTCAATGACCCGCCATTCAACAGGCAAGTCTACCAAAGTCCATACTTGGTTTTCATACATGGATCCTTTCTCGGATTTCATGGCTCCTAGCCATTTGTTGGAATCCGGGCCCACCATCGCTTCTCCATAGTTCGTAGGTTCATCGTTGTCCAACAACATGATTTCCAAGACAGGGTTGTCGTACTACTCAGGAGCAGTACGCGTCCTTGTCGACCTACGAGGTTCGATAGTGACTTGATCCGAAGCTTCATGATCATCATCATTAACTTCCTTTTCAACCGAGTAGGCTCTACAGAAACATCTTTCTATGTTGCGCTATTCTCTGGTTGAAACAAAGGTTCAACAACCTTATCAAGTTCTATCTTCCTCCCACTCAATTCTTTCGAGAGAAACTCTTTCTCAAAAAAGGACCCGTTCTTAGCAACAAACACCTTTTGCGCTTGGATCTGAGATAGAAGGTATACCCAATGTCTCATTAGGGTATTCTATGAAGATGCATTTGTCTGCTTTGAGTTCGAGCTCGCTAGGTGAAAAACCCATTTTCACATAAGCGTCGCAGCCCCAAACATTAAGAAATGACAGCTTAGGCTTCTGTCAAACCATAATTCTCACGGTGTCATCTCAACAGACTTAGATGGTGCCCTATTAAAGTGAATGGATTTGTCTTTAATGCATAACCCCATAACGATAGTGGCAAAACGATAAGAGACATCATAGTACTCACTATATCCAATAGAGCACGACTACGACGTTCGAACACACCATCACACTATGGTGTTCCAGGAGGCGTGAGCTGTGAAACAATTTCCACATTGTCTAAAATTGCATACCAAACTCGTAACTTAGATATTCACCTCCATGATCATATCATAGACATTTATCTTCTTGTCACGATGATCTTTAACTTCACTCTGAAACTCCTTGAACCTTTCAAACATTTCAGATTCGTGTTTCATTAAGTAAATATCCCCATATTTACTCAAATCATCAGTGAAGGTAAAGAAAAACAATGATATCCACTGCGTGTTTCAACACTCATTGGACCACATACATCATCATGTATTAATTCCAATAAGCCACTTGCCCGCTCCATCATATTGGATGACGGGGTCTCAGTCATCTTGCCCAAGAGGCATGGCTCGCATGTCTCAACCGATTCGAAATCGAGTGAGTCAAAAATCCATCATCATGGAGTTTCTTCATGCGATTTATACCAATATGACATTACGTGGCAGTCCCACAAGCATGTGGTACTATCATTATTAACTTTGTATCTTTTGGTACCAATGTTATGAATATGTGTACTACTACGATCATGATTCGATAAACCATTTCGAGCGGGTGCATGACCATTGAAGGCATTATCCATGTAAACAGAATAACCATTATTCTCTAACTTATATGAATAACCGTATCGCACTAATCATGATCTAATCACGTTCATGCTCAACGCAAACACCAAATAACATTTATTTAGGTTTATCACAAATCCTGAAGGTAGAGAGAGCGTGCGATGGTGATCACATCAATCTTGGAAATACTTCCAACACACATCGTCACCTTTCACCTAGCTAGTCTCCATTTACTCCGTAGCTTTTATTTCGAGTTGCTAACACTTAGCAACCGAACCGGTATCCAATACCCAGGTGCTACTAGGAGTACCAGCAAGGTACACATCACTAACACGTATATCAAATATACTTCCATCGACATTACCAGCCTTCTTATCTACCAAGCATCTAGGGTTTTTCCGCTTCAGCGAACATTCTCCTCATAACAGAAGCACTTAGTCTCGGGTTCGGGCTCAACCTTGGATTTCTTCACTAGAGCAACAACTGGCTTGCCATTCCCGAAGTTTTCCCTTCTTGCCCTTGCCCCTTTTGAAACTAGTGGTTTCACTTAACCATCAACACTTGATGCTCCTTCTTGATTTCTACCTTCGTGGTGTCAAACATCACGAACAACTCAGGGATCATCTTATCCATCCCTGGCATGTTATAGTTCATCACGAAGCTCTAGTAGCTTGGTGGCAGTGACTTGGAGAGCTGCATTAATCACCATCTCATCTGGAAGATTAACTCCCACTTGATTCAAGTGATTGTAGCACACGCTCACAGATTAAGCTATTCTCCTTTATCTTGCAGACAAAGAATCTTGTTGGAGGTCTCATACCTCTCAACATAGGCACGAGCCTGAGATCACAATCTCAGGTCCTAGAACATCTCATATGTTCCGTGACGTTTAAAACGTTTTGGAGCCTCAATTCTAAGCCGTAATGCATGACGCATTGAACTATCACGTAGTCACCAAAAAGTGTCTGTCATATGTTCACAACATCTACAGACAACGCTTGAGGGAGTGGTGCAGTTAGCGGTACATCAAAAACATAAGCTTTCTGTGCAGCAATGAGGACAATCCTCAGATCACGGACCCAGTCCGCATTATTGCTACCATCAACTTTCAACTTACTTTTCTCTAGGATTGTATCAATAAAACTGTGGAGCTACAGCGCGAGCTATCTACGACATAATTTGCAAGGACATTTTTAGACTAAGTTCATGATAATTAAGTTCATTTAATCAAATTATTAATGAACTCCCACTTAGATAGACATCTCTCTAGTCTTCCAAGTGATACATGATCCATGTCAACTAGCCCGTGTCCGATCATCACGTGAGACGGACTAGTCATCCATGGTGAACATCTCTATGTTGATCGTATCTTCTATACGACTCATGTTCGACCTTTCGGTCTTCCGTGTTCCGAGGCCATGTCTGTACATGCTAGGCTCGTCAAGTCAACCTAAGTGTTTCGCATGTGTAAATCTGGCTTACACCCGTTGTATGCGAACGTTAGAACCTATCACACCCGATCATCACGTGATGCTTCGGAACGACGATCCTTAGCAACGGTGCACAGTTAGGGTGAACACCTTTCTTGAAATTTTATTGAGAGATCATCTTATTTACTACCGTCGTTCTATGCAAATAAGATGTAAACATGATAAACATCACATGCAATCAATATAGTGACATGATATGGCCAATATCATCTTGCTCCTTTGATCTCCATCTTCGGGGCACCATGATCATCACTGTCACCGGCACGACACCATGATCTCCATCATCATGATCTCCATCATTGTGTCTTCATGAAGTTGTCTCGCCAATTATTACTTCTACTACTACAGCTAACGTTTAGCAATAAAGTAAAGTAATTACATGGCATTTATGATTGACACGCAGGTCATACAATGATATAAGACAACTCCTATGGCTCCTGCCGGTTGTCATAGTCATCGACATGCAAGTCGTGAACCCTATTACAAGAACATGATCAATCTCATACATCACAATGCATCACATCACATCATTTTGGCCATATCACATCACACGGCATATGCTGCAAAAACAAGTTAGACGTCCTCTAATTTGTAGTTGCAAGTTTTTATGTGGTTGCTATAGGTTTCTAGCAAGAACGTTTCTTACCTACGTCAAAACCACAACGTGATATGCCAATTTCTATTTACCCTTCAAGACCCTTTTCATCGAATCCAATCCGACTAAGGTGGGAGAGACAGACACCCGCTAGCCACCTTATGCAACTAGTGCATGTCAGGCGGTGGAACCGGTCTCACGTAAGCGTACATGTAAGGTTGGTCCGGGCCGCTTCATCCCACAATACCGTCGAATCAAGATAAGACTAGTAACGGCAAGCATATTAACATCACTTAATACTCTAGATGCAGGCAGGAGTCGGTCGATGTGTGGAGTAATAGTAGTAGACACAGAATCATTTTGGTCTACTTGTCACGGGCATGATGCCTATATGCATGTTCATTGCCTTGGATAACTACATGATTACTCGCTTTTCTATCAATTGCTTGACAGTAATTTGTTTACCCACCATGATATTTGCCTTCAAGAGAGAAGCCTCTAGTGAAACCTATGGCCCCCGGGTCTATCTTCCATCATATATTTTCAGATCTATACCTTGCTGCAATTTATTTATCTTTTACTTTCCTCACTCGTTTACATCTATCTCTATTAGATCTAATCCTTGCAAATAACCGTGAAGGGATTGACAACCCCTTTATAGCGTTGGGTGCAAGAGTTTGCTTGTTTGTGTAGGTGCAACCATTGGTGACTTTCTTGTTCCTCCTACTGGATTGATACCTTGGTTCTCAAAAACTGAGGGAAATACTTATCTACTTCGTTGCATCATCCTTTCCTCTTCGAGGGAAAACCAACGCATGCTCAAGAGGTAGCAGGTATTCAAGTCATTCACCTGATATATGTTATGGCATCAAACTTGGGGATTCTTGTGACCTTGGGGATCTATGCATAGGGGTTGATTGCACGGTTTCATACTATGTTCTCCGATAGAAATCTTGGGGCACTCTTTGAGGTTATCTGTGTTGGACTAAGTGTTATGAATCTGAAATTGTTTGATGCGTATCATCTAACTAACTCATGGATACTTGTGATGACATTGGAGTATCTAGGTGACATTAGAGTTGGTTGATGCGTATCATATGGTGTTATTTTAGCACGAACTCTTAGATAGATCGATCGAAAAGTATAACTTGGTATTATTTTAGTACGAACTCTTGGATAGATCGACCGGAAAGGATAACTTTAAGTTGGTTTCATACCCTACAAATAATATCTTCTTATGTTCTCCGCTAGATAAGAACTTTGGAGTGATTCTTCGTTGCACATTGAGGGATGGTTATGTGATCCAATTATATTAGCATTGTCGAGAGATTGGGCTAGCGAAAATACGGGCCCTAGGCCTTGTTTTTAAGCATTGCAATATCGTTTGTGCTCACTTTTGTTACTTGCTACCTTGATGTTTTTTATTATTACTATTACAAAAATAAATATCTACTATCATTACTATACTTGTATCATCATCTCTTCACTGAACTAGTGCACCTATACAATTTACCATTGTATTTGGTGTGTTGGGGACACAAGAGACTTTTTATTATTTGGTTGCAGGGTTGTTTGAGAGAGACCATCTTCATCCTACGCCTCCCACGGATTGATAAACCTTAGGTCATCCACTTGAGGGAAATCTGCTATTGTCCTACAAAACACTGAGCTTGGAGGCCCAACACGAGTCTACAAGAACAAGTTGTGTAGTAGACATCAAGCTCTTTTCTGGCGCTGTTGCCAGGGAGGTGAGTGCTTGAAGGTATATCTTTAGATCTTGCAATTGAATCTTTTAGTTTCTTGTTTTATCACTGGTTTGGTTTATAAATAAAACTAAAAAATGGAATTGAGGTAGCCTCATATTATTCATCTTTATCATGTCTTTGTTGAAAATGATGGAAATGAAAATTGTGCCCAATTGGTAGAATAAGAATTCAATAAAATGTTTGGGATAAATGATGAGCATGATTCCAATGTCGTTAGTATGAATTCTATTAATATCCAAAATACTAATGATGATTGCACTAGTCATGGTAAAAAAATCTTATAAGCGGGTCAATTTTTGTGGAGTGCATAAAGTTTGGGAAGACGTGTCTTATAGGTATGATAGATTTTGTAAGAAGCATAAACATGATAGAACCAGTTTTTTTGAAAGTGATAGATGAATTTGCTATAAAATTATGTTCCCTTTGTCCTATTACTTGTGAACTTTGCAATAAAGTTGGTCATCTTAATTTACAATGCAAACTTTTTCATGATCAAATCATGGCCAAATATTGTAATGACTTGATCACCCTTGAACTTTATAATGAGATTTCTCTATTTTGGGGGAGTGAAGAATTGACACATAAAAATAGTTGGTTTGAAGTATTCATTCTCCAGGACGACATTGAAACTAATCTAAAAAATATCTATATGTTTTGCATGGTAAATTGTAATGAGAATGCTTATATTGCCAACTATAGAAATATGGGAAAACCAATATAATATAAAAGGAACTCTAATGAAAGGGTAAAGATTTCCAGTTTCCCTCCTATTGTCTCTCATGATGAAATAGGTGACGAGGAGGAGCTCCTTATTCAACCAATCTCATCCATAAGAAGCTCAAAAAATTAATTAAACTCACACATGATGTGGTGAAGAAAAATAAAAGAATAAAGAGTAGAGGTAAAAAGGTATCTCTCCAAAATGATGTTGCTCCTATTATTGTTGTGCCTCATGAGGATGAATCAAAAATAATTGTGGAAGATGGTACACTTGATGGTGATTTTGTTATACCTATTGCTTGTTGTGATGACTATGATTGGGAAGATAATTATACTTCTTATAATCTTGAAAATATTTTTGGCACCAACTTGGTAAATTATGATGATAATAATTATTATACTATTGGTGCTATTCATACTATTAATGATGAGAGTGATTATGCTTATGATATGCTAAGCCACAAGCTTGGGGATGCTATGTTTGATGAGAATGACATGTTTGAGAATTTATTTGCTGCAATTAATTTTTGTCCCAAGCTTGGGGATGCTATGCTTAATGAACATGATCTTTTTAGTTCCCCTACTTTGAATGATCAAATTTGTTATGATGATTGCATGCCTCCTAATTATGATGATTGCGATATTTATGAAAGTGGATTTGGAAGAGTGTCAACTTTAGATAATCATTATCCCACTATTTTGGAGGGTGTTGAATTTTAGTATAATGATAAAAGTGGATTTGGAGAGGTCATGACTTTAATTAGTACTAATTCCACTATTTTGGAAGAGGTTTCACTTGACCATGATGAGAACAAAGTTGCTACTTATGATGATTACAATGATGATACTTATGTTATAAAAATTAGTGATAATTATTGTCATAATTTTGAATATCCTTTTACCGAACGTTACTCTTTTAATGTGGAAACAATTTATAGTATTCAAGTTTCATTTGATGCTCCCACTATTATGAATGAGAAGAAATTTGCTTATGAGGAGAGTAATAAAATTTCTATGCTTGTGGATCATGAAAAGAATGCTTTATGTGATATTTATATTGTTTAATTTATTCATTATGCTACTGAAAATCATTATGAGGGAGGAACATATGCTTTTACATATTGCAATAATATCAAGTTTCTTCTCTATGTGTTGGAAATTTTGAAGTTATACTTGTTTTGCCTTCCTATGTTAATTGATTCTTGCTCCCATAATTTTGTTCCTCACAAAATCCCAATTCATAGGAAGTGGGTTAGAATTAAATATGTTTTCCATGTGATTCATGATGCTCTCTTTATGTTTCAATTCTCTACTTTTATGCGAGCATCATTGAAATCATCATGCCTAGCTAAAAAGGCATTAAAGAAAAGTGCTTGTTGGGAGACAACCCAACACTTTTACTTCCTGCTTTTGTATGTTCACATGATTAATATACTGTAGTAATCCTGTTTTGTGCCATTTATTTAAATAAAGTGCCAAGTAAAGCCTTTGGGATAGTGTGGATACTTGCTTGTTTGTTTTTGTGCAAAAACAGAAAGTTATGCATCCAGTATATGAATTATCTGATTTTATCGGAGCATCAAAAAATTCTGAAATATTTACATCAAATTTCTATGCAAATTCTATGCGTTGTCCTAATTGTTAAGAATTTTTAGAGTCAGGGAAGTATGGTGATCATTCAGATCTTCACAGATTGTTCTGTTGACAGATTCCGTTTTGCATGCATAGTTGGCTTGTTTCAAGTGTTTCATAGCTCATATTTGGTGATATAAATTATCGAATGATGAAATACAGTAGGTATTATGTTATAACAATTATAAATCTTGTCTTGAATGTACCTAAGTGAATGATCTATCTTTACTACACTAATCCATGTCACGAAGTTCTGTTAAGTTTTGTGTGATTGAAGTTTTCAAGTTTTGGGTGAGATACCAATAGGAGATGAACAAGGAGCAGAAAGGAACTAATATTGGGTATGCCCAAGGCACCCCCAAGGTAATATCAAAGGAAGACTCAAGCATCTAAGCTTGGGGATGTCCCGGAAGGCATCCCGTCTTTCGTCTCCAACATTATCAGTATATCTTACTTGAAGCTATATTTTTATTCGTCATATGATATGTGTTTTGCTTGGAGCGTCCTTTTATTTTATTGTTATCTTTTATATGTTATTCATAATCTTGGTTTTCAATAAAAATTTCCAAGAATTGCCTTAGGATGCCTCCATTGCTGTTTTGACGTGTGCTATGTAAAAACAGAAACTTTTTCCGTAGTGTTTGAATTTTCATATTTTGCTAGAACGTGGAAAGTTTCTGAAATTTTTACAAAATGTTTTCATATAAATTATTTATCACTTCATAAATTTTCATATTTTTGAGTTATAGAAGTACACTGTTTTGATAAATTGCTATAGACTGTTCTGTTTGGACAGATTGTTGTCATAGTTTTGGCATCTACTTATCCTATAGTTTCCATAACCTATATTGGTAGATATAAATTTTGGAAATGATAGTAAATAGTAGATGAAGTTTGAAAAATATTTTGCAACTTGTATTTACAGTACATGAACTGTGGATTTATTCTTATGTGTACTAACCTATCTTGTGAGTTCTTTTCGAGTTTTGTGTTGATGAAGCTTTTGAGAATAGGTGAAATCGTGATATGAGAGGATTGAATGAGATACAAAATCTCAAGCTTGGGGATTTCCAAGGGACCCAAGTAAATATTTCAAGAAGTCTCAAGCATCTAAGCTTGGGGATGCTAAAACATCCCACTTCTCTTCATCAAACAAATATTGGTTAGACTATGTTGAGCCTAAATTTTTATTTGTCCACATGGTTTGTGCTATTATTTAAGTGAAATTTTTATTTTGATTGATATTTAGAAAAAATACTCAGATCTGAAAATATTTATATATAGAGAGAGTTCTCAAATGGCTACCCATTTACTTAACTAGTCGCTTGATCTTCACTTATATCTTTTTGGAGTAGCTTGTCATTTACTCTTGTGCTTCACTTATATCCTATGAGTAAATTGTTGAATGAATTGAATACCATGAATTTGAAATTATATCTTCATATCATGCCTAGTAGTAGCTTCACATTGGGTTTAGAAAGTGAAATCTTTTGAAGCTTGACAATCACAATATGGGTCATACAAGCAATTCGTGAATGATTAGTATAAGGAAGAGAACTTTCACTTACGAATATATTATCTTTGAATCTTTTATGATTGTGAATACCCATTAATATTTTTCAAACTTGAGAAAATTAGTTGAAGTTGGACAAGGAAGACAGCGTAATGAGTTATGGTTGTGTATATTTGCAAAGAAGTTATATTGTTATGGATCCTCCAACATGTGGTGTTTGCTCAAGATCTTTTGCTAGCCAAAAATTCATACTAAGTAGAGATACTATTTGTGCATCCAAAAACCCTTAAACCCATTTTCTTTCCATGAGTGTCCACCATACCTACCTATGGATTGGATAAAATCCTTCAGGTAAGTTGTCATTGGTGCAAAAAGGAAATAAAAATTGCTTCTACATGTGTTTGATCATTTAGTGTAAGAGAAAATTGAGCGTTGAACGAACTTGTGATGGTAAAGTAATAAAAGCGACAGACTACATAATAAAGGTTGCTATCATAAGGGTCAATATAATGTGACGTTCTTTTGCATTAAGGGACTGTGCATAGGAAACCGAAAAGCGCATGACAACCTTTGCTTCACTCTGCGAATGGCATATCTTTTACCTTTCAATATTTACTTTTATGCAAAATTCAATTGTATGCATTCTCATTTCAACCTCAATTATTCTCTAGTTGGCAAGCATCATGTGGTGGGGAATATCTAGGCACATATGGTCAGTCAAATATATTTGATCATGACTTATTATTGTTGACAATTATCTCTATGATAAATGAGATGGGAGGCGAAACATTAAGCCCCTATCTTTCTTTGTGTTCGATGGATGCCATTTGTTCTAAAAATATGCTTTGAGTACTAGCAATCATGGAAGAATATATGATGATTGAGTATGTGGAGATCTTCCTTAGACTTTGTTGAGAATAAGTTGAATTGCAATTGTTTCGTGACTAAGAACATAGGTTGTTAAGTTTCAAGAAAATTCATTGTTTGAACCATAACATGTGAATTGGTTGCTACTTTATCATGATGAGTTTTATGAGAAATAGTTGTCGTTATGATGCTAGGAAAACTGGTTGAAATTATCATTGATCAAACTTATGCACTATGCTAGCATTCACACTTAATAAATTATTTCTTTTATCATTTACCTACTCGAGGACGAGTAGGAATTAAGCTTGGGGATGTTGATACGTCTCCA
Organism: Hordeum marinum; assembly: GCA_022496015.1. NCBI lineage: Eukaryota > Viridiplantae > Streptophyta > Magnoliopsida > Poales > Poaceae > Hordeum > Hordeum marinum. The sequence goes on along the minus strand of CM039677.1, from coordinate 137,079,591 downwards.
ACGCATCTATAATTTATGAACTATTCATGCCATATTTACAACATTTTACATGGCTTTGGTATGATTTGCATGGAACTAACCTGGACTAACGTTGTTTTCAGCAGAACTATCATGGTGTTATTTTTTGTTCGGAAATAAAAGTTCTCCAAATGCAACAAATTTTTTTGATGATTTTTTGGAAAAAAATAGGCACTAGAATCTTTGTGGGAGGGCCAGAAGAGCCACGAGGTGGGCACAACCCACCAGGGCGTACCAACCGAGGGAGTATTGGATTAAGGGGTCCTCGGGAGGCCGACCTATCTATATGGGCCGGACACTATGGGCCACTTACCGAACACAGGATTCATTGAAGACCTTATCTCCAAGATGGAAGCCTCGGGAAGTACGGCTTGTGCTCCATCTTTGATGTAGCAAATAGGCATGTTTATCTCTTCGGCATGTAATCGACCATGTGTAAACCTTAGGTACCCTCGGCGTCTATACAAGCCGGAGGGTTTTAGGTTATAGAGACAGAACAACTCATCTAGGGTTAGCTATTCGATCTCAAGGTAGATCAACTCTGTAACCCCCCATACCATCAATACAACCATGCAGGATGTAGGGTATTACCTCCATAGGAGGGCCCGAACCTGGGTAAATATGTGTCCCCTTCGTCTCCTGTTACCATCGATTCTAGTCTCACAGTTCGGGACCCCCTACCCGAGATCCGCCAATTTTGACACCAACATTGGTGCTTTAATTGAGAGTTCCTCTGTGAGCACTCAAGGGATCGATATCTCGCATTGTCATCAACGAAGAGGTCCGCAATATGGACACTTTCGTCCCCAGACAGATCTTCGCCTTCGGCAGAGTTGTGCTGCATGCTGACCTGACCGGCCATCTAGGTCAAGTCGAGAACTTCGCCCCTGATCGAGAGGTCAGATTCGGGAACCTAGAGTTCTCCGTAGACTCTCTAGGTGACTTGTCACTAATCGGGCTTGCAACTTCGCTTGCCATGCCTAAAGACTCCGAGGCTTTAACCTCGAGTTCTTTCTCCGGTCACACCAGCGGGGTCAACCATGGTGGTGTACCCACTCCTCGTCCGGATCCGGCCATAGTGCCGAAAGGCCGGACACTCGTTCTTGCCGAACATCCTTCTTGTTCAGACACATCGGAGGTCAACTCCGAAGGTTCCAAACAATATTATCCGATCGAGCCCTCGGCGTTCGACAAAACCCTATATCGGATGTCATCGATAGAAATTTCTAACAATTCAGCCCCGATCTATGCTCAGATTGGTTACAGTACGGGTCGGGACGAATTTTTCGACCCACCCACCACCCACTTGGTAGCCATAGTCAAAGATTTAACCGACATGCTGGACTATGCCTCCGAGGAGGCAGAATACATGGATGAAGAGGATTGCGCCCCCACCGTTGTTAACGTCGAGCGATGGGCCACCACTTCAACATATGTTGTCTACATGGCGGACACTCCTAATGGTGACAAAACGCCTAATAATGATGGCGACAAGTCAGGCGACCCACTGTCAAGGCACCGGAAACCGCATAAGCGGTCCAAAGGCAAAAGGGAAGGAAAGCCATTATCGGCACCAGGGACATAGTTACCCTCGAGGACCGTGGCGACCCTAATATCCCCGAACACCCGTTAGAGGGTCAGGAAAGGCCTGAGGACCAGAGCAAACCCGAAAACGTCAACGGCTCCGAGGATGATAACTACTTCTCGCCTGTCGAGGAGGAGGATATCCCGACAGCCGATGACTTGGACATCCCTGATAACCATGAAGATCAGGAACTGTTTAGACAGCAGCTCATAGCAATGACGCAAAGCCTGAAAGCTAAGGAACGACAGCTTAAAGCCGAACAGGATGATCTCAATGATCGATGGACAAGAGTCCTCTCAGCCGAGGAAGGACATGGTACTGGTCTATCAGACCAGCCCAAGAGCTATCCGCAAAGAAGGCTGCTGCCACCATGTGACGACGATCTCACCGATACTCCGTCTCCAAAACATACTCCATATGACAATCTAGACCGCCCTCCTCGCGGGCGCGATCGAACGGCCAATGACACCGGTTATAGACCGGCGATACCCCGAAGTCGGGGAAAGGAGCCATTAGAGCCCAATGACAGGTCCGACCTGCAAGATGGCCTAGATCACAGAGCAGGCCGCACAAGATCCATCTACGGATCCAGAGACTACTCACCCAATAGACGGGATGGGTACAGACCATGGCTCGACCGAGGTAATAACAGAGACCGGGGACGCAACCGAGCCAGATCAGATGCCGATCATAGGCGCGACATAGCTCGGGTTTGAGGCGCCACTCACCCACTGTGTTTTCACGGATGAGGTGATGCGGCATCAGTTCCTGGAGGGGTTTAAACCCGTGAACATCGAACCGTACAATGGGACAACCGACCCAACCCTATGGATCGAGGACTTCCTTCTCGACATCCACATGGCTCGAGGAGATGATCTCCATGCCATCAAATACCTTCCCCTTAAACTCAAGGGGCCATCTCGGCACTGGCTAAACAGCTTCCCTGAAAACTCCATCGGATGCTGGGAAGACCCGGAGGATGCATTCCGCTCCAACTTCCAGGGAATCCATGTTCGACAGCCGGATTCCTCTGACCTAAGTAATGTCGTTCAGAAGCCTGGAGAGTCTTCTTGGCAATTGTGGAATCGGTTTTTGACCAAGAAGAACCAGATCGTCGACTGCCCGGACGCTGAGGAAATAGCCTCCTTCTGGCACAATATTTGGGATGAATGGCTGGCTTGCCAGCTCGGCCAGGATAAACCTAGGACCATGTCCGCCCTTACTTCCCTGATGACCTGCTTTTGTGCGGGCGAAGACAATTGGCTAGCAAGACGCAACCACAACTTCGAAGAGCCCGGAACCTCTGAAGTCCGGGATGGCAACGGGAAGCCTAAGCGCAACAAGAACAAGCGTCGACATAATAATAGTGATACCGATGATACGGCCGTTAACGCCGGCTTCCGCAACTCCCGTCCTAGGCAGCGGAAGAAGCCTCCTAAAGGCGATCGCGACGGACCCACTCCACTGGGAAAAATCATGGACATGCCTTGCCAAATCCACGTGACTCAAGAGAAGCCCACCAACCACACACACCGTAATTGTTGGGTGTTTAAACAGGTCGGCAAGCTCCCACCCGAGGATCATAGCAAGAGCCCTCACAACAAGGATGAGGATGAGCCTCGGGGTCTGATTGGTGGCAATCAAAAGGAATTTCCTCTGGAAGTCAAGACAATAAACATGATATACGCCACCCATATACCCAAGAAGGAGAGGAAGCGCGCCCTTCGAGAGGTCTACGTTGTAGAGCCCGTGGCCCCGAAGTACAACCCATGGTCGGCATATCCGAGTACCTTTGATCGGCTCGATCACCCGACCAGTATCCATCACGGGGGCTCGGCCGCACTCGTCCTCGACCCTATTATCGATGGGTATCACCTCACAAAAGTCCTAATGGATGGAGGAAGTATCCTTAAGCTGATTTATTCAGACACGGTGAAAAAGATGGGCATAGAACCGTCACGAATTAAACCCAGTAACACTACCTTTCAAGGGGTGATTCCAGGTGTCGAAGCCCAATGCACGGGCTCCGTTACCCTAGAAGTTGTGTTCGTCTCGCCTAATAACTTTCGCAGTAAATACTTTATCTTCGACATTGTGCCCTTCCGCAATGGCTATCACGCCCTGCTCGGCTGGACAACGTTCGCCCGTTTCAATGTCATCCCGCATTACGCATACCTCAAGCTCAATATGCTTGGACCCAAAGGGGTCATCACTGTTAACAGTAATACAGAGCGATCTTTACGAATTGAGTAACATGCGCTGGCCCTGGTGGCTGAATTTAGTTACAAAGATGATCGGCAAGTTCCGGCATCTGCCGTAAAGGCACGCAAGGTCGGGAAGCAAGCTCGACTGTAGGCCAAACTCCCAGAGCCTTCCTCTCCCCTCAAATAGGAACTCGCTCCCCATCGCACGCCCCCAGGACCAGCGAAGTACGTGTCAATAAGGCACAACTTCGCACTTAAAATTCCATGGACAGCGGTGGGGAAACAAAGGTGGGAGTCCGGCTGGACCGGACTACTACCATTCAATACGTCTTCGGGCACAGTGCAGGGACCATTGAAGGCCCCACGAAGGGCGTAAAGCTTATTCATAATTCGGCGACTTTTCAAGACCTTGTTTGCAAGATCTGTTCGTCGAACAACCAAATATCAGGAGTAACCTAGCAATAGGGCATGTCGAGGACGTAAGGCCACCAATTGAAGACCCCTGGTACAACCACTCATGTAATCTCTTTTTTCACATACCTGTAAGCAGTTGCTTTGGCACTCTGAGTAATAAGAGTTATGGAGAAAACAAAAAATATATAGCATCATTTTACATGTTTGTCTGGCTGTCCTTTTTAGCACATATTTTCCTTTTCTCCCTCTTCTCGCGACATAGTTCGATATGTTACGACGCGACCAGATAATATACCGGGGGATCGAGCTTACAAACAAATCGCCTTATGTATGTTTTATTATGTGTTTGGCATCTTGGAGTTCACTTTATATGCATCGGTTCCGAATTATGTCTTGGGTCAATAGTTGGGTTGCCCGACTCCTGTGCTTGCCCCTTTACATTCTGCTCGTTCGGCTAAAATAGCAAAGGGAGAACCCCTACGATTGTGTTTCCGGTCAGTCTGGTCAAGCACCTTAGGGGAGAAAGCGGAAAACTGACCGTCATAGTATGTGAGAGTTGGTCTCTGAATCCGAGCCTGAAGTGTTATACTTACATCCTCATCAGAGGATATTCTGCATTGTGCGAAGGGTTTGCTATCCATGCGAACCATGTGATGCTGGCCTTAGACGCGGTTCATCCGAACATCACAACACTCCGGGGGCTAGTCCTTAGCCCTCCGTAGTCCTTTTCGCGCCCCTACGGCTAAGTGAAAGAAATAAGGCACTATAGTCTAATTGCCTAGTCTGCCACACTCTACCGCCTTCGGGTTCCGATCACTCGGCTAAGGAATATTGTGCATTGGCAAAGACACCCCATGTAGTATCTACATGGGGGCTGAAGCCGACGACTCGCATCTTTCAGTTTCAAACGGACACACAAGAGTTATAAAGGAATGCAAGAACATCAAAGCTGAATAAATAACCTATAACATTAAAAACCTTGAAAAGTCTTCGGACGCATCACAATTCATTCGAATACATTATCGCCCGAACACTAAGAAGCTATCGCCCGAGCACCATCCATTACTCTGGCAAAGTATAGCTCGGGGTGTCTATGCTCCTTCCCGGCAGGCGTTGGGGCAGTGGCTACCTTCATCAGATCCATCCCTGGCCAGTGCACCTTGGCCTTGGCAAGGGCCATACGGACTCCCTCGATGCAGGAGGAGTGCTTCACGGTGTCAAGGTGGGGCGAAGCGGCAATTAACTTCTACACCAGGCCAAAGTAGCTGTCTGGCAGCGGCTCTCCAGGCTGTAGGCAGATGCAGAGGTCCTTCATGGCCGGCTCCGCCATCTGGTGCAGCTCCATCAACTGCTTCAACTGCCCCACGAGAAGAGGAGAGTGCTCGGGGGCTCCAAACCATGCCTAGAACAGACGAGCTTCGTCTCCTTCTTCCTTCGGGGCGAATAACTGATTGGCGTCTGCCACGCTCTTCTGGAAATTGGAGGAGGCTCCTGAGGAACGCCACACCTAGGTAAGCAATTTGAATTTGCTATCCCTGAAGATGCACTATAGTAAGTATGGCTTACCATCCATTATGTCATTCGCTTGGCAGACCTGCTCCTCATAGAACCGCATGTCCACCCGCTCCTTCTGAAGATCGTTCTTCAAGGTCGATAGTTCGGTCGTACTCTCCTTGCCCTTCTGCTCAAGGGCCTCGCACTTCTAGCTGGCGTCCTTGAGCTCCTGCTGGACCTCCACCACACGAGGCTCATGCTTGTCATTGGTGGCTCGCAGGGCGGAGAGTGCGGTAGTCGCTTCTTTGACCGCCGCCCTCTCGATGGCTGCTTGGTCTTTCGCTTGTTCGAGCTCGGCCTTGAGCCTTGCCACCTCTTTTGCCGAAGCTATTTAAACATTAAAACACTATGAAAAACTGCATGGACAGTGTTTGGGTAAAGGTGTTCGAGCAAAGGTATTCGGATTTTGTTTGGACCTACCTTGTGCCTCGTCGAATCTTCTATTGAGGGCGTAACTTCATCCTCGGAGCGTTTCAGCTTCCGATTCAGTTCATCCAGTTCGGCGCCATTTATGGCCGCCGCCGATGATGAAGCCTGCATCACACATACAATTGACATGTTACATGGGTTCTATACTCCCGAACTATAGTCAATCCGATCATACGTTCGACCTTATTAGGGGCTAATCTAACATTCCATACACATAATTTGTATCTAGTTCGAAATCGGATCCATGATTGCCCCCTAGGTAAGTTTTTCAAATTCGCCTAGGGCTCGGGGGCTGCCATGTATATAATAATAAAAATAAGTAAAAACTTTGCAAATAAGAGCATCATGTGACTTACTTGAAAACCTGTCAGGAGACCCTTGAAGGCCTCCTTTAGTTCGTTGTCGACGGGATAAATGCTCTGTAATACCGCACCGATAAGGGTGTGGTGCTCCTCAGAGATGGAGGCGCTCGATAGAGCCTCCTCCATGACCGGCCACCCATTGGTCGGTGGCGCCGGTGGTGATCGGATAACCCGATCACCAACTGGGGTTTGAACCAGTACCTCCGGAGGCATGGTGTGCTCCGAAGATGCCCTCGGAGGGTACTGAATGGCCGCTCGTCCAGCCTCCTTGGTATCCGGGCGGGGTACCTCCCCCCCGGTCTTCAGTGACCGAGGTATAGCCTCGGCCATTATGTCATCTTCCCCACCGCCGGTGCCTGGCTCCATAGGAGAATGCTGGGATGACACTTCCGCGGTGTCCTCCGCGGCGCTCAGAGTGGCGGGATGCGAGGCATTCCCGCTCTCCGCTAGTTCGGCGAGCGGGGTCTCCTCGTCCAATATTTGATCGGTGGGAAGGCCGTGCGGGGGGCTGCAAAATCGATAACCACCTGCGTGTTAATAAACTCTAAACCTGTTAAAGGATGAACAAGGGGTCTTCGGATCCTAACCTTCGGGCCAGGGGCTTGACCCCGAGGTTCCTTCGTGGAACCACCTCGAGCTCATCGGACTCAACATCTGAGTCCGAGCTATCGTCAGACAAGATCACCTATGCCCGATGCATTTTCTTCTGGGCAGGAGGGGGTACCTCCTCCGGGGCGCCCGATGATGCCACCCTCTTTCTTGCGAGGGGGGAATTGCCTTCCGCCTCGACTTCGTCCTCCTCTTCTTCCTCCTTCTCCTCCTCTTCCTCTTCCTCCTCATGGTCCTCTTTATTCAAGGACGCATGGGTTTCCCCAGACACAGTCTCTGACTGGTCCCTAATGCGAAGGCCACCCTGGTCTGGTTTCTTCTTCTTCTCCTTCTTCATGAGGGCCTCGTAAGGCTTCACCATGAGCATTTCTACCAACAGCCCGGAACTGGTGTGTTTGGGCTGAGGTGCTGGACTGCTGATGTTAACGGCTTTCCTTAGCCATATCTGCAAGGGGATGATTGGAAGAAATGTTACGGGTCCTCTCTAAGAAAAGTAAAGCCAATCAAGCAGAATTGTACCATACCTCGAAGGCGGGCTTGGAAGAGTGCAGGCCCCTGTCTTCCTCCTCGGATGGCTAGCCCTCCTGTGACTTGAAGAGCGCCTTCCATAGCTTCTCCCGCGTAGAGCGGAAGAGGTTCTGGATTGTGGGCGCATCTTCAAGTTGACGAGCCCACAAGGGAGTATCCTGGCGCTGGCAGGGGAGGATGCGTCTCCGGAGCATCACCTGGACCACATTGGTCAGCTTGTGTCCTTCTCGATCATGGAGCCGATGCGCTTCTGCAGGTCGCTCACCACATTGCTCGGTCCCCAGCTAAGGCTCTTTTTGAGCCATGAAGCTAGTCTGGTGCGGGGACCGGATCTGAATTCGGTAGGGGGAATCTGACCTTCTTCTCGTGGTTCTATGATGTAGAACCACTCCTTGTGCCAAGCCTTGATGGTGTCGATGAAGGTGCCCGATGGCCACACGACGCGGGTGAGCTTACCGATGACAGCTCCGCCACAGTCTGCGTGCTTCCCGCCGACGCACTTCGGCTTGACATGGAACACTTTGAGCCATAGCCCAAAGTGCAGCTCGACTCGCAGGAAATCCTCGCATATGAGGATGAATGCCGAGATGTGCATGAAAGAGTTCGGCGAGAGGTCATGGAAGCCGAGGCCGTAGAAAAACATCAGCCCCCTAACGAAGGGTGGAGCGAGAAGCTCAACCCCCTGCTGAAGTGGGGGAGGAAGACCACCTTTTTGCCTTGCCGGGGAGTGGGGATCACTTGTCCCTCCTCCGGTGCGTGGTGAGGGATGTCAGTGAAGAGGTAGCCGGCCTTCTTGAGGTCGAGGATGTCCCGGTCGGTGACCATGGAGGCCTCCCACTGGCCGTTGGAGCCCTCCATTGGTGAGCTTGGAGGTGGGAGGCGGAAGACCTAGATCTGTGCTTCATAGGCGCAGAGGAGTGGAAGGTAGAGAAGGCGAATGGGGAGCGTGAATAGGCTTCGGGTTTTCTTCCCCTTTTATGAGGCTTATCGATTCGGTCTCCCCTTGCCACGTGATAATCCCCGAGTGCAAGGAATCATCGTAGCAATTTCCAAAGGTGGAAGTGATAAGTATGGAGTGTCGAACTCACAAGGAGCTAAAGGTAAGATCAATATTCTTTCAAGTCCTATCTGCCACCGATACGACTCTACGTACACTGAACGTTTGCTTCCATCTAGAAACGAGAAATAAAACTATGTTGTGGGTATGAAGAGGATAGCTTTGCATGATAACGGAGAACTAAATATAAATATAGGTATTGTTATCATAATATTACAATATATTACAAATACCGAGTATGGAATAATGATGGGTCGATGTGCGGAATTATCCTAGGCAATTGTTAACAAGATCGGAAATCATTATTTCAATTTTATATGAGAGAGAGGCATAAGCTAACATACTTTCTCTACTTGGATCATATGCACTTATGATTGAAACTCTAGCAAGCATTCACAACTACTAAAGATCATTAAGGTAAAACCCAAGCAAAGCATTAAAGCACCAAGTCTCGTTTATCCCATACGCAACAACCCCTTACTCCGGTTTATGCTTCTGTCACTCAAGCAACCCACTATAAGCGAATCATGAATGTATTGCAACACCCTAAAGTGGGAATCCTTCACGTGTGCGCGGCATGGAAGGCACCATAGGACATCACCAAAATAAACATACAACTCAAACCAATCTAGATCATCAATCAACCCAAAGGACAAAAGTAATCTACTCAAAACATCATAGGATGGCCACACATCATCGGATCATAATATATAGCATAAAGCACCATGTTCAAGTAGGTGATTACAGTAGGGTGCAGGAGAGTGGACCACCAAAATGAGATGAGGATGGTGATGAAGAAGGCGATGTTGATGAAGATGATCACCGCGGCGATGGTTCCCCCGATGGCACTCCGGCACCATCGGGAGAGAGGGGGAGAGGGTATCCCCCTTGTGCTTCCTATTCCAAAGCCTCCCCCCTCTGTGGGGAGAGGTTCTCCCTCTGTTCCTTGACCTCCATGGTGTTGATGGCCTCTCCGGGGCGATGAAGATGGCCTCTGGTGATGGTGACCCCCTCCGGCAGGGTGCCAAAGAGGTCCAAGATTTGTTTTTCATGGCTATGGAGGTGTGCGGCGGCGGAACTCCTGATCTAGGTTTCTTTTCGGTGGTTTATGGATTAATAGGACTTTTTGGCTTCGATCTCATGTCAAGGGGGGCCACGAGGGAGTCACAAGCCTGCTAGGCGCGTCCACCCCCTAGTCGCGCCTGGCAGGCTTGTCGCCTCCTCGTGGCTCTTCTGGCCTAGCTCCAATGCTTTGGGGGTCTCTTTTGGTCCACACAAAAATCATACTAAATTTTCAGCCCATTCCAAGAACTTTTATTTCTACACAAAAAACGACACCATGGTAGTTCTCCTGAAAACAACGTCAGTCCGGGTTAGTTCTAATAAAATCGTACCAAAATCATATAGAATTATTTTAAACATGGCATGAATAATTCATAAATTATAGATACGTTGGAGATGTATCAGCATCCCCAAGCTTAATTCCTGCTCGTCCTCGAGTAGGTAAATGATAAAAGAAATCATTTATGAAGTGTGAATGCTAGCAAGTGCACAAGTTTCAGCAATGATAATTCAATCACTTTTTCTAGCATCATTATATCTCATAAACAGTAGCTTATCTCATAAAACTTCTCATGATGAAGTAACAAGCTATTCACATGTTAAAGTATAGACCATAAAGTTTCTTGAAAACTAACAACTATGCCTTCAGTCACCAAACAATTGCAATTCATCCTATTTTCAGGAAGGGTCTATGTAAGATCTTTTATTTAGCAACTTCCACATACTCAACTATAATATAGTCTTCCATGATTGCTAACTCGCAAAGCATATTTTTAGAGAAAATGGCATCCATCGAACACAAAGGAAGATAGGGGCTTAGAGTTTCGCCTCCCAACTTATTTATCATATAGATAATTGTCAACAATAATAATTCATGATCAAATATATTTGGATGGCCATATATGCTTGGATCTTTCCCCACCACATGATGCTTGCCAAGAGAAAAAGGCGAAATATAGGAAGTGGGGAAGATCACCATCACTCTTGTATAAAGGTAAGTACTAGAAAGTAAAAGATACACCCTTCACAGAGGGAAGCAGAGGTTGTCATGCGCTTTTTGTTTTTGGATGTGCAAACTCTTAATGCAAAGCAACATCATGTTGTATTGCCCTTTGTGATAGCAACCTTTATTATGCAGTCTGTTGCTTTTATTTCTTTACCATCACAAATTCGTACAACGCTTTTTCCCTTACAATAAAAGATCTTACATATGCAGGAGCAATTTTTATTGCTTTTTGCACCGATGACAACTTACGTGAAGGATCTTATTCAATCCATGGGTAGGTATAGTGGACTATCATGGAAAAACTAGTTTAAGAGTGTTTGGATGCACGAGTAGTATTTCTACTTGGTGCGGAAGTTTGGCTAGTATGAGGTGGAAGCAAGCACCACATGTCGGAGGATCCAAAACAGTATAACTTCTATACAAATATACCCAAACATAACCCATTACGTTGTCTTCCTTGTCCAACTTCAACTAATTTTGCTCAAGTTTGAAAATAATTAATGGGTATTCACAATCATACAAGATGTCCAAGATAGTATATTTATATGTGAAATCTCTGTTCCTTCAATATTCTTTCATGGATTGTTCAAATGACCAATGCAGTGTTTGCTAACTTTCAATAAATTTCACCACCTATACTTATTATGCGTGAAGTCATTACTCCCCATGGGATAAGTATATGAAGCATTTTAATTTCAGAATTATGATATTCAATTCATTCAACCATTTACTCATAGGATATAAGTGAAGCACGAGAGTGAATGACAAATTACTCCAAAAAGATATAAGTGAAGATCAGTGTGTAGTCAATTAGTTAAATAGCCATGTCAGGACTCTCTCTTATTAAAAATTTCAGATCCAATGATTTTATTGAACCATCAAACAAAATTAAAATGGCACTCCAAGAATAGCATGCATCATGTGAACGAATAAAAATTTAGGCTCAACATAGGCTAACCGATAATTGTTGATGAAGAGAGGTGGGATGCGTAGCATCCCCAAGCTTAGATACTTGAGAGTTCTTGAAATATTTTCTTGGGGTGCCTTGGGCATCCCCAATCTTGTGATTTTGTATCTTGTTCAATCCTCTCATATCCCGGTTTCACCTATTCTCAAAAACTTCATCCACACAAAACTCAAAAAGAACTCGTGAGATAGGTTAGTACACATAAGAACAAATCAACACTTCATATACTTCCAAGACGAGTTGCACAATAATTCTCAAACATTATGTACTGTATACTATCATTTCCACAATTTATATCTACCAATATGGGCTATGGAAACTATAGGATAAGTAGATAACAAAACTATGGCAGCAATCTGTCCAAACAGAACAGTCTATAGCAATTTATTATAACAGTGTACCTTTATAATTCAAAAAATTCTGAAAGGTTAGGACATGCTAAGGGATTTATATGAAAACACTGTGTAAAAATTTAACAAACTTTCCACACTCCAGTAAAATATGAAAATTCATACACTATGGCAGAAGTTTTTGTTTTTACACAACACACATCAAACATGCAATTCAAGCATCCTAAAGGCAATTCTTGGAACTTTTTATTTAAAAACAAGATTATAAATAACACCTAACAAATAACAAAAAAATAAAATGATGATTCAAGCAAAACTCATATTATTTGACGAATAAAAATATAGCTCCAAGTAAGATATACCGATAGTGTTGAAGACGAAAGAGGGGATGCCTTCCGAGGCATGCCAAAGCTTAGACGCTCGAGTCTTACTTGAATATTACCTTGGGGTGCCTTGGGAATCCCCAATCTTAGGTTCTTCTCACTCTTTATTCTCCTCATATTGACGTCTCACCCAAAACTTGAAAACTTCAATCACACAAAACTTAACGGAACTTTGTGAGAAGGGTTAGTGTAATAAAGATAGATCATTCACTTAGGTACTGTCAAGACAAGATTCATAATTATTCCCACATTATACCTACTGTATTCCATAATTATCACAATTTATATTACTCAATATAAGCTATAGCAACACTTGAAACAAGCAAACTATGCATGCAAAATGGAATTTGTCAAAAACAAAACAGTCTGTAATGATCTGAATGATCACCATACTTCCCTCACTCTAAAAATTCTCAAAACTTAGGAAATATCACAGAATTTGCATAGCAATGTTTTGTAAAAATTTCAGAATTGTTTGACTCTCCAATAAAATCATATAATTCAAATACTGGACGTAAAACTTTCTGTTTTTGCACAGAATCAAACAAGCAAGTATCCACACTATCCCAAAGGCTTTACTGGCACTTTATTGAATGAAAAGGCACAAAACATGATTACTATAGTAGCTTAATTATGTGAATGCATAAAAACAGAAAGTAAAAGTGTTGGGTTGTCTCCCAACAAGCGCTTTTCTTTAATGCCTTTTTAGCTAGGCATGATATTTCAATGATACTCTTCCAAGCTAAATTCCGATGATCAGTTTATTCATACTCTAAAAGATATAAGTGAAGTTCATAGAGCATTCTACAATTAATATAGATTAACCAATATCCAAGCTCAAAATATATAAGTGAAGCACATGAAGCATTCTATAAAGCCATACTCAAAAGGTTTAAGTGAAGCACAAAGAGCATTCTACAAAGCCATCGAGGACTAACTCATACTAGAAGGGTGCATAAACTAAAAGACAAACATTCAATACAATTATCATGTGACCAAAACAAAAACCGAGGTATACTAATAATTGTTGAAGAATAAAGATGGGATGCCTTCCGGGGCATCCCCAAGCTTAGGTGCTTGAGTCTCCTTGAAATATTTACTTGGGGTACCTTGGGAATCCCCAAGCTTGAACTCTTGTCCCTATGTATTCTTATTATATCGATACCACCTTGATCTTCGAATACTTCATTCACACAAAACTTAACAAAACCCTCGTGAGATCGTTAGTATAATAAAGCAAATTACTACTTTAAGTACTTTTGTGAACTCATTACAAATTCATATTAGCATTATATCTACTATAGTCAAACTTCAACATGGTTCATACCCCTTGACACAAGCCATAGATTCATCAAAATAAGAGAACAATGCATAGAAAATAGAATCTGACAAAAACAGGATAATCTGTAGTAATTTGGACACTTTGTATACTTTGGTAACTCAAAAAATTCTTAAAATTTAGGAAAAGATAAAAACAAATCATAGAAGTACTGTGTAAAAATTTCAGAAAGTTTTGATGTTCCAGCAAAAAATGTAAATTCACGGACTACAACCAAAGTTTCCATTTTGCACTGCACACAGCAAACAAGCAATCTAATCATCCTAAAAGCAAATTTTGGCACATTATTTTTATAATACAATGGATATATACAAGGTGATAATTATTTTTCATAAGCTTCCATGAAAATTTCTACATTGTTTCCATGAGCATGAACACGAGTGTTCAAGGTCGACCCTCACTTCTCCAATGCACAACCTTCCAATCACTTCTCTTTTTGAAAAACTTCTTAGGCATAAGGGCAAGTAACTCTTTTTGTATTTTTCATTATTTAATTTTTTTGTTTGTTTCACCCACAACTACAGAAAGTCAAAAGGGAAAACAAAATCTATTTAATGAAGAAAGCAAACAAGCATACACGAGAATATCAACCCCACACTATTGCTCCCCGGCAACGGCGCCAGAAAAGAGCTTGATAATCCTCAAGTGCAAGGAATCATCGTAGCAATTTCCAAATGTGGAAGTGATAAGTATGGAGTGTCAAACCCACAAGGAGCTAAAGGTAAGATCAATATTCTCTCAAGTCCTGTCTGCCACTGATACGACTCTACGTACACCAAAAGTTTGCTTCCATATAGAAACAAGAAAAAACTATGTTGTGGGCATGAAGAGGATAGCTTTTCATGATAACGGAGAACTAAAATATAAATACATGTGATGTTATCATAATATTACAATATATTACAAATAGCGAGTATGTAATAATGATGGGTCGGTGTGCGGAATTATCCTAGGCAATTGTTAACAAGATCGGAAATCATTATTGCAATTTTATATGAGGGAGAGACATAAGCTAACATACTTTCTCTACTTGGATCATATGCACTTATGATTGGAACTGTAGCAAGCATCCGCAACTACTAAAGATCATTAAGGTAAAACCCAACCATAGCTTTAAAGCATCAAGTCCCCTTTATCCCATACGCAACGACCTCCTTACCTGGGTTTATGCTTCTGTCACTCAAGCATCCCACTATAAGCGAATCATGAACATATTGCAACAACCTACAAGGGGAATCCTTCATGTGTGTGTGGCACGGAAGGCACCATAGGACATCACCAAAATAAACATACAACTCAAACCAATCTAGATCATCAATCAACCCAAAGGACAAAAGTAATCTACTCAAAACATCATAGGATGGCCACACATCATTGGATCATAATATGTAGCATAAAGCACCATGTTCAAGTAGTTTATTACAACGGGGTGCGGGAGAGTGGACCGCTAAAAGGAGATGAGGATGGTGATGAAGAAGGTGATGTTGATGAAGACGATCACCACGGCGATGGTTCCCTCGATGGCACTCCGGCACCATCGGGAGAGAGGGGGAGAGGGTCTCCCCCTTGTGATTCCTCCTCCACAGCCTTCCCCCTCTGTGGGGAGAGGGTTCTACCTCTAGTACTTGGCCTCCATGGTGTTGATGGCCCCTCCAAGACGATGAAGATGGCCTTCGGTGATGGTGACCCCCTCCGGCAGGGTGCCAGAGAGGGCCAAGATTGGTTTTTCGTGGCTCTAGAGGTGTGTTGTGGCGGAACTCTTGATCTAGGTTTCTTTTTGGTGGTTTATGGATTTATAGGAGTTTTTGGCTTCAATCGCATGTCAAGGGGGGCCATGCGGGAGTGACAAGCCTTCTAGGCGCGTCCATCCCCCTAGTCGCGCCTGGTAGGCTTGTCGCCTCCTCGTGGCTCTTCTGGCCCAACTCCAATGCTTCGGGGTCTCTTTTGGTCCATAAAAAATCATACTAAAATTTCAGCTCATTCTGAGAACTTTTATTTCTGCACAGAAACGACACCATGGTAGTTCTGCTGAAAACAACATCAGTCCGGGTTAGTTCTAATAAAATCATACCAAAATCATATAGAATTAATTTAAACATGGCATGGATACTTCATAAATCATAGATACGTTGGATATGTATCATTACGCCATGAATCCCTCCACTTCCCGAGGCATGCGAGCCATTGCACGCGCGTGATTAAACATATCCCGTGTAAAACGGGGCACGATCAATACATTTATAGATCATGATGATTAAAACGGCCTCGAACCGGGAATAGAGTTTGTGTAACTGGCCTAGCGATCGTGGTGGGCCGTGACCTTTCGTCACAAAGGTCGTCAGAGGCCATAGTTTTGGTCCTTGACGTTTGGCCTTCAAGGCCGACCTATTTACAGTGTTCGGATGCGCCACTATGCAGATGGCTACTTGTCATCGGAGGCCGAACTAAGTTCGGTGGGAAGAACTCACCTCGCAAGCCGAAGACTCTGATCGTTTGAAACAATTGAAGCTGAGACCCTTGGCATTGGAGGCAAGTTCGAGGGCTACTGAGGGAGTCCTGGATTAAGGGGTCCTCGGGAGGCCGACCTATCTCTATGGGTCGGACTCTATGGGCCACTTATCGAACACAGGATTCATTGAAGACCTTATCTCCAAGATGGAAGCCTCGGGAAGTACGGCTTGTGCTCCACGTTTGATGTAGCAAATAGGCATGTTTATCTCTTCGGCGTGTAACCGACCATGTGTAAACTCTAGGTACCCTCGGCGTCTATATAAGCCGGAGGGTTTTAGGTTATAGAGACAAAACAACTCATCTAGGGTTAGCTATTCGATCTCGAGGTAGATCAACTCTGTAACCCCTCATACCATCAATACAACCAAGCAGGACGTAGGGTATTACCTCCATAGGAGGGCCTGAACCTGGGTAAATCTATGTCCCCTTTGTCTCATGTTACCATCGATTCTAGTCTCGTAGTTCGGGACCCCTACCCAAGATTTGCCGGTTTTGACACCGACACCAACCCCCTTTGGCTTGCACTGGTGTCTTGTGGGCTCCTCGTGGCGCATCTTCACGTGAAACCGATGCCCAAAAATCCTATACATTCAGAAACCACCAGAAATAACCCTATATTAGAAGTTCCGCTGCCGCAAGCCTCTGTAGCCACGAAAAACCAATCTAGTCCCTATTCTGGCACCTTGTCGGAGGGGCAAATCATCACGGGATGCCATATTCATCATCCCTATGGTCTCAATGATGAGGAGGGAGTAGTCCACCCTCTGGGCTAAGGGTTTGTACCAGTAGCTATGTGTTTAATCTCTCTCTCTCTCTCGTGTTCTTGATTTGGCACGATCTGATATATCGCGGGCTTTGTTAATATAGTTGAAGCATATGGTGTTTTCCTCTCTCTATCTTGTTGTGATGAATTGAGTTTTCCCTTTGAGATTTCGTTATTACCGGATTGAATACTTTATGTATCTGAGAGCTCTTGATGTATGTCTTTCATGCGGATACCCGTAGTGACATTGGGGTCTTCATGTGATTCACTTGATATATGTAATGGCGTCAAGTTTTGGATTCTGGTGACCTTGCGATCAATGCATACGGGTTGATTGCACGTCTTCATACCATGTTCTCTGATAGAAATCTTGGGGCACTATTTGATGTTCTTTGTGTTGCATTGAGTATTATGAATACGAAATTGTTTGATGTGTATCGTCTAATTAACTCATGGATACTTGTGATGACATTGGAGTATCTAGGTGACATTAGAGTTGGTTGATGTGTATCATATGGTGTTGTTTTAGTATGAATTCTTACATAGATCGGTTGGAAAGGATAACTTGGTGTTATTTTAGTACGAACTCTTGGATAGATCGATCTGAAAGGATAACTTTAAGGTGGTTTCGTACCCTACAAACAATTTCTTCTTATGTTCTCTGCTAGATAAGAACTTTGGAGTGACTCTTTGTTGCACATTGAGGGATGGTTATGTGATCCAATTATATTAGCAATGTTGGGAGATTGCACTAGCGAAAGTACGGACTCTAGGCCTTGTTTTCAAGCATTGCAATACCATTTGTTCTCAATTTTGTTACTTGCTACCTTGCTATTTTTATTTTTACTATTAAGAAAATCAATATCTACTATCATTACTACACTTGTATCACCATCTCTTCGCCAAACTAGTGCACCTATACAATTTACCATTGTATTTGGTGTGTTGGGGACACAAGAGACTTTTTATTATTTGGTTGCAGAGTTGTTTGAGAGAGACCATCTTTATCCTACGCCTCCCAAGGATTGATAAACCTTAGGTCATCCTCTTGAGGGAAATTTCTACTGTCCTACAAACCTCTACGCTTGGAGGCCCAACACGAGTCTACAAGAACAAGTTGTGTAGTAGACATCACTTATAACAAGACTTCTCCATGTCCTTAGGAACAATAGTAACTACTCACACATCATCAACATGTCCAAGATCAGATGTATAATAATGATGATTAAGGATCTGAACATAATCTCTTCCACCAAGTACTCCAACAAGCATCAACTACAAGATGTAATCAATACAACCAGTAACCCCACAGGTACCAATCTGAGGTTTTGGTACAAAGATTGAATACAAGAGACGAACTAGGGTTGGATATGAGATGGTGCTGATGAAGATGTTGATGAAGATTGGTCCTCCCACGAAGGAGGAAGTGTTGGTGATGACGATGACTTCGATCTACCCCTCCCAGAGAGGAATTTCCCCAATAGAATCTGATTGTCGGAGCACAAAAGGGCCTCTGCCCAGGTTTCCGCCTCGAGACAGCGACACTTCATCCCAAAAGATTGCTTACGATTTTTTGCTAGGGTGAAACACACCATATAGGAGAATAGGGGCGTTAGAGGGCCAACACGGGCCACACAAGCCATCCCCTATTGGCTTGTGGTCGGCTGGTGGCCCCCTCTAGTATATTTTTGTCCTAGAAATTCTTAAATATTCCAAAAATATTCTCCGTGAAGTTTAAGGTCATTTGGAGTCTGGTGATTTTTCTGCCATTTTCTCGGGTTTCCTGTCCAGAATTCTAGTTTCCAGATATTTCCCACCTTGTGGTGTACCCTGCATATTTAAGGGAAAAGGCATAAGAATTGTATAATAATGTGGAATAATGGACAAGAATGAAGTAAATAGTAATAAGAATTCATGTTGCAAAATGGACGTATCAACTCCCCCAAGCTTAGACCTCGCTTTTCCTCAAGCGAAAGCCGAACTCTAAAATAATGACCACATAATTTGAGAGAGAGAGAGGTGTCAATAAAAATAGAATACATACATGAGAGCGTCATGAATATCATCATAGCAGCAAGCTTTTCATCATATACCTTCTCATAAACAAGTAACAATCTATTCACAACTGAAGAAATATGAAGCATAATCTTTATTGAGAACCGACAAGCAATACAATTATTCCTTGAGATAATAATAGCTATTGTAATCGAAAGAAGATTCTATGTAAGGGCTTTGTATCTCTAGCAAGTTCACATATTCAACTATAATGTAGCCTTCTATGATTGTTAGCACACATTGCATATTTTTGGAACAAGCGATTCCGTGGGACACATAGGAAGATGGGGGCTTTATTGTTCTTGCCACCCAACTTATGTACCTCAATGATAATGTCAACAATAATGGATCATGATCATCTACATTCAACTGGATATATACGTTTGAATATTTCCTTAACACCCAACTTATTGACTCTTGCATGAAAATATAATTTTGTAAGAAAGTAAAAGATAGGCCCTTCGCAGAGGGAAGCAAAGGTTGTCATGAGTCTTAATGCAAAAGAACATCACTTTATATTTCCCCTTGTGATAGGTAACTTTATTATGCACTTCGTCGCTTTTATTTCTTCACCATCACAAGATCGTACAAATCTTACTTTCCCTTACAATAAAAGATCTTACATGCTTAGAGGCAATTTTTATTGCCTTGTGCAGCAATGACAACCTACTTGAAGGATCTTATTAAATCCATAGGTAGTTATGGTGGACACTCATGGCAAAAAACTGAGTTTAAGGGTTATGGATGCACAAGTAGTATCTCTACTTAGTGTGAATCTTTGGGCTAGCAAAAGATCTTAAGAAAGCATCAAATGTTAAAGGATCCAATACCATATAACTTCTATGCAAATGTAAACAACCATGAACATTACGTTGTCTTCCATGTCCAACTTCAACACTTGGTCATTATGTAATATTTTGATGGGAGCTCACAATAACAAAAGGTGTTCAAGATAGTATATTTATATGTAAGTCTCCTCTTCTCTACCATACTTTTGCATAGATCATACCAATCACTAACATTATATTTGTTGGTTTTCAACACTTTTTATTGCTTACACCTCTTTTCCATGTGAAGTCATTACTTCTCATGAGATAAGCATATGATTTTTTTCTATTATTTTTATTTCCATGCTAAGATGATGGGTTCAAATGAGGGTAAGGCACACAAACTCAAGTAACTTTATTATATAGATCTCACACTCAGTTACAAGGATAGGTAGAACTCAAAGAAAAAACTCTAACCAAAGCAAATATGAAATTCTAATTATCTAAATCACAAAGAACTAAAGATCAAACTAAGATGGATAATGGTGATAAAAGTGATGGTGATACGATACCAGGGCACCTCCCCCAAGCTTGGGACAAGCCAAGGGTGGTGCCCATACCCATGTACTCAAGTGTTCTTTGGTGATGGTGGTGGTGTGTGGTGATCCTCCATATTCCAAGGCATGGATTCCCTATCAAAGAAACAAGCTCTGGTCTCCAGAATCCTGAAATCAGCAACGAGGCTCATCCTTTCAAACCTTGATTCATACTCACAGTTTTGAAGTTGGAGTTCATAGAGTTGGTCTTAGAGGTGCTCGATCCGCCCTTGAAGCTTGCAGAGAGCCTCCCCCATGCTTTTTGTGTCCATCTTGTTTTCACGGATGAAGTCCATGATCATAGAGTGATTAGCACTCAGGCCACATTCAACCATCCCTTGACACTTGAAGATCTCTTGCTCCACTTCTACAAGCCTAGCCTTCTCGCTTACCTCCTTCTTGGGACCTTGAACACCCCGGATGTGGAGCACCCCCTCACGCATCTCAATGGCTTGAGGGTACTTCATCACCTTCGGAAAGTAGGGGTTGATGACCTTCTCGAAGAACTTGTCCTTGGATGGCCTCGGGGGAAGTCATGGCGATCTAGATCTGTCAGGAAAATAGCTCAAAACAAGAACGGAGAAGAAACCTTCCATGCGGTGGTCTTGGGAGTATAGATAACGATTATTAGGTCAGAATACGTGTTCTAGAAGAAATCAGAGTTCGGAGGGCACACGAGGGCCCCACAAGCCATCAGGGCGCGCCCAAGGGGGGCGTCCTGTTGGCTTGTGCCTCCCTCGTGGGTCCTCTTGACTCCATTTTATTTTTTATTTTTTTTCTAAAATACCAAAACCATCAGAAAATATATTTTTGGAATTTTTGGAGTCGGTTTACTTACCGTACCACATACGTACCTCTTTTTCAGGTTTCTGGAGTGTTCCGGAAGGCCTCCTTAATGTGTTCTTTAGGTGTCATAACTTGGATGACATTTGTTTCTTCATTAATGGGTGCACCTGAAATGTAATGCTTGATTATTTGCCCATTCATCACTCTGGGGTTCTTGCCTTCAAAGTTATTGATTTTTATGGCACCGGAGCGATAAACCTCCTCAACAACATATGGCCCTCCCATTTGGAGAGAAGTTTTCCTCCAAAGAATCTGAAACGAGAGTTGTACAAAAGCACCAAGTCTCCTACATTGAATTCTCATTTTTGAATCCTCTTGTCATGCCATATTTTAACCCCTTGTTAAACAACTTAGCATTTTCATAGGCTTGCGTTCTCCATTCATCAAGTGGGGTAATGTCAAATAACCTATTTTCACCAGCAAGTTTAAAATCGTAGTTAAGTTCTTTAATTACCCAATAAGCTTTATGTTCTAGCTCGAGAGGTAAATGATAAGCCTTTCCATAGTCCATTTTGTATGGGGACATACCCATAGGATTCTTATAAGCAGTTCTATAAGCCCATAGAGCATCATCTAGTTTCTTAGACCAATTCTTCCTAGATCTATTAACAGACTTTTGCAAGATTAATTTTATTTATTGATTACTAAATTCAACTTGACCACTAGACTGAGGATGATAAGGGGATGCAATCCTATGGTTAACATCATATTTCGATAGAAGTTTATAGAAAGCGCCATGAATAAAATGTGAACCACCATCAGTCATTAAGTATCTAGGGACTCCAAACCTCGGGAAAATGATGTCTTTAAGCATTTTAATAGAGGTGTTATGATCAACACTATTAGTTGGAATTGTTGGGGAACGTTGCATGGGAAACAAAAATTTTCCTACGCACACGCAGATCTATCCATGGTGATGAGCATCTACGAGAGGGAGAGTGGATCTACGTGCCCTTATAGATCGCTAAGAGGGAAGCGTTAGGAAACGCGGTTGGTGTAGTCGAACGTCTTTGCGATCCAAATCGCCGAGCGTCCCACAATTTCATCACGATCCGTCCCGCGATCCAATCACGATCTGTCCCGCGAACTCATCACGATCTGTCCCGCGATCTCATCACGATCCGTCCCGCGAACTCATCATGATCCGTCCTGCGATCTCATCACGATCCGTCCCGCGATCTCGTCACGATCCGTCTCGCAATCTTGATCACGGTCCTTCCGATCTAGCGCTGAACGGACGACACCTCCGCGTTCAGCACACGTACAGCTTGATGACGATCTCCGCCTTCTTGATCCAGCAAGAGGGAGCAGAGAGGTAGAAGAGTTCTCTGGCAGTGTGACAGCACTGCGGCGATGGTGGTGGAGGTATTCCGGCTGGGCTTCGCGTAAGCACAGCAGAAAATCGATCTAGAGGAGAAGCTATGCACTAGAGGAACGGGTGGCACGTGGCTGAAAATCTTGTGCCAAAACCCTAAAATCCTTTAGTATATATAGGAGGAGAGGAGGAGGAGGCTTGGCTGCCAAAAATCCAGCCCTTGGGTCGGCCAAAGTGGGGAGGAGAGGAGGACTCCTCCTCCAATCCTAGTAGGACTAGGATTCCTCCTTTTTTGGCCTTTTTCCACCCTTTTCCCTTTGGGCTTTTTCTCCCAGCTGCATGGAACTTGTGTGGGACTTACACCAGCCCACAAAAGGCTAGTATTTACTCTCCCACAGCCCATGAAGCCTCTTGGGTCGAAATACCCCTCCCGATGGTCTCCCGGTACACTACCGGCACTCCCGGTACATTACCGATTAGCCCGAAACTTTTCCGGCGACCAAAATGGGACTTCCTATATATCAATATTTACCTCTGGACCATTTCGGAGCTCCTCGTGACGTCCGGGATCTCATCTGGGACTCCGAACAACCTTCGGTCACCACCATACATAAATCTATACTACCGAAACGTCACCGAACCTTAAGTGTCCAGACCCTGTGGGTTTGAGAACTATGTAGACATGACCGAGACACCTCTACGATCAATAACCAATAGAGGGACCTGGATGCCCATATTGGTTACCACATATTCTACGAAGATCTTTATCGGTCGAACCTCTATGTCAAGGATTCAGTTAATCCCGTATGATGTTCCGTTTGTTCTTCGGTATGTTACTTGTCCGAGATTCGATCGTCGGTATCTCCATACCTACTTCAACCTCGTTACCGGCAAGTCTCTTTACTCGTTCCGTAATACAAGATCCCGTGACTAACACTTAGTCACATTGCTTGCAAGGCTTGTTGTGATGTTGTATTACCGAGTGGGCCCCAAGATACCTCTTCGTCACACGGAGTAACAAATCCCAGTCTTGATCCATGCCAACCCAACAGACACCCTCGGAGATACCTGTAGAGTACCTTTTGTTGGAAATATGCCCTAGAGGCAATAAATAAAGTGTTTATTATTGTATTTCCTTGTTCATGATAATCGTTTATTATCCATGCTATAATTGTATTAATTGGAAACATGGATACATGTGTGGATACATAGACAAACACAATGTCCCTAGTGTGCCTTTAGTGAACTAGCTCGTTGATCGAAAGATGGTTAAGGTTTCCTAGCCATGGACATGAGATGTCATTTGATAACGGGATCACATCATTAGGAGAATGATGTGATGGACAAGATATTGGGGAACGTTGCATGGGAAACAAAAAATTTCCTACACACACGCAAGATCTACCCATGGTGATGAGAATCTACGAGAGGGAGAGTGGATCTATGTACCCTTGTAGATGGCTAAGCGGGAAGCGTTAAGAAACGCGGTTGGTGTAGTCGAACGTCTTCGCGATCCAAATCGCCGAGCGTCCCGCGATCTCATCACGATCCGTCTCGCGATCCAATCACGATTCGTCCGGCGAACTCATCACGTTCTGTCCCGCGATCTCGTCGTGATCCATCCCATGAACTCATCACGATCCGTCCCGCGAACTCATCACGATCCGTCTCGTGATCTTGATCACGGTCCTTCCGATCTAGCTCCGAATGGACGACACCTCCGCGTTCAGCACACGTACAGCTCGATGACGATCTCCGCCTTCTTGATCCAGCAAGAGGAAGCGGAGAGGTAGGAGAGTTCTCCGGCAGCGTGACGGCGCTCCGGCGATGGTGGTGGAGCTATTCCGGCAGGGCTTCGCCTAAGCGCTGCAGAAATCCGATCTAGAGGAGAAACTATGCACTAGAGGAACGGGCATCACGTGGCTAAAATCTGGTGCCAAAAACCCCTAAAACCTCTAGTATATATAATAGGAAGAGAGGAGGAGGCTTGGCCCTCAAAGGACCAGCAATTGGGTTGGCCAAATCAAGTGGGAGAGGTGGAATCCACCTCCAATCCTAGTAGGACTAGGATTCACCCTATTTTTGCCTTTTTCCACCTTTTTCTCTTTGGGCTTTTCTTCCCAGCCGCATGGGCCTTGTGTTGGACATCCACCAGCCCACAAAGGGCTGGTATTTAGTCTCCCACAGCCCATAGAGCCTCTTGGGTCGAAATACCCCTCCCGATGGTCCCCCGGTACACTACCGGCACTCCCGGTACACTACCGATGAGCCCAAAACTTTTCCGGCGACCAAAACAGGACTTCCTATATATCAATCTTTACCTCCGGACCATTACAGAGCTCCTCGTGACGTCCGGGATCTCATCCGGGACTCTGAACAACCTTCGGTCACCACCATGCATAACTCTATACTACTGAAACGTCACCAAACCTTAAGTGTGCAGACCCCGCTGGTTTGAGAACTATGTAGACATGACCGAGACACCTCTACGGTCAATAACCAATAGCGGGACCTGCATGCCCATATTGGTTCCTACATATTCTACGAAGATCTTTATCGGTCGAACCTCTATGTCAAGGATTCAGTTAATCCCGTATGATGTTCCCTTTGTTCTTAGGTATGTTACTTTGCCCGAGATTCGATCGTCGGTATCTCCATACCTAGTACAAGCTCGTTACTGGCAAGTCTCTTTAATCGTTCTGTAATACAAGATCCCGTGACTAACACTTAGTCACATTGCTTGCAAGGCTTATTGTGATGTTGTATTACCGAGTGGGCCCTGAGATACCTCTCCGTCACACGGAGTAACAAATTCCAGTGTTGATCCATGCCAACTCAACACACACCCTCGGAGATACCTGTAGAGCACCTTTATAGTCACCCAGTTACGTTGCAACGTTTGATACACACAAGGCACTCCTCCGGTATCCGTGAGTTGCATGATCTCATGGTCATAGGAACATATACTTGACATGCAGAAAACAGTAGCAATAAACTGACACGATCATATGCTACGTTTCTAGTTTGGGTCTTGTCCATCACACCATTCTCGTAATGATGTGATCCCGTTTATCAGATGACATCTCATGTCCATGGCTAGGAAACCTTAACCATCTTTGATCAATGAGCTAGTCAATTAGAGGCATACTAGGGACATGGTTTTGTCTATGTATCCACACATGCATCTAAGTCTCCGATCAATACAATTATAGCATGGATAATAAACGATTATCATGAACAAGGAAATATGATAATAACTAATTTATTATTGCCTCTAGGGCATATTTCCAACAGTCTCCCACTTGCACTAGAGTCAATAATCTAGTTCACATCACCATGTGATTCGCATTGTTATGAATCTAACACCCAATGAGCTCTGGGCTCGATCATGCTTTGCATGTGAGAGAGGTCTTATAGTCAACGGGTCTGTGACATTCAGATCCGATTGTACTTTGCAAATCTCTATGTCAAACCGTAAACACTGTTACCATACTCCACTTGGTACTATTCCAAATGGCTGCTCCGCTATACGTATCCAGATTGCTACTACGAGTCATCCGGATTGGTGTTAAAGCTTGCATCGACTTAACTCTTTACGACGAACTCTTTATCACCTCCATTACCGAGAAACATCTCCTTAGTCTTTTAGTCACTAATGATAATCTTGACCGCTGTCCAATGATCCACTCCTGGATCACTTTTGTACCCCTTGACTGACTCATGGCAAGGCGCACACCAGGTGCGGTACACAACATGACATAATATAGAGAGCCTATGGCTAAGGCATAGGGGACGACATTTGTCCTTTCTCTTTCTTCTGCCGTTGTAGAGCTTTGAGTCTCACTCAACTTCACACCTTACAAAGCAGGCGAGAACACTTCTCTCTGACTAATCCATTTTGAACTCTTTCAAAATCTTGTCAAGGTATGTACTCATTGAAAGTCTTATCAAACATCTTGATCTATCTTTATAGATCTTGATGCTCAACAATTAGGTAGCTTTATTCGAGTCTTCCTTTGAAAAACTCTTTTCAAACAACCGTTTATGCTCTCCAGAAATTCTACATCATTTTCGAATAGCAATATGTCATCCACATGTACTTATCAAAAACTCTATAGTGCTCCCACTCACTTTATTGCAAATACAAGTTTCTCGTAAACTTTGTATAGACTCAAAAACTTTGATCACCTCATCAAAGTGTATATTCCAACTCTGAGATGCTTGCTTCAGTTCATAGAAGAATCACTAAAGCTTGCACACCTTTTAGCATCCTTAGGACTGACAAAACCTTCTGGTTGTATCACATACAACCTTTCCTCAAGTAAACCGTTAAGGAAACGATGTTTTGACATCCATCTGCCAGATTTCATAATTGAAAGTGCAGCAAATGCTAACATAGTTTCAACAGACTTTAGCATCGCTACGAGTGAGAAAGTCTCATCGTAGTCAATTCCTTGAACTTGTCGTAAACTTCTTTGCAACAAGTCGAGCTTTACAAATGGTGACATTTACCATGAGCATCTGTCTTCGTTTTGAACATCCATTTGTACTCAACGACCTGGCGTCCAACGAGCAAGTCTACCAAAGTCTATACTTGGTTTTCATACATGGATCCTTTCTCGGATTTCATGGCCTCTAACCATTTGTTGGAATTCGGGCCCATCATCGCTTCTCCGTAGCTCGTAGGTTCATCGTTGTCCAACAACATGACCTCCAAGACAGGGTTATCGTACCACTAAGGAGCAGTACACGTCCTTGTCGACCTACGAGGTTCAATAGTAACTTGATCCGAAGCTTCATGATCATCATCATTAACTTCCTCTTCAACTAACGTAGGCTTCACAGAAACAACTTCCCGTGCTGCGCTACTCTCTGGTTGAAACAGAGGTTCAATAACCTCATCAAGTTGTATCTTCCTCTCACTCAATTCTTTCAAGAGAAACTTTTTCTTGAGAAAGGACCCAGTTTTAGTAATAAACATTTTATGCTTGGATCTGAGATAGAAGGTTCACCCAACTGTTCTTAGGGTATTCTATGAAGATGCATTTGTCCTCTTTGGGTTCGAGCTCATTAGGTGAAAACATTTTCCACACAAGTGTCGCAGCCCCAAAAATTCATAAATGACAGCTTAGGTTTCTATCAAACCATAATTCACATGGTGTCATCTCAACGGATTTAGATGGTGCCCTATTTAAAGTGAATGTAGTTGTCTCTAATGCATAACCCCAAAATTATAGTAACAAAACGATAAGAGACATCATAGCATGCACTATATCCAATAGAGCATGACTATGATGTTCGGACACACCATCACACTATGGTGGTCCAGGTGGCATGAGTTGTGAAACAATTTTCACATTGTCTAAAGTTGTATGCCAAACTCACAACTCAGATATTCAGCTCGACGATCATATCGTAGACATTTTTATCTTCTTGTCATGATGATCTTAAACTTCACTCTGAATTTGCTTGAACCTTTCAAACGATTCAGACTTATGTTTCATTAAGTAAATATACACTATATCTACTCAAATCATTAGTGAAGGTAAGAAAATAACGATATCCACAGCATGCTACAAGACTCATTGGATTGCATACATCAACATGTATCATTTCCAATAAATCACTTGCCCAAACCGAAAACGGGTTCCTTAGCCATATTGACCAAGAGGCATGGTTCGCATGTCTCAACCGATTCGAAATCGAATGAGTCCAAAGATCCATCAACATAGAGTTTATTCATGCGCTTTATACCAATATGACATTTAGCAGCAGTGCCACAAGTATGTGGTACTATCATTATTAACTTTGTATCTTTTGGCATCAATGTTATGAACATGTGTATTACTATGATCAAGATTCAACAAACCATTCTCACTGGGTGCATGACCATTGAAGGTTTTGTTCATGTAAACAGAATAACCATTATTCTTTAACTTAAATGAATAACCGTGTTGTAATAAACACGATCTAATCACGTTCATGCTCAATGCAAAACACCAAATAACATTTATTTAGGTTCGTCACTAATCCCGAAGGTAGAGAGAGCGTGCGATGTTGATCACATCAACCTTGGAAACATTTCCAACGCACATCATCACCTCACCCTTAGCTAGTTCTCCGTTTATTCTGTAGCTTTTATTTCGAGTTACTAACATTTAGCAACCGAACCGGTATCCAATACGCAGGTGCTACTAGGAGTACTATCAAGGTACACATCAATAAGACGTATATCAAATATACTTCTGTCGACGTTGTCAGCCTTCTTATCTACCAAGTATCTATGGTTGTTCCGCTTTAGCGACCGCTCTCCTCATAATCGAAGCACTTAGTCTCGGGTTTGGGTTCAACTTTGGGTTGCTTCACCGGAGCAGCAACTGACTTGCTATCCATGAAGTTTCCCTCCTTGCCCTTGCCCTTCTCGAAACTAGTGGTTCTACTAACCATCAACACTTGATGCTCCTTTCTTGATTTCTACCTTCGCAGTGTCAAACATCGCGAACAGATCAGGGATCATTATTTCTATCCCTGGCGTTTATAGTTCATCACCAAGTTCTAGTAGCTTAGTGACAGTGACTTGGAGAACAATATCAATCACTATCTTATCTGGAAGATCAACTCCCACTCGATTCAAGCGATTGTAGCACCCAGACAATCTGAGCACATGCTCAATGATTGAGCTATTCTCCTTCATCTTACAGGCAAAGAATCTTGTTGGAGATCTCATATCTCGCAACACGGGCACGAGCCTGAGATCCTAATTTCATCTCTTAGAACATCTCATATGTTCCATGACGTTCAAAATGTTTCGGAGCCTCAATTCTAAGCTGTAATGCATGACACATGAAACTATCAAGTAGTTATCAGAACGTGCTTGTCAGATGTTCACAACATCTACAAACAACGCTAGAGGGGTTGGCACACCGAGCGGTGCATTAAGGACATAAGCCTTCTGTGCAGCAATGAGGACAATCCTCAGATCACGGAGCCACTCTGCAATATTGCTACCATCATCTTTCAACTATATTTCTCTAGGAACATATAAAAATTCAAGGGAGCGACAGCGCGAGCAAGTAATCTACAACATAATTTGCAAAGACACTACTAACTATGTTCATGATAATGAGTTCAATTAATCATATTACTTAAGAACTCCCACTCAAATTGACATCCCTCCGGTCATTCGAGTGATACATCATCCAAATTCACCAACTCAAGTCCGATCATCACGTGAGTTGAGGTGGTTACAATGGTGAACATCATCATGTTGATCATATCTACTATATGACTCATGTTCGACCTTTCGGTCTCTTGTGTTCCGAGGCCATGTTTGTACATGCTAGGCTCCTCAAGTTTAACCCGAGTGTTCTGCATGTCCAACACTGGCTTGCACCCGTTGTATGTGAACGTAGAGTCTATCACACCCGATCATCACGTGGTGTCTCGACACGAAGAACTTTCGCAATGGTGCACACTCAGGGAGAACACAATTTATCTTGAAATTAAGTAAGGGATCACCTTATCATGCTACCGTCGTCCTAAGCAAAACAAGGTGCATAATAGGATTAACATCACATGCAAATCATAAGTGACATGACATGGCCATGAACTTGTGCTTTTGATCTCCATCATGAAAGCACCGGCATGATCTCCATCGTCACCGGAATAACACCATGATCTCCATCATCTTGATCTCCATCAATGTGTGGCCATCGGGGTTGTCGCGCCCACCATGCTTCTACTACTATTGCTACCCGTTTAGCGATAAAGTAAAGCATTACATAGCACTTAATGATTGACACACAGGTCATACAATAATTAAATACAACCTTATGGCTCCTACCGGTTGCCGTACTCATCGACATGCCAGTCGTGATAATCTATACATCACATGATCATCTCATACATCACATATATCACATCATGTAATTGGCCATATCACATCACAACATACCCTGCAAAAACAAGTTAGACGTCCTCTAATTATTATTGCATGTTTTACGTGGCTGCTATGGGTATCTAGCAAGAACAATTCTCATCTACGCAAAAACCACAACGGTAATACACTAGTTGCTTTTCAACCTTCTCAAGGACCGCCTTTGTCGAATCCGATCCAACTAAAGTGAGAGAAACTGGCACCCGCAAGCCATCTATGCAACAAGTTGCGGTCGAGGGAACCGGTCTCTCGTAAGCGTATGAGTAATGTTGGTCCGGGCCGCTTCATCTCACAATACCGCTGAACCAAAATCTGACCAAGGGAGGAAGCAATCTAAGCATCAACGCCCACAAACTCTTTGTGTTCTACTCGAGATCTCATCTACACATAGACCTAGCTCATGATGCTACTGTTGGGGAACGTTGCATGGGAAACAAAAAATTTCCTACGCACACGCAAGATCTATCCATGGTGATGAGCATCTATCAGAGGGAGAGTGGATCTACGTACCCTTGTAGATCACTAAGCGGGAAGCGTTAAGAAACGCGATTGGTGTAGTCGAACGTCTTCGCGATCCAAATCGCCGAGCGTCCCGCGATCTCATCACGATCCATCCCGCGATCCAATCACGATCCGTCCCGCGAACTCATCACGATCCGTCCCACGATCTCATCGCGATCCGTCCCGTGAACTCATCACGATCCGTCCCGCGAACTCATCATGATCCGTCTCGCGATCTTGATCACTGTCCTTCCGATCTAGCGCCGAATGGACGACACCTCCGCGTTCAGCACACGTACAACTCGATGACGATATCCGCCTTCTTAATCCAGCAAGAGGGAGTGGAGAGGTAGGAGAGTTCTTCGGCAGCGTGACGGCGCTCCGGCGATGGTGGTGGAGTTATTCCGGCAGGGCTTCGCCTAAGCACGGCAGAAATCCGATCTAGAGGAGAAACTATGCACTAGAGGAACGGGCAGCACGTGGCTAAAATATGGTGCCAAAAAACCCTAAAACCTCTAGTATATATAAGAGTAAGAGAGGAGGAGGCTTGGACCTCAAAGGACCAGCAATTGGGTCGGCCAAATCAAGTGGGAGAGGTGGAATCCACCTCCAATCCTAGTAGGACTAGGATTCACCCTATTTTTGCCTTTTCCCACCTTTTTCTCTTTGGGCTTTTCTTCCCAGCCGCATGGGCCTTGTGTTGGACTTCCACCAGCCCACAAAGGTCTGGTATTTACTCTCCCATAGACCATAGAGCCTCTTGGGTCGAAATACCCCTGCCGATGGTCCCCCGGTACACTACCGGCACTCCTGGTACACTACCGATGAGCCCGAAACATTTCTGGCGACCAAAACAGGACTTCCTATATATCAATCTTTACCTCCGGACCATTCCAGAGCTCCTCGTGACGTCCGGGATCTCATCCGAGACTCCTAACAACCTTCGGTCATCACCATGCATAACTCTATACTACCGAAACGTCACCAAACCTTAAGTGTGCAGACCTTGCGGGTTCGAGAACTATGTAGACATGACCGAGACACCTCTACGGTCAATAACCAATAGCGGGACCTGGATGCCCATATTGGTTCCTACATATTCTACGAAGATCTTTGTCGGTCGAACCTCTATGTCAAGGATTCAGTTAATCCCGTATGATGTTCCCTTTGTTCTTCGGTATGTTACTTTGCCCGAGATTCGATCGTCGGTATCTCCATACCTAGTTCAACCTCATTACTGGCAAGTCTCTTTACTCGTTCCGTAATACAAGATCCCGTGACTAACACTTAGTCACATTGCTTGCAAGGCTTATTGTGATGTTGTATTACCGAGTGGGCCTTGAGATACCTCTCCGTCACACGGAGTAACAAATTCCAGTCTTGATCCATGCCAACTCAACAGACACCCTCGGAGATACGTGTAGAGCACCTTTATAGTCACCCAGTTATGTTGTGATGTTTGATACACACAAGGAACTCCTTCGGTATCCGTGAGTTGCATGATCTCATGGTCATAGGAACATATACTTGACATGCAGAAAACAGTAGCAATAAACTGACACGATCATATGCTACGTTTTTTAGTTTGGGTCTTGTCCATCACACCATTCTCCTAATGATGTGATCCCATTTATCAAATGACATATCATGTCCATGGCTAGGAAACCTTAACCATCTTTGATCAATGAGCTAGTCTATTAGAGGCATAATAGGGACATGGTTTTGTCTATGTATCCACACATGCATCTATGTCTCCGATCAATACACTTATAGCATGGATAATAAACGATTATCATGAACAAGGAAATATGATAATAACTAATTTATTATTGCCTCTAGGGCATATTTCCAACACAAGACCCAAATAACAAACGTAGCTTATGATCGTGTCAGTTTATTGCTACTGTTCTCTGCATGTCAAGTGTATGTTCCTATGACCATGAGATCATGCAACTCACAGATATCAAAGGAGTACCTTGTGTGTATCAGACGTCGCAACGTAATTGGGTGACTATAAAGGTGCTATACAGGTGTCTCCGAGGGTGTCTGTTGAGTTGGCATGGATCAAGACTGGAATTTGTTACTCCGTGTGACGGAGAGGTATCTCAGGGCCCACTCAGTAATACAACATCACAATAAGCCTTGCAAGCAATGTGACTAAGAGTTAGTTGTGAGATCTTGTATTGCGGAACGAGTAAAGAGATTTGCCAGTAACGAGGTTGAACCAGGTATGGAGATACCGACGATCGAATCTCGGGCAAGTAACATACCGAAGAACAAAGGGAACATCATACGAGATTAACTGAATCCTTGACATAGAGGTTTGACCGATAAAGATCTTCGTAGAATATGTAGGAACCAATGTGGACATCCAGGTCCCGCCATTGGCTATTGACCGTAGAGGTGTCTCGGTCATGTCTACATAGTTCTCGAACCCGCAGGGTCTGCACACTTAAGGTTTGGTGACGTTT
The DNA here is from genome assembly GCA_022496015.1 of Hordeum marinum. NCBI lineage: Eukaryota > Viridiplantae > Streptophyta > Magnoliopsida > Poales > Poaceae > Hordeum > Hordeum marinum. The sequence goes on along the minus strand of CM039677.1, from coordinate 137,045,963 downwards.
CGGTAGTATAGAGTTATGTATGGTGGTGACCGAAGTTTGTTCGGAGTCCCGGATGAGATCCCAGACATCATGAGGAGCTCCGGAATGGTCTGGAGGTAAAGATTCATATATAGTAAGTCCTGTTTTGGTTGCCGGAAAAGTTTCGGGCTCATCGGTAGTGTACCGGGAGTGCCGGTAGTGTACCGGGAGGCCTCCGGGAGGGGTATTTCGACCGAAGAGGCTTCATGGGATGTGGGAGAGTGAATGTCAGTCCTTATTGGGCTGGTGGAAACTCCCACACAAGGCCCATGTGGCTGGAGGAAAGAACCCAATAGGAAAAGGTGAAAAAGGGCAAAAAGGAGCAATCCTAGTCCTAGGATTGGAGGAGAAATCCTCCTCTTCTAGTAGGTTCGTTCGAACCAGCTAGCCTTGGAGGACAAGGCTGCCTCCTCTCCTCCTCTCCTCCTATATATACTAGAGGGTTTTGGGTTTTTGCACTAGTTTTTTCAGCCACGTGCTACCCGTTCCTCCAGTGCATAGTTTCTCCTCTAGATTGGTTTTTCTGCAGTGCTTAGTCGAAGCCCTACCGGAATTGCTCCACCACCATCGCCGGAGCATCGTCAGGCTGCTGTACAACTCTTCTTCCTCTCCACTCCCTCTTGCTAGATCAAGACGGTGGAGATCGTCATCAAGCTGTACGTGTGTTGAACGCGGAGGTGTCGTCCGTTCGGTGCTAGATCATAAGGATCGTGATCAAGTTCGTGGGACGTATCATGATCAAGTTTGTGGGACGGATCGTGATTGGACCGCGGGACGGATCGTGATTGGATCGCGGGATGGATCGTGATTGGATCGCGGGACGCATGGCGATTTGGATCGCGAAGACGTTCGACTACACCAACCGCGTTTCTTAACGCTTCCCGCTTAGCGATCTACAAGGGTATGTAGATCCACTCTCCCTCTCGTAGATGCTCATCACCATGGATAGATCTGCATGTGCGTAGGAATTTTTTTGTTCCCCATGCAACGTTCCCCAACAGTGGTATCAGAGCTAGGTCTATGTATAGATGAGATTTCAAGTAGAACACAAAAGGTTTGTGGGTGTTGATGCTTAGATTGCTTCCTCCCTTGGTCGGATTTTGGTTCTGCGGTATTGTGAGATGAAGCGGCCCAAACCAACATTACTCGTATGCTTACGAGAGACCGGTTCCCTCGACGCAACTTGTTGCCTAGATGGCTTGCGGGTGGCAGTTTCTCTCACTTTAGTTGGATCGGATTCGACAAAGGCGGTCCTTGAGAAGGTTGAAAAGCAAATTATGTATCACCGTTGTGGTTTATGCGTAGGTGAGAATCGTTCTTGCTAGAAATCGTAGCAGCCATGTAAAACATGCAACAACAATTAGAGGACGTCTAACTTGTTTTTGCAGGGTATGTTGTGATGTGATATGGCCAATTACATGATGTGATATATGTGATGTATGAGATGATCATGTGATGTATAGAATTTCACGACTTGCATGTCGTTGAGTACGGCAACCGGCAGGAGACATAGTGATGGGGATATACCCCATGGTATGACCTGGCCTGGCGACTCACAGGAGACCCAGCCGAAGACATGACATCTTATTAATGACCCGGCTAGGCAACTCACAGGAGACCCGTTAAAGACATGACATCTTATTTATGACCCGGCAAGCGGGTCATAGGATGACCAAGCCCAAGACCTGGCGGGTGAGCCGGCGCCAGGCGGCTCACAAGAGAAGGCCCACAGGAGAAGGCCCACAAGAGAGAAGGATTCCCTTAAAGGAAATAAGACCCGGAGTAGGATTCATGAGAGACTAGTCCTACTCCTACTCCTAGTAGGACTCTATTTGTAAACCTACCCTCTCCACTTATATAAGGAGGGGTAGAGCACCCCTAGAGGGAGAAGTTCTCAAGAGACACAAGTCTACAAGTTTAGACAACACAAGAGATTAGAGGCACAAGAGATTAGAGGTAGCGATTAGCACTCTTGTAACCGAGAGATCTTTATCATCATCAATACCAGACAAGCAGGACGTAGACTTTTACCTCCATCGGAGGGGCCGAACCTGGGTAAAACTCCATGTCTTCTCGATTCCGATCAACCCCTTCAAGCCGCCATGTAGTTGCGTCTCGCCCCGAACCTAAGTCCGTTCACCCGGACATCTGCCGTGACAAATTCACGACAGTTGGCGCCCACCGTGGGGCCACGCACTGTGGTTTGTGTCTTTGAAGGGATATCTTTAGGGATCAAGAAATTCATGATTAGTCGAATGAGAAGAGCCTGGATCAATCAAACAGGATCACCCGACATGATACAACTTTAGGCAAAACTGAAAAATTCATTGTTCGATTGCGCCGCCTCCGAGAAGCAACCACAACCTCAGCTGCCGCCTCAAAGCTGCTGGCCATTGACAAGCCGCCATCCCCATCGCTTTTGCTCCTGCTCCACCCTCACCTGCTGCTGCGTTGCTCAGCCGCCGGCCACCCCTGCGACTCCGTCTCTGCTCCGCCCTGTGCGCCAGCTCCGAGCCGCCACCGTGCCTCTGCTTCTGCTGCGGTGTCAGTGCTTCCAAGACGCCCTGGTCGAGCTACCACCGCATCCTCGCCTTGAACCATCACGCCCTGAGCCGACTCGCGGCCATGGCCTCTCTTCACCAGCTATGCAGTGGCTGGCTCCGCCCCTCCCCATTCCGCCTCGCCTTGCTCCAGTATGCTGATTATTTGTGGGGAAAGAGAAAAAGGCCCAGCTAAAAAAACAGGAGGAGGAAGGCCACATGGGTACTGAGACTACAAGTGTTATCTATCCTATTTGTTTTATCAGTACACTTTAAATTGTGTTGAGAACAACTACTTTGTCCTATGATATTTTTTGTATGCAGGACAATTACTCAGTACAAAAGCAGCGTCATATTGTGAGTACGGAGCTGCCGCCCGTATTGGTGCAGGCTACATCAACATGCCGCCAATGACCCGCGCATCCGTGCCGGTTTATAAACACCACTGATGACTCTCCGTCTGCGCCGGCTTACAACTCCACCGGCGACTCTTCGTCCACGCCAGTTTACAGCGCCACCGGCGACGCTCCATCTGTGTCGGTTTACAACACCGTGCCGTGGCCGTCTCTTGCAACCACGCCGGTCTACAATGCAGCGACCGTCTCTCGCGACAGCACTGGCTTACAACGCCGTGGCCGTCTCTTGTCACCTGCGCCGACTTGTAGATGAAGATTCTCAAGCCCCCTCTTCGAGTCAACTTGAGGCTCGGGGGCTACAGGCATGGCAAGACACATTTGGTCGTTTTCAATGGGAAGCCCGGGTCTTTGCAAGATGGAATTTTCCAACTCAGAAATTTGAGTTGAAGTGGTTTGTTCGCTGTCAAAACGGCTGATCTATCATTCGGCTTTATGCCCTATCAAGCGCTGTTGCAGGGAGGCTTCTTACCTTCGGGTATAGCTTACATCTCCCTTGCATAGTCTGCTTTTACGCTGTTGCAAGGAGGCTTCTTGCCTTCGGGTATAGCTTACATCTCCCTTGCACAGCCGGCGTTATGCCTAGTTAAGCACTGTTGCAAAGAGGCTTCTTGCCTTTGGGTATAGCTTACATCTCCTTTGCACAGCCAGCTGTTATTAAACTGTTGCAAGGAGGCTTCTTGCCTTCGGGTATAGCTTACATCTCCCTTGCACATTTGGCTTTATGCCTAGTTTGGTTACATTAAGCGCTGTTGTTGATGGAGGCATCTTACCTTTGGTATAGCTTACATGACCCTAAGACAACATCGTGTACAGCAAATTTCAGTTGCCTATCAACTGCGGCCATTGAAGGGGGCTTCTTACCAACGGGTATCGCTTATCTCACCCTAATGGTCGGCTTTATGCCACTTTCGGTTACTTATTAACCGCGGTTGTCGAAGGGGGCTTCTTACCGACGGATTCGCTTATCTCATCCTAACAATCGGCGTTTTATGCCAAAACTCAGTTGCTTATCAACTGTAGCTGTTGAAGGAGGCTTCTTGCCTTCGGGTATAGCTTACATCTCCCTTCAAACAGCCGCCTTTATGCCGTTTCTGGCTAATCATTAGCCGCGGTTGTCGATGGAGGCTTCTTGCCTTAGGGTATAGCTTACATCTCCCATCGGCAGCCGATGTCCGCGCATACAATATTCAAACATTAATAGGAGGCTTCTTACCTTTAGGTACAGCTTACATTGCCCTGCAAACAGCCGGCTTTACGCTGCTTCCGACTCATTATTAGCCTCGGTTGTCTATGGAGGCTTCTTACCTTTAGGTACAGCTTACATTACCCTATGACAACCGGTTCTCGACAAAGTTCATGTTACAAGAGCCGGAGTCATACTACTCCAGTTGACAAGTTTCAAAGTGCTCGGCCGGCTCTAAATTACTGGAGAAGGCGTGACATCTTCAAAGACAAGCGCCGGCTCTAAAAGTTCAAGATGGATTCATACAAAGGGGGGATCAATCAATAAAGAGCCGGCAAAACAAAAACACGGAGAGACAGAAATATATACATCTGGAGCTGCATTCAAGAAAGGCAAAATTATCCTTAAAGCTATTACAAAGGTGCTCTCACATGGGAGCTAAAAGGTGGAGCCGTGGATTATCAAGGGGGCTTCCCACCTCCAGATAACATGCCGTCTTATCAAGCTGGGTCAGAGCAAGATTATGAGAAAAGGAGCAATGTTGTGAAAGGTATAAACATCTCCGGGTTGAGCTTCTTCAAGCCGCCCTTACAACAATGCAGAATATATCCCGTCTTGTTTATTTTTTGCAGGTACTATCTCTTAAAAGATGAGCCGCCATTAAGTGTTTTGCAAGAGAAAATGGATCTTTTAATAGCCAATATGGCTGGATCTTCATGGTTTATCATAACCAGTAATAAATGATTGGGATTTTTCAAACCAGCTTGGAGAAATTATTATCTTTCAAGAGCCACCCTATCAGATATAATGCCGTGTCATCTAATTGGCCGCTTCTCGGATTTCTTTAATTGTGCTCTGTAGTAATCTACAACACTCACGGATTTCTCAAACTTATAATTGCCGGGTTGCACCACAACCACGAGCAGGAATTTCATGCCAAAGACAAAGGAATTATTCCAGGATATTCATTCCGGGTTATATTACGACCACGGTCAAAGATTCATTCAACAAATTATGATGAGACGTATTATTCTCACATAGTCCCGAGTAGCCGCAGGTAGACGACCCGGCACTTGGGGGCTACATTATCCAAGTCCAAGTTTATATCAATTATGCAAGTCCCATGTCGCTGCAAGCATGCACCACGGCACTTGGGGGCTAATGCAAGCCGGTTTTCAAACCATTACATTGTTAGCAAGACCATATTATCTCAAGGAGATGAGCCGGCCCTTCTATATTTTTCTAAAGTCCCAGCCCAGTAATTCTTACTGACCCGACACTTGGGGGCTACAGTATTCAGCTGTTCCAACAGATTAAGAGATTCAAATTGAAGACCCGGCGCATCACATTCTGATGAGCCGGCCCTTGGGGGCTACACCCGCCGAAGCATTATAAGATATAAGGCAATTATAAGTCCCAGGTTGCTGCAGGAAGGACAACCCGACACTTGGGGGCTACACAGTCCAAAATGTTATTTGCAAAGGACCAAGTTATCATGGATAATCTCGGAGCTTGGGGGCTACAGGTAATATGGACATATCAAAAACTTTGAGGAGAATTTTCAAGATATTAAATATAGAGTTCAGTTGTTAGACCCGGCGTCACCAACACTTATGACCTGGTGTTATCAAAAGATCATAACCCGCCAGAGTTTATATAAGCCGCCCTTCTTCACAACAATGGAAGTCCGGTTCTACATCAGATGGATTTTCATCCCAATATTTATCAAGTCAGCAGGATTCTAGTTATTTAACCCGGAGTCACCAATGATAATGACCCGGCATCATCAATGATTATGACCCAGCGGAGATGACCCACCAAGAGTATTGGAAGCCGACTCAATGGCATATGGGTGTTCTATTCTCAATATTTTTCAAAAGACATTGACAAGCAAGATGATTATCAAGACGACTCATTCATATGGAGAAAAGACCCAGATTTTTTGAGAAGCCATTTTATAAGCCGGCCAAAGGAGCAAGCCAGCCACTTAACATATTTGTTACTCATATTTCAGGAGCTTACCATGAATAAATTCAAGCTAACCTGGGGGCTAATGACGGGGATATACCCCATGGTATGACCCGGCCTGGTGACTCACACGAGACCCGGCCGAAGACATGACATCTTATTAATGACCCGGCCAGGCAACTCACAGGAGACCCATTAAAGACATGACATCTTATTTATGACCCGGCAAGCGGGTCACAGGATGACCAAGCCCAAGACCCGGCGGGTGAGCCGGCGCCAGGCGACTCACAAGAGAAGGCCCACAGGAGAAGGCCCACAAGAGAGAAGGATTCCCTTAAAGGAAATAAGACCCGGAGTAGGATTCGTGAGAGACTAGTCCTAATCCTACTCCTAGTAGAACTCTATTATTAAACCTACCCTCTCCACTTATATAAGGAGGGGTAGAGCACCCCTAGAGGGAGAAGTTCTCAAGAGACACAAGTCTACAAGTTTAGACAACACAAGAGATTAGAGGCACAAGAGATTAGAGGTAGCGATTAGCACCCTTGTAACCGAGAGATCTTCATCATCATCAATACCAGACAAGCAGGACGCAGGCTTTTACCTCCATCGGAGGGGCCGAACCTGGGTAAAACTCCGTGTCTTCTCGATTCTGATCAACCCCTTCAAGCCGCCACGTAGTTGCGTCTCGCCCCGAACCTAAGTCCGTTCACCCGGACACCTGCCATGACAAATCCAGGACACATAGGGTTATCTTTAATTATTGTATGACCTGCGTGTCAATCATTAAGCGCTATGTAATGCTTTACTTTATCGCTAAACGGTAGCAATAGTAGTAGAAGCATGTTGGGCGCGACAACCCTGATGGCGACACATTGATGGAGATCATGGTGTCTTGCCGGTGACGATGGAGATCATGCCGGTGCTTTCAAGATGGATATCTAAAGAACAAGTTCATGGCCATATCATATCACTTATGAATTGCATGCGATGTTAATCCTTTTATGCACCTTGTTTGGCTTAGTACGATGGTAGCATTATATGGTGATCCCTCACTTAAATTTCAAGATAAATTGTGTTCTCCTCGAGTGTGCACCGTTGCGAAAGTTCGTCGTGTTGAGACACCACGCGATGATCGGGTGTGATAGACTCTACGTTCACATACAACGGGTGCAAGCCAGTGTTGCATGCGCAGAACACTCGGGTTAAACTTGACGAGCCTAGCATGTACAAACATGGCCTCGGAACACAAGATACCGAAAGGTCGAACATGAGTCATATAGTAGATATGATCAACATAATGATGTTCACCATTGAAGCCACCTCAACTCACGTGATGATCGGACTTGAGTTGGTGGATTTGGATCATGTGACACTTAGATGACCTGAGGGATGTCAATTTGAGTGGGAGCTTTAGTAATTTGATTAACTAAACTCATTATCTTGAACAATAGTCTAAGTAAACTTTGCATATTTATGTTGTAGATCAATGGCTCACGCAGTAGCACCCCTAAATTTTAATGCGTTCCTAGAGAAAGCTAAGTTGAAAGATGATGGAAGTAACTTTGTTGACTGGGCCCGTAATCTGAGGATTATCCTCACGGCTTCCCAGAAATCATATGTCCTTGATGCACCTCTTGGTGACCAACCAGAAGACATGACCTCCGAAGACGTTAACAACGCTTCAGAGGCACGTACTAGAGATTACTCAATAGTTCAGCGTGCAATATTGTATGGCTTAGAACCGGGACTTCAAAGATGTTTTGAACGTCATGGAGCATATGAGATGTTCCAGGAGTTGAAGTTTATCTTTCAGAAGAATGCCCGGATCGAGAGGTATGAAACCTCCGATAAGTTCTATGCTTGCAAGATGGAGGAGAACGGGTCTATCAGTGAACATATACTCAGAATGTCTGGTTATTCAACTCGTCTAGCGGAGTTGGGAATTTCCCTTCCGCCAGAGGTGATCACTGACAGAGTTCTTCAATCACTACCACCTAGTTACAAGAGCTTTGTGATGAACTATAACATGCACGGGATGAACAAGTCAGTCGCCGAGCTATTTGCGATGCTAAAAGTCGCTGAGTCTGAAATCCAGAAAGAACATCAAGTGTTGATGGTCAATAAATCCACTAGTTTCAAGAAAAATGGCAAAGCCAAGGGCAAGGGCAAGAAGGGTAAAACCAAGAAGGATGGCAAAGCAGTTGCTACTCCTGTAAAGAAGCCCAAGCATGGACCCAAGCCAGAAACTGAGTGCTTTCATTGCAAGGGAACTGGTCACTGGAAGCGGAACTGCCCCAAGTACCTGGCTGACAAGAAGGCGGCCAACGACAAACAAGGTATATATGATATACATGTTATTGATGTGTACCTTACTAGCTCTCGTAGTAGTGCCTGGGTATTTGATACCGGTTCGGTTGCTCACATTTGCAACTCAAAGCAGGAGCCACGGGATAAATGAAGGCTGGCAAAGGACGAAGTGACGATGCGTGTGGGAAATGGTTCCAAGGTTGATGTGATCGCCATCGACACGCTCTCTCTTCGATTACCATCGGGATTAGTGATGAACCTGAATAATTGTTATTTAGTGCCTGAGTTAAGCATGAACATTATATCTGGATCTTGTTTATTGCGAGACAATTACTCATTTAAATAAGAGAATAAAGGTTGTTCTATTTATATGAGTAATATCTTTTATGGTCATGCACCCAATGTGAGGGGTTTATTCATATTGAATCTTGATAGTGATGACACACATGTTCATAACATTGATGCTAAAAGATGTAGAGTTGATAATAATAGTACCACTTTCTTGTGGCACTGCCGTTTAGGTCATATTAGTGTAAAACGCATGAGGAAGCTCCATGCTGATGGACTACTGGAGTCACTTTATTTTGAATCACTTGACACATGTGAACCATGCCTCATGGGCAAGATGACTAAACGCCGTTCTCTGGAACAATGGAACGGGCAAGTGACTTATTGGAAATCATACATACTGATGTGTGCGGTCCAATGAATGTTACAGCGCGTGGTGGATATCATTATTTTCTCACATTCACTGATGACTTAAGTAGATATGGGTATATTTACTTGATGAAACACAAGTCTGAAACGTTTGAAAAGTTCAAGCAATTTTAGAGTGAAGTTGAGAATCATCATAACAAGAAGATTAAGTTCCTGCGATCTGATCGAGGAGGTGAATATCTGAGTTATGAGTTTGGCAGTCACTTAAGACAGTGTGGAATTGTTTCACAGTTGACACCTCCCGGAACACCACAGCGTAATGGTGTGTCCGAATGTCGTAATCGAACCTTATTAGATATGGTGCGTTCTATGATGTCTCTTGCTGATTTGCCACTATCATTTTGGGGTTATGCATTAGAGACAACTGCATTCACTTTAAATAGGGCACCATGAAAATCCGTTGAGATGACGCCATATGAACTATGGTTTGGCAAGAAGCCAAAGTTGTTGTTTTCTTAAAGTTTGGGGATGTGATGCTTATGTCAAAAAGCTTCAGCCTGGAAAGCTGGAACCCAAAGCGGAGAAATGCGTCTTCATAGGATACCCGAAAGAGACAGTCGGGTATACCTTCTATCTCAGATCCGAAGGCAAAGTGTTTGTCGCTAAGAACGGAACATTTCTTGAGAAAGAGTTTCTCTCGAAAGAATTGAGTGGGAGGAAAATAGAGCTTGATGAGGTTATTGAACCATTACTTCAACCAGAAAGTAGTGCAACACAGAAAGATGTTTCTGTGGAACCTACGATGGTAGAAGAGGAAGTTAATGATGATGATCATGAAGCTTAGGATCAAGCTGCTATTGAACCTCGTAGGTCGACAAGGCCGCGTACTACCCCTGAGTGGTACGACAACCCTGTCTTGGAGGTTATGTTGTTGGACAACAATGAACCTACGAGCTATGAAGGAGCAATGATGGGCCCGGATTCCGAGAAATGGTTAGAGGCCATGAAATCCGAGATGGGATCCATGTATGAAAACAAAGTATGGACTTTGGAAGTATTACCTGAAGGGCGAAAGGCCATTCATAACAAATGGATCTTTAAGAAGAAGACAGACGCGAACGGTAATGTCACCGTCTATAAAGCTCGACTTGTGGCAAAGGGTTTTTCACAAGTTCAAGCAGTTGACTACGATGAGACTTTCTCACCCGTAGCGATGCTTAAGTCTGTCAGAATCATGTTAGCAATAGCTGCTTATTTCGACTATGAAATTTTGGCAGATGGATGTCACAACAGCGTTCCTCAACGGTTTCCTTGAGGAAGAGTTGTATATGATGCAACCCGAAGGTTTTGTCGATCCAGAGAATGCTGACAAAGTTTGCAAACTCCAACGATCCATTTATGGACTGGTGCAAGCATCTCGGAGTTGGAATAAGCGCTTTGATGAGGTGATCAAAGCGTTTGAGTTTGTGAGACGGATCGTGATCAAGTTCGTGGGACGGATCGTGATCGGATCGTAGGACGGATCGTGATTGGATCGCGGGACAGATCGTGATTGGATCGCAGGACGCACGGCGATTTGGATCGCGAAGACGTTCGACTACACCAACCGCGTTTCTTAACGCTTCCCGCTTAGCGATCTACAAGGGTATGTAGATCCACTCTCCCTCTCGTAGATGCTCATAACCATGGATAGATCTGCGTGTGCGTAGGAATTTTTTTGTTTCCCATGCAATGTTCCCCAACACTATTATAGTCACCCAGTTACGTTGCAACATTTGATGCACACAAGGCACTCCTCCGGTGTCAGTGAGTTGCATGATCTCATGGTCATAGGAACAGATACTTGACATGCAGAAAACAGTAGCATTAAATTGACACGATCATATGCTACGTTTGTAGTTTGGGTCTTGTCCATCCCATCATTCTCCTAATGATGTGATCCCGTTATCAAAAGACATCTCATGTCAATGGCTAGGAAACCTTAGCCATCTTTGATCAACGAGCTAGTCTATTAGAGGCATACTAGGGACATGGTTTTGTCTATGTATCCACACATGCATCTAAGTCTCCGATCAATACAATTATAGAATGGATAATAAATGATTATCATGAACAAGGAAATATGATAACAAGTAATTTATTATTGCCTCTAGGGCATATTTCCAACAGTCTCCCACTTGCACTAGAGTCAATAATCTAGTTCACATCACCATGTGATTTTCATTGTTATGAATCTAACACCCAATGAGTTCTGGGGCTCGATCATGCTTTGCATGTGAGAGAGGTCTTATAGTCAACGGGTCTGCGACATTCAGATCCGTGTGTACTTTGCAAATTTCTATGTCAAACCGTAAACACTGCTACCACACTCCACTTGGTACTATTACAAATGGCTGCTCCACTATACGTATCCAGATTGCTAGTACGAGTCATCCGGATTGGTGTTAAAGCTTGCATCGACATGACTCTTTATCACCTACATAATCGAGAAACATCTCCTTAGTCTTTTAGTTACTAAGTATAATCTTGACCACTGTCCAGTGCTCCATTCCAGGATCACTTTGAAACCTTCGGCCATACTTATGGCAAGGCTCACATCGGGTCTTGTGCACAGCATTGCATACATGATAGAGCCTATGGCTGAAGCATAGGGGATGACACTCATCTTTTCTTTATCTTCTGCAGTCACTGGGCATTGAGTCTTACTCAACTTTATACCTTACAAATCGGGCGAGAACCCTTTCTCTGACCGATCCATTTTGAACTCTTTCAAAATCTTGTCAAGGTATGTACTCATTAAAAGTCTCATCAAGTATCTTGATCTATCTCTATAGATCTTGATGCTCAACAATTAGGTAGCTTTATCCAGGTCTTCCTTTGAAAAACTCTTTTCAAACAACCCTTTATGCTTTCCAGAAATTCTATATCATTTCCGATCAACAATATGTCAACCACATATGCTTATCAGAAACTCTATAGTGCGCCCCCTCACTTTATTGTAAATACAAGTTTCTCGTAAACTTTGTATAGACTCAAAAACTTTAATCACCTCATCAAAGTGTATATTCCAACTCTGAGATGCTTGCTTCAGTTCATAGAAGGATCACTGAAGCTTGCACACCTTTTAGCATCCTTAGGACTGACAAAACCTTCTGGTTGTATCACATACAACCTTTCCTCAAGAAAGGAAACGATGTTTTGGTATCCATCTGCCAGATTTCGTAATTGAAAAATGCACCAACCGCTAACATAATTCTAACAGACTTTAGCATCTCTACGAGAGAAAGTCTCATCGTAGTCAACTCCTTGAACTTGCCAAAAACTTCTTTGCGACAAGTCGAGCTTTATAAATGGTGACATTCACCATCAGCGTCTCTTCATTTTAAAGACCCATTTGTACTCAACGACCTGCCGTCCAACGAGCAAGTCTACCAAAGTCTATACTTGGTTTTCATATATGGATCCTTTCTCGGATTTCATGGCCTCTAACCATTTGTCGGAATCCGGGCCCATCATCACTTCTCCATAGCTCGTAGGTTCATTGTTGTCCAAACATCAAGAAATGACAGCTTAGGTTTCTATCAAACCATAATTCACATGGTGTCATCTCAACGGATTTAGATGGTGCCCTATTTAAAGTGAATGTAGTTGTCTCTAATGCACAACCCCAAAATTATAGTAGCAAAACGATAAGAGACATCATAGCATGCACCATATCCAATAGAGCACGACTATGACGTTCGGACATACCATCACACTATGGTGTTCCAGGTGGCGTGTGTTGTGAAACAACTTTCACATTATCTAAAGTTGTATGCCAAACTCGTAACTCAGATATTCACCTCCACGATCATATCACAGATATTTTTATCTTCTTGTCACAATGATCTTAAACTTCACTCTGAATTTGCTTGAACTTTTCAAACGATTCAGACTTGTGTTTCATTAAGTAAACATACACTATATCTACCCAAATCATCAGTGAAGATAAGAAAATAACGATATCCACCACACGCTACAAGACTCATTGGATTTTATACATCAACATGTATCATTTCCAATAAATCAGTTCCCCCACTCCATCAATCCAGAAAACGGGGTCCTTAGTCATCTTGCCCAAGAGGCATGGTTCGCATGTCTCAACAGATTCGAAATCGAATGAGTCAAAAGATCCTTCAGTATAGAGTTTCTTCATGCGCTTTATACCAATATGACATTTAGCGGAAGTGCCACAAGTATGTGGTACTATCATTATTAACTTTGTATCTTTTGGCATCAATGTTATGAACATGTGTATTACTACGATCAAAATTCAACAAACCATTCTCACTGGGTGTATGTGTTGGGGAACGTCGCATGGGAAACAAAAATTTTCCTACGCACACGCAAACCTATCCATGGTGATGAGCATCTACGAGAGGGAGAGTGGATCTACGTACCCTTGTAGATCGCTAAGCGGGAAGCGTTAAGAAACGCGGTTGGTGTAGTCGAACATCTTCGCGATCCAAATCGCCGAGCGTCCCGCGATCTCATCACGATCCGTCCCGCGATCCAATCATGATCCGTCCCGTGAACTCATCACGATCCGTCCCGCGATCTCATCACGATCCATCTCACGATCTTGATCACGATCTATCCCGCGAACTCATCACGATCCGTTCCGTGATCACATCACGAACCGTCTCGCGATCTCGATCACGGTCCTTCCGATCTAGCGCCGAACGGACGGCACCTCCGCGTTCAGCACACGTGCAGCTTGATGACGATCTCCACCATCTTGATCCAGCAAGAGGAGGTGGAGAGGAGAGAGAGTTCACCGGCAGCGTGACGGCGCTCCGGTGATGGTGGTGGAGTGATTCCGGCAGGGCTTCGCCTAAGCGCTGCGGAAAACCGATCTAGAGGAGAAACTGTGCACCGGTGTAACGGGTAGCACGTGGCCGGAAATTCTGTCCAAAAACCACCCAATCCACTAGTATATAGGAGGAGAGGAGAGGAGAGGCAGCCAAGGCCTTTGGGTCGGCCGAAATAGGAGGTGGGAGCAATCCTACTTCACCTCCAATCCTAGTTGGAGTAGGATTGCCTCCTATTGGCTGATTTTCCACTTTTTGCTTTAGGACTTTCTCTCCTGCGCCATGGGCCTTTGTGGCTGTTTTCCCAGCCCACTAAGGGCTGGTTATTATTCTCCCACAGCCCATGGACCTCTTGGGGTCGAAATACCCCTCCCGGAGGTCCTCCGGTACACTACCGGCACTCCCGGTACAATACCGATACTCCCGGTACACTACCGATGAGCCCGAAACTTTTCCGGAAACCAAACTGGGACTTCCTATATATGAATCTTTACCTCCGGACCATTCCGGAGCTCCTCGTGACGTCCGGGATCTCATCCGGGACTCCGAACAACCTTCGGTAACCACCATACATAACTCTACACTACCGAAACGTCACCGAACCTTAAGTGTGCAGACCCTGCGGGTTCGAGAACTATGTAGACATGACCGAGACACCTCTACGGTCAATAACCAATGGCGGGACCTGGACGTCCACATTGGTTCCTACATATTCTACGAAGATCTTTATCGGTCGAACCTCTATGTCAAGGATTCAGTCAATCCCGTATATCGTTCCCTTTGTTCTTCGGTATGTTACTTGCCCGAGATTCGATCGTCGGTATCTCCATACCTAGTTCAACCTCGTTACCGGCAAGTCTCTTTACTCGTTCCGTAATACAAGATCCCGCAACTAACAATTAGTCACATTGCTTGCAAGGCTTATTGTGATGTTGCATTACCGAGTGGGCCCCGAGATACCTCTCCGTTACACGGAGTAACAAATCCCAGTCTCGATCCATGCCAACTCAACAAACACCATCGGAGATACCTGTAGAGCACCTTTATAGTCACCCAGTTACGTTGCGACGTTTGATACACACAAGGCACTCCTCCGATATCCGTGAGTTGCATGATCTCATGGTCATAGGAACATATACTTGACATGCAGAAAACAGTAGCAATAAACTGAAACGATCATATGCTATGTTTGTAGTTTGGGTCTTATCCATCACATCATTCTCCTAATGATGTGATCCCGTTATCAAATGACATCTCATGTCCATGGCTAGGAAACCTTAACCATCCTTTGATCAACGAGCTAGTCTACTAGAGGCATACTAGGGACATGGTGTTGTCTATGTATCCACACATGTATCTGAGTTTCCGATCAATACAATTATAGCATGGATAATAAACGATTATCACGAACAAGGAAATATGATAATAACTAATCTATTATTGCCTCTAGGGCATATTTCCAACAGTCTCCCACTTGCACTAGAGTCAATAATCTAGTTCACATCACCATGTGATTTGCATTGTTATGAATCTAACACCCAATGAGTTTTGGGGCTCGATCATGCTTTGCATGTGAGAGAGGTCTTATAGTCAACGGGTCTGCGATATTCAGATCCGTGTGTACTTTGCAAATCTCTATGTCAAACCGTAAACACTGCTACCACACTCCACTTGGTACTATTTCCAAATGGCTGCTCCACTATACGTATCCAGATTGCTACTACTAGTCATCCGGATAGGTGTTAAAGCTTGCATCGACGTAACTCTTTACGACGAACTCTTTATCACCTCCATAATCAAGAAACATTTCCTTAGTCCTCTGGTTACTAAGGATAATTCCGACCGCTGTCCAGTGATCCACTCCTGGACCACTCTTGTACCCCTTGACAGACTCGTGGCAAGGCACACATAGGTGCGGTACACAGCATGGCATAATATAGAGCCTATGGCTAAGGCATAGGGGACGACATTCATCCTTTCTCTTTCTTCTGCCGTTGTCGAGCTTTGAGTCTCACTCAACTTCACACCTTACAAATCAGACGAGAACTATTTCTCTGGCTGATCCATTTTGAACTCTTTCAAAATCTTGTCAAGGTATGCACTCATTGAAAGTCTCATCAAGCATCTTGATCTATCTCTATAGATTTTGATGCTCAACAATTAGGTAGCTTTATCCAGGTCTTCCTTAGAAAAATACTTTTCAAACAACCTTTTATGCCTTCCAGAAATTCTACATTATTTCCGATCAACAATATGTCAACCACATATACTTATCAGAAACTCTATAGTGCTCCCACTCACTTTATTGCAAATACAAGTTTCTCGTAAACTTTGTATAAACATCAAAAACTTTGATCACCTCATCAAAGTGTATATTCCAACTCCGAGATGCTTGCTTCAGTCCATGGAAGGATCACCAAAGCTTGCACACCTTTTAGCATCCTTAGGACTGACAAAACCTTCTGGTTGTATCACATACAACCTTTCCTCAAGTAAACCGTTAAGGAAATGATGTTTTGACATCCATCTGTCAGATTTCATAATTGAAAACGCAGCAACTGCTAACATAATTCCAACAGACTTTAGCACCACTACGAGTGAGAAAATCTCATCGTAGTCAACTCCTTGAACTTGTCACAAACTACTTTGCAACAAGTCGAGCTTTACAAATGGTGATATTTACCATCAGCGTCTGTCTTCATTTTTAAAGATCCATTTGTACTCAACGACCTGCCGTCCAACGAGCAAGTCTACCAAAGTCTATACTTGGTTTTCATACATGGATCCTATCTCGGATTTCATGGTCTCATCCATTTGTCGGAATCCGGGCCCATCATCGCTTCTCCATAGCTCGTAGGTTCATCGCTGTCCAACAACATGACCTTTAAGACAGGGTTGTTGTACCACTCAAGAGCAGTACACGTCCTTGTCGACCTACGAGGTTCGATAGTAACTTGATCCGAAGCTTCATGATCATCATCATTAACTTCTTTCTTCAACTAACATAGGCTTCACAGAAACAACTTTCTGCGCTGCGCTACTCTGATTGAAACAAGGTTCAATAACCTCATCAAGTTCTATCTTCCTCCTACTCAATTCTTTCGAGGGAAACCTTTTCTCAGGAAAGGATCCATTCCAGCAACAAACACTTTGCACTCGGATCTGAGATAGAAGGTATACCCAACTGTTCTTGGCGTATTCTATGAAGATGCATTTGTTCGCTTTGGGTTTGAGCTCATTAGGTGAAAACATTTTCCACACAAGCTTCGCAGCCCCAAACATCAAGAAATGACAGCTTTAGGTTTCTATCAAACCATAATTCACACGGTGTCATCTCAACGGATTTAGATGGTGCCCTATTTTAAAGTGAATGCGGTTGTCTCTAATGCATAACCCTAAAACGATAGTATTAAAACGATAAGAGACATCATAGTATGTGCTATATCAAATAAGGCATGACTACGACGTTCGGACACACCATCACACTATGGTGTTCCAGGTGGCGTGAGTTGTGAAACAACTTTCACATTGTCTAAATTTGTATGCCAAACTCGTAACCCAGATATTCACCTCCACGATCATATCGCAGAAATTTTTATCTTCTTGTCACGATGATCTTTAAACTTCACTCTGAACTTTGCTTTGAACCTTTCAAACAATTCAGACTTGTGTTTCATTAAGTAAATATACACTATATCTACTCAAATCATCAGTGAAGGTAAGAAAACAATGATATTCACTGCAAGCTATAAACACTCATTGGATCGTATACATCAACATGCATTGTTTCCAATAAGTCACTTGCCCGTTTCATCAAGCCAGAAAACGGGGTTTAGTCATCTTACCAAAAGGCATGGTCCGCATGTCTCAACCGATTCAAAATCGAATGAGTCCAAAGATCCATCAACATGGAGTTTCTTCATGCGCTTTATACCAATATGACATTTAGCGGCAGTGCCACAAGTATGTGGTACTATCATTATTAACTTTGCATCTTTTGGCATCATTGTTATGAACATGTGTATTACTATGATCAAGATTCAATGAACCACACTTACTAGGTGCATGACCATTGAAGGTATTTATTCATGTAAGCAGAATAACCATTATTCTCTAACTTGAATGAATAACCGTGTTGCAATAAACATGATCTAATCACGTTCATGCTTCAATGCAAAACACCAAATAAAATTTAGGTTCGTCACTAATCCCGAAGGTAGAGAGAGCGTGCGATGTTTGATCATATCAACCTTGGAAACATTTCCAACACACATCGTCACCTCACACTTAGCTAGTTCTCCATTTATTCCGTAGCTTTTATTTCGAGCAACCGAACCGGTATCCAATACCCAGGTGCTACTAGGAGTACTAGCAAGGTACACATCAATAACATGCATATCAAATATACTTCTGTCGACTTAGCCAGCCTTCTTATCTACCATGTATCCAGGGTTGTTCCGCTTCAGTGACCGTTCTCCTCATAATGGAAGCACTCAGTCTCGGGTTTAGGTTCAACTTTGGGCTGCTTCACTGGAGCAGCAACTGACTTGCCATCCATGAAGTTTCCCTACTTGCCCTTGCCCTTCTCGAAACTAGTGGTTTTTACTAACCATCAACACTTTGATGCTCCTTTTTGACTTCTACCTTCGCGGTGTCAAAACATCGCGAGAAGCTCAGGAATCATTTCTATCCCTGGCAATTTATAGTTCATCACCAAGTTCTAGTAGCTTAGTGATAGTGACTTGGAGAACTATATCAATCACTATCTTATCTGGAAGATCAACTCCCACTCGATTCAAGCGATTGTGGCACCTAGACAATCTAAGCACATGCTCAACTATTGAGCTATTCTCTTTCGTCTTGCAAGCAAAGAATCTTTGTTTGAGATCTCATATCTCATAACACGGGCACGAGCCTGAGACCACAATCTCAGCTCTTAGAACATCTCGTATGTTCCGTGACGTTCAAAACGTCTTGGAGCCTCAATTCTAAGTCGTAATGCATGACGCACTAAACTATCAAGTAGTCATCAGAACGTGCCTGTCAGATGTTCACAACATCTACAGACGACGCTAGAGGGGGTGGCGTACCGAACGGTGCATTAAGGACATAAGCCTTCTGTGCAGCAATGAGGACAATCCTCATATCACGGACCCAGTCCGCAATATTGCTACCATCATCTTTCAACTCTATTTCTCTAGGAACATATAAAAACACACGGGAGCTACAGTGCGAGCTAGTAATCTACAACATAATTTGCAAAGACACTACTGACTATGTTCATGATAATGAGTTCAATTAATCATATTACTTAAGAACTCCCACTCAAATTGACATCCCTCAGGTCATCTGAGTGTCACATGATCCAAATTCACCAACTCGAGTCCGATCATCACGTGAGTTGAGGTGGCTTCAATGGTGAACATCATTATGTTGATCATATCTACTATATGACTCATGCTCGACCTTTCGGTCTCTTGTGTTCCGAGGCCATGTCTGTACATGCTAGGCTCGTCAAGTTTAACCCGAGTGTTCCGCATGTGCAAATCTGTCTTGCACCCGTTGTATGTGAACGTAGAGTCTATCACACCCGATCATCACGTGGTGTCTCAACACGACGAACTTTCGCAACGGTGCACACTTGGGGAGAACACAATTTATCTTGAAATTAAGTGAGGGATCACCTTATAATGCTACCGTCGTCCTAAGCAAAACAAGGTGCATAAAAGGATTAACATCTCATGCAATTCATAAGTGACATGATATGGCCATCAACTTGTGTTTAAGATCTCCATCTTCGAAACACCGGCATGATCTCCATCGTCACCGGCACGACACCATGATCTCCATCAACGTGTCGCCATCGGGGTTGTCACGCCCTGCATGCTTCTACTACTATTGCTACCGTAGCGATAAAGTAAAGCATTACATAGCGCTTTAATGATTGACACGCAGGTCATACAATAATTAAAGACAACCCTATGGCTCCTGCCGGTTGCCGTAATCACCGACATGCAAGTCGTGATAATCTATACATCACATGATCATCTCATACATCACATATATCTCATCATGTAATTGGCCATATCATATCACAACATACCCTGCAAAAACAAGTTAGACGTCCTCTAATTGTTGTTGCATGTTTTACGTGGCTGCTACGGGTATCTAGCAAGAACAATTCTCACCTACGCAAAACCACAACGGTGATACACTAGTTTGCTTTTCAACCTTCTCAAGGACCGCCTTTGTCGGATCCGATCCAACTAGAGTAAGAGAAACTGTCACCCGCAAGCCAGCTAAGCAACAAGTTGCATCGCGGGAACCGGTCTCTCGTAAGCGTACGAGTAATGTTGGTCCGGGCCGCTTCATCTCACAATACCGCTGAACCAAAATCCGACCAAGGGAGGAAGCAATCTAAGCATCAACGCCCACAAACCTTTTGTGTTCTACTCGAGATCTCATCGAACCATCAACCTAGCTCATGATGCCACTGTTGGGGAACGTCGCATGGGAAACAAAAATTTTCCTACGCACACGCAAACCTATCCATGGTGATGAGCATCTACGAGAGGGAGAGTGGATCTACGTACCCTTGTAGATCGCTAAGCGGGAAGCGTTAAGAAACGCGGTTGGTGTAGTCGAACATCTTCGCGATCCAAATCGCCGAGCGTCCCGCGATCTCATCACGATCCGTCCCGCGATCCAATCATGATCCGTCCCGTGAACTCATCACGATCCGTCCCGCGATCTCATCACGATCCATCTCACGATCTTGATCACGATCTATCCCGCGAACTCATCACGATCCGTTCCGTGATCACATCACGAACCGTCTCGCGATCTCGATCACGGTCCTTCCGATCTAGCGCCGAACGGACGGCACCTCCGCGTTCAGCACACGTGCAGCTTGATGACGATCTCCACCATCTTGATCCAGCAAGAGGAGGTGGAGAGGAGAGAGAGTTCACCGGCAGCGTGACGGCGCTCCGGTGATGGTGGTGGAGTGATTCCGGCAGGGCTTCGCCTAAGCGCTGCGGAAAACCGATCTAGAGGAGAAACTGTGCACCGGTGTAACGGGTAGCACGTGGCCGGAAATTCTGTCCAAAAACCACCCAATCCACTAGTATATATAGGAGGAGAGGAGAGGAGAGGCAGCCAAGGCCTTTGGGTCGGCCGAAATAGGAGGTGGGAGCAATCCTACTTCACCTCCAATCCTAGTTGGAGTAGGATTGCCTCCTATTGGCTGATTTTCCACTTTTTGCTTTAGGACTTTCTCTCCTGCGCCATGGGCCTTTGTGGCTGTTTTCCCAGCCCACTAAGGGCTGGTTATTATTCTCCCACAGCCCATGGACCTCTTGGGGTCGAAATACCCCTCCCGGAGGTCCTCCGGTACACTACCGGCACTCCCGGTACAATACCGATACTCCCGGTACACTACCGATGAGCCCGAAACTTTTCCGGAAACCAAACTGGGACTTCCTATATATGAATCTTTACCTCCGGACCATTCCGGAGCTCCTCGTGACGTCCGGGATCTCATCCGGGACTCCGAACAACCTTCGGTAACCACCATACATAACTCTACACTACCGAAACGTCACCGAACCTTAAGTGTGCAGACCCTGCGGGTTCGAGAACTATGTAGACATGACCGAGACACCTCTACGGTCAATAACCAATGGCGGGACCTGGACGTCCACATTGGTTCCTACATATTCTACGAAGATCTTTATCGGTCGAACCTCTATGTCAAGGATTCAGTCAATCCCGTATATCGTTCCCTTTGTTCTTCGGTATGTTACTTGCCCGAGATTCGATCGTCGGTATCTCCATACCTAGTTCAACCTCGTTACCGGCAAGTCTCTTTACTCGTTCCGTAATACAAGATCCCGCAACTAACAATTAGTCACATTGCTTGCAAGGCTTATTGTGATGTTGCATTACCGAGTGGGCCCCGAGATACCTCTCCGTTACACGGAGTAACAAATCCCAGTCTCGATCCATGCCAACTCAACAAACACCATCGGAGATACCTGTAGAGCACCTTTATAGTCACCCAGTTACGTTGCGACGTTTGATACACACAAGGCACTCCTCCGATATCCGTGAGTTGCATGATCTCATGGTCATAGGAACATATACTTGACATGCAGAAAACAGTAGCAATAAACTGAAACGATCATATGCTATGTTTGTAGTTTGGGTCTTATCCATCACATCATTCTCCTAATGATGTGATCCCGTTATCAAATGACATCTCATGTCCATGGCTAGGAAACCTTAACCATCCTTTGATCAACGAGCTAGTCTACTAGAGGCATACTAGGGACATGGTGTTGTCTATGTATCCACACATGTATCTGAGTTTCCGATCAATACAATTATAGCATGGATAATAAACGATTATCACGAACAAGGAAATATGATAATAACTAATCTATTATTGCCTCTAGGGCATATTTCCAACAGTATGACCATTGAAGGTATTATTCATGTAAACAGAATAACCATTATTCTCTAACTTAAATGAATAATCGTGTTGCAATAAAGACGATCTAATCACGTTCATGCTCAACGCAAAACACCAAATAACACTTATTTAGGTTTGTTACTAATCCCGAAGGTAGAGAGAGCGTGCGATGTCGATCACATCAACCTTGGAAACACTTCCAACACACATCGTCACCTCACCCTTAGCTAGTTCTCCATTTATTCCGTAGCTTTTATTTCGAGTTACTAACATTTAGCAACCGAACCGGTATCCAATACCCATGTGCTACTAGGAGTACTAGCAAGGTATACATCAATAACACGTATATCAAATATACTTCTGTGGACGTTGCCAGCCTTCTTATCTACCAACGATCTAGGGTTGTTCTGCTTCAGCGACCGCTCTCCTCATAATCGAAACACTTAGTCTCGAGTTTGAGTTCAACTTTGGGTTGCTTCACTGGAGCAGCAACTGACATGCCATCCATGAAGCAACTTGATTGGAGCAGCAAGTCATTTGCTGCTCGAGTGAAGCAACCCAAAGTTGAACCCAAACCCGAGACTAAGTGCTTCTATTATGAGGAGAGTGGTCGTTGAAGCGGAACAACCCTAGATACTTGGTAGAGAAGAAGGCTGGCAACATCGACAAAAGTATATTTGATATACGTGTTATTGATGTGGACCTTGCTAGTACTCCTAGTAGCACCTGGGTATTGGATACCGGTTCGGTTGCTAAATGTTAGTAACTCGAAGTAAAAGCTACGGAATAAACGGAGACTAGCTAAGTGTGAGGTGACGATGTGTGTTGGAAATGTTTGCAAAGGTTGATGTGATCAACATCACATGCTCTCTCTACCTTTGGGATTAGTGACAAACCTAAATAAGTGTTATTTGGTGTTTTGCATTAAGCATGAACATGATTACATCATGTTTATTGTAACACGATTATTCATTTAAGTTAGAGAATAATGGTTATTCTGTTTACATGAATAATACCTTCAATGGTCATGCACCTAGTGAGAATGGTTGTTGAATCTTGATCTTAGTGATACACATGTTCATAACATTGATGCCAAAAGATACAAAGTTAATAATGATAGTACCACATACTTGTGGCATTGCCGCTAAATGTCATATCGGTATAAATCGCATGAAGAATCCCATGCTGATGGATCTTTGGACTCATTCGATTTCCAATCGATTGAGACATGCGAACCATGCCTCTTGAGCAAGATGACTAAGGACCCCGTTTTCTGGTTTGATGGAGCGGGTAAGTGATTTATTGGAAATGATACATGTTGATGTATGCAATCCAATGAGTCTTGTAGCGTGCGGTGGATATCATTATATTCTTACCTTGACTGATAATTTGAGTAGATAATAGCGTATATTTACTTAATGAAACACAAGTCTGAATCGTTTGGAAAGTTCAAGCAAATTCATAGTGAAGTTTAAGATCATTGTGACAAGAAGATAAAAATGTCTGCAATATGATCGTGGAGGTGAATATCTGAGTTACGAGTTTGGAATGCAACTTTAGACAATGTGAAAGTTGTTTCACAACTCACGCCACCTAGAACACCATAGTGTGATGGTGTGTTCGAATGTCATAGTCGTACTCTATTGGATATGGTGCATACTATGATGTCTTATCATTCTGTCACTATTGTTTTGGGGTTATGCATTAGAGACAACTACATTCACTTTAAATAGGGCACCATCTAAATCCGTTGAGATGACACTGTATGAATTATGGTTTGACAGAAACCTAAGCTGTCATTTCTTAATGTTTGGGGCTGCGACGCTTATGTGAAAAAAGGGTTTTTGCCTAATGAGCTCGAACCCAAAGCGGACAAATGCATCTTCATAGAATACCCTAAGAACAGTTGGGTAAACCTTCTATTTCAGATCCAAGCATAAAGTGCTTGTTGCTAAAACATGTCCTTTCTCGAGAAAGAGTTTCTCTCGAATGAATTGAGTGGGAGGAAGATAGAACTTGATGAGGTTGTTGAACCCTTGTTTCTTTGAGAGAGTAGCGCATCGCAGAAAGTTGTTTCTGTGGAGCCTACATTAGTTGAAGAGGAAGTTAATGATGATGATCATGAAGCTTCGGATCAAGTTACTATCGAACCTCGTAGGTCGACAAGGACGCATACTGCTCCTGAGTGGTACGGTAACCCTATCTTAGAGGTCATGTTGTTGGACAACGATGAGCCTACGAGCTATGGAGAAGCGATGATGGGCCCGGATTCCGACCAATGGCTAGGAGCCATGAAATCCGAGAAAGGATCCATGTATGAAAACCAAGTATGGACTTTGGTAGACTTGCCCGTTGAATGGCAGTCGTCGAGTACAAATGGACCTTTAAGATGAAGACAAACGCTAATGGTGAATGTCACTATTTGTAAAGCTCGACTTGTCGCAAAGAAGTTTCCGCCAAGTTCAAGGAGTTGACTACGATGAGACATTCTCACCCTTAGCAATGCTAAAAGTCTGTTGGAATAATGTTAGCAGTTACTGCATTTTTCAATTATGAAATCTGGCGGATGGATGTCAAAACATTGTTTCCTTCCTTGAGGAAAGGTTGTATGAGATACAACCAGAAGGTTTTGTCAGTCCTAAGGATGCTAAAAGGTGTGTAAGCTCTAGTAATCCTTCTATGGACTGGAGCAAGCATCTCGGAGTTGGAATATACGCTTTGATGAGGTGATCAAAGTTTTTGAGTCTATAGAAAGTTTATGAGAAACTTGTATTTACAATAAAGTGAGTTGGAGCACTATAGAATTTTTGATAAGCATATGCGGTTGACATATTATTGATCAAAAATGATGTAAAATTTCTGGAAAGCATAAATGATTGTTTGAAAAGAGTTTTTCAAAGGAAGACCCTGCTAAAGCTACCTAATTGTTGAGCATCAAGATCTATAGAGATAGATCAAGATGCTTGATGAGACTTTCAATGAGTACATACCTTGACAAGATTTTCAAAGAGTTCAAAATGAATCAGTCAGAGAAAGAGTTGTTGCCTGATTTGTAAGGTGTGACGTTGAGTAAGACGCAAAGCTCGACCACGGCAGAAGAAAGAGAAAGGATGAAGGTCGTCCCCTATGCTTTAGCCATAGTCTCTATATAGTATGCCATGCTGTGTACCACACCTGTGTGTGCCTTGCCATGAGTCCCAAGGGGTACAAGAGTGATCCAGGAATGGATCACAGGACAACGGTCAAGATTAACCTTAGTAACTAAAAGACTTAGGAAATGGTTCTCGATCATGGAGGTGATAAAGAGTTTGTCGTAAAGAGTCACATCTTTGCAAGCTTTAACACCAATCCGGATGACTCTTAGTAGCAATCCGGATACGTATAGTGGAGCAGCCATTTGGAATAGCTCCAAGTGGAGTGTGGTAGCAGTGTCTACAGTATGACATAGAGATTTGCAAAGTACACACGGATCTGAATGTTGCATACCCATTGACTAAAAGACCTCTCTCACATGCAAAGCATGATCGAGCCTCAGAACTCATTGGGTGTTAGATTCATAACAATGCAAATCACATGGTGATGTGAACTAGATTATTGACTCTAGTGCAAGTGGGAGACTGTTGGAAATATGCCCTAGAGGCAATAATAAATTGGTTATTATCATATTTCCTTGTTCACGATAATCGTTTATTATCCATGCTATAATTGTATTGATCGGAAACTCAGATACATGTGTGGATACATAGACAACACCATGTCCCTAGTATGCCTCTAATAGACTAGCTCGTTGATCAAAGATGGCTATTCCTAGCCATTGACATGAGATGTCATTTGATAACGGGATCACATCATTAGGAGAATGATGGCATGGACAAGACCCAAAGTACAAACGTAGCATATGATCGTGTCAGTTTATTGCTACTGTTTTCTGCATGTCAAGTATCTATTCCAATGACCATGAGATCATTCAACTCACTGACACCGGAGGAGTACCTTGTGTGTATAAAACGTCGCAACTTAACTGGGTGACTATAAAGGTGCTCTACAGGTATCTCCGAGGTTGTCTACTGGGTTGGCATGGATCAAGACTGGGATTTGTTACTCCGTGTGACGGAGAGGTATCTCAGGGCCCACTTGGTAATACAACATCACAATAAGCCTTGCAAGCAATGTGACTAAGTGTTAGCCATGGGATCTTGTATTACGGAATGAGTAAAGAGACTTGCCGATAATGAGGTTGAACTAGGTATGGAGATACCGACGATCGAATCTCGGGCAAGTAACATACCGAAGAACAAAGGGAACATCATACGTGATTAACTGAATCCTTGACATAAAGGTTCGACTGGTAAAGATCTTTGTAGAATATGTAGGAATCAATATGGGCATCCAGGTCCCACTATTGGTTATTGACCGTAGAGGTGTCTCGCATTGGTTATGGAAAATAAAGATGCTAAACCTGGACTAATTATGGAAAATAAACACTTTAGGTTCGGTGATGTTTCAGTAGTATAGAGTTATTTATGGTGGTGACCGAAGTTTGTTCGAAGTCCCGGATGAGATCTCGGACGTCATGAGGAGCTCCGGAATGGTCCGAAGGTAAAGATTGATATATAGGAAGTCCTGTTTTGGTCGCCGGAAAAGTTTCGGGCTCATCGGTAGTGTACCGAGAGTGCCGGGAGGGTACCGGAGTACCATCGGGAGGGGTGTCACGCCCCGAGGGGGATCATGGGCTATGGGAGGAGACAAAACAACCCCTGGTGGTCTGTCCAAAGCCTCCACTAAAGCCCATGAGGTTTGAGAAGGAAAAAAAATCCAAAGGTGGAGAGGTGGAAAGAGTTTTCAAGTGGAAAGGAGGAATCCTACTCCTAATAGGATTGGAGTAGGACTCCTCCACCTCCAATTTCGGCCAGATCTTAAGGGTTTCAGGCTGCCTCCTCCCCTCCCTCCCTCCTATATATAATAGAGAATTTAGAGGGAAGATCTAACCCTAATTGCCACGTGCTGCCCTCTTCTTCCTCTAGATCGTTTTCTCCTCTAGATTTGTTTTCAGCGGTGCTTAGGCGAAGCCCTGCTGGAATTACTCCCCCACCATCACCGCAACGCCGTCGCGCTGCCGGAGAACTCATCTACCTCTCCGCTCCCTCTTGCTGGATCAAGAAGGCGAAGATCATCATCGAGATGTACGTGTGCTAAACGCGGAGGTGTCGTCCGTTCGGCGCTAGATCGGAAGGACCATGATCAAGATCACGGAACGGATCGTGATGAGATCGCGAGACGGATCATGATTGGATCGTGGGACGCTTGGCGATTTGGATCGCGAAGACGTTCGACTACATCAATCGCGTTTCTTAACGCTTCCCGCTTAGCGATTTACAAGGGTACATAGATCCACTCTCCCTCTCGTAGATGCTCATCACCATAGATAGATTTTGCGTGTGCGTAGGATTTTTTTGTTTCCCATGCAACATTCCCCAACAAGGACATACTTTCGAGCATCTTTGAAAAGAGTAGGCCAATAGAAACCATATTGTAATACCTTGTGTGCGGTTCCATCACCGGCATGGTGTCCCCCGTAAGCTTCGGAATGGTACTTCCAAAGAAACTATTCCTGTTCATGCTCACGTATACATTGTCTAATAGTACCGTCTACTCCCTCTTTGTAAAGATGTGGGTCATCCCAAAAATAATGTCGTAAATCATAAAATATTTTTTTCTTTTGTTGATAGGTGAAGCTAGGTGGAATATACTTGGCAACAATATAATTAGCATAGTCAGCATACCAAGGAGCGCTACATGAAATATTTATAACAGCAAGTTTCTCATCAAGAAAGCTATCATCAATAGGAAATGGGTTATCAAGAACATTTTGCATCCTAGATAGGTTATCTGATATGGAGTTTTCAACTCCTTTTCTATCAATGATATGCAAATCAAACTCTTGAAGTAAAAGTACCCACATAATTAGTCCAGGTTTAGCATCTTTATTTTCCATAAGGCATTTAATAGAAGCATGATCGGTGTGAGTAGTTACTTTGGAATCGACAATGTAAGGTCTAAACTTATCATATGCAAAAAAAACTGCTAAAAATTCCTTTTCAGTGGTAGCATAATTCCTTTGAGCAGAGTCTAGAGTTTAACTGGCATAATGAATAACATTTATTTTTTGTCTACTCTTTGCCCTAGAATAGCACCAACAACATAATCACTAGCATCACACATAATTTCAAATGGTAGGTTCCAATCAGGGGGTTGAACAATGGGTGCAGAAATTAAACCCTTCTTAAGTATTTCAAAAGCTTCTACACAATCATCATAAAAAAATAAAAGGAACATCTTTTTGAAGAATATTAGTTAATGGCCTAGAAATCTTTAATGAAACGCGTATAGAAATCAGCATGACCAAGGAAACTTCTTATACCTTTGATATCTCTCGGGCATGGCATTTTCTCTATTGCATCAACTTTAGCTTTGTCCACCTCAATGTCTCCTTAATTTTTTTATGCCCAAGCACTATGCCTTCATTTACCATAAAGTGGCACTTCTCCCAATTCAAGACAAGGATAGTTTCTTCACATCTCTACAAAACTCGACAAGGTTGCTCAAGAAATCATTAAAAGAAGTCCCATAAATGGAAAATCATCAATGAACACCTCAACAATATTTTCACAAAAGTCAGAGAATATAGCAGTCATACATCTTTGAAATGTAGCAGGGGCATTGCATAAACCAAAAGCCATACGCCTGTAAGGATAAGTTTTGAAAGGACATGTAAAGGTAGTTTTCTCTTGATCTTCTTTTGACACAGCTATTTGAGAAAATCAAGAATATCCATCGAGAAAGCAAAAGTGTGTGTGCTTAGATAATCTTTCTAGCATTTGATCAATAAAAGTCAAGGGGTAATGATATTTCTTAGTAGCTTTATTTAATTTCCTGAAATCAATTACCATCCTATAGTCGGTTACTATTCTTTGTGGAATGAGCTCATTTTTATCATTAGGGACTACAGTAATACCATCTTTCTTAGGAACACAATGAACGGGTCTGACCCACCTACTATCAGCAATAGGATATATTATACCTGCCTCTATAAGCTTTAGTATTTCATTTCTTACCACTTCTTTCATCTTGGATTTAAGCAGTGTTGGTGATCAACAACAGGTTTAGCATCTGGTTCCATATTAATCTTGTGCTGACATAGAGTGGGGCTTATGCCCTTTAGATCATCGAGAGTATATCCAATAGCAGCCCCATGCTTCCTTAGAGTTTTAAGTGATCTTTTCTTCATGCTCTAAAAGGTTAGCGCCGATAATAACATGATATATCTTCTTTTCATCAAGATAAGCATATTTCATAGTAGCAGGTAAAGTCTTTAGTTCAAACAAAGGATCTACGTTTGGTGGAGGAGGATCCCCTAAAATATCGACTGGTAAGTTGTATTTAAGAACATGTGTTTGTTTAAGAAATAAGTCGTCTGTTTCATTCCTTTCATTCATATGCATATCATTCTCATGGTCTAGCAAATATTGCTCTAGAGGATTAGTAGGAGGCATGATAATAGAAGCAAGACCGATTATTTAATCCTTACTAGGTAACTCCTTCTCATGTGATTGATTAGTAAACTTGGAGAAATTAAATTCATGAGACACATCACCAAAGCTTACTCTAACCTTCTTAGTAACACAATTAATTTCAACATTAACGTGTTCAAGAACGGTCTACCAAATATAATGGGGCAAAAAATATCTTGTTTTGAACCAAGTACTAAGAAATCAATGGGGTACTTGACTTTTCCACATGTAACCTCAACATCTCTAACGATCCCAAGTGGCGTAATAGTATCTATGTTTGCAAGTTTAATAGTGACATCAATATATTCAATAGTCGAGGGTGCTATGCCATTCATAATTTCTTGATATAAGATAAAAGGTATAGCATTGACACTAGCACTGAGGTCACACAAGCCATGACAACAATGATCTCTAATTTTAACTGAAACAACAGGCATGCCAACCACTGGTTTATTTTTGTCTAATTCATCCTATTTGTTTCTAGAAGATTTCGTATTCCTAGCAGCTTCTCTACAAAAATAAATAACCTGACCCTCAATGTTATTAATTAAAAGATCTTTAACCATGGTAACCTTAGGCTCAACATTTATTTGTTCAGAAGGTATAGGTGTTCTGACATGACTTTTATTAACCACAGTTGTAGCCTTAGCATGTTCCCTAATTCTAAAAGGAAAATGATGCTTTTCAATATAAGCAATGGGAACAATTGGATCAACATGACTAACAATTATTTCTTCCTTCTTAATACTAATAGGTTCCTCTAATGTTTTTTTAATGGGAGGATGATGTTTAAACCACTTCTCTGTGAGAAGATCAACATGAGTAGCAAATGATTCATAGAAAGTAGCTACTATTTCAGAGTCAAAACCATATTTATTGCTAAACTCATGGAAGGCATTAGTTTCCATAAAATATTTAACACAATCAAAATTAAGTTTCATACCTGACTCTTTACCTTCTTCGAGTTCCCAATATTCAGAGTTGCGTTTAATTCTTTCCAGAAGATCCCATTTGAATTCAATAGTTTCATTCATATATGAGCCAGAAGAAGAAGAATCCAGTAGCAATCGATCATCATGAGAAAGTCGAGCATAATTTTTTTGTATAATCATTTCTCTTGAGAGCTGATGGTTAGGGTAGGTGTGCATCATAGATCTAAGCCTCCCCAAGCTTGAGAAATGCTTTCTCCTTCACGAGGCCAAAGATTATATATATATAGTTCTGATCACTGTGAACTAGATGCATTGGATAAAACTTCTGATGAAATTAAAGCTTCAAGACATTCTAGCTCCATGGGTCAATATTATCGAATGACCTGTACCGCATTAATGATTTTCCCTCCAAAGATGAATGGGAAACTTTCTTCCGAACTTTGTCCCTAGACAAACCTACAAGCTGAAATAATCCACAAACCTCATCGATGAATATCAAATGGTAATCAGGATGAGTCGTACCATCATATGAATTAGATAATAGTTTTTCAAGCATACCCAAAGGAATCTCATAATAAATTATTTCAGTAGGTTCAGTAGGTTGAGGAACAACTTCCTCATCTTCCGTCCGGGGCGAAGATGCCCCGAAAAAGCCACTCAAAGGGTGACCGTTCATAGTGACAAGCAACAGTAAATTTCAGCACGTATAGAAAATGTTTCCTTACCAATTTCCACTTACCAAAGGCATCTCACTCCCTGACAACCACACTAGAAAAGAGTACTGATGACCCACAAGTATAAGGGATCAATCATAGTCCTTCGGTAAGTAAGAGTGTCGAACCCAACGAGGAGCAGAAGGAAATGACAAGCGGTTTTCAGCAAGGTATTCTCTACAAGTGCTATGAGTAACAATAATAGATAGTTTTGTGGCAAGGTAATTTGTAACAAGTAACAAGTGACAATAGTAACAAAGGTGCAGCAAGGTATCCCAATCCTTTTTGTAGCAAAGGACATTCCTGAAAGTACTCTTATATTAAGCAAGTGCTCCCGAGGACACATGGGAATTCCTATCTAGTCATGTTCATCATGTTGAGTTGGTTCGCGTTCGCTACTTTGATAGTTTGATATGTGGGTGGATCGATGCTAAGGTGTTGTTATTACTTGAACTAACAATCTAATGATTACCCCCTCTCGCAAGCATCCGCAACTATGAAATAAGAATTAAGATAAATCTAACCATAGAGTGAAACATGTGGATCCAAATTAGCCCCTTATGAAGCAACACGTAAACTAGGGTTTAAGGTTCTATCACTCTCACAACCCATCATCTACTTGTTACTACACAATGACTTCCCTTAGGCCCAGACTATGGTGAAGTGTCATGTAGTCGACGTTCACATGACACCACTAAGAGAAGTAACAACATACATATCATAAAAATATCGAACGAATACCAACTTCACAAGATTAGTTATAACAAGACTTCTCCCATGTCCTCAGGAACAATAGTAACTACTCACACATCACCAACATGTTCAAGATCAGAGGTATAATTATGATGATTAAGGATCTGAACATAATCTCTTCCACAAAGTACTCCAACAAGCATCAACTAAAAGATGTAATCAACATAACTAATAACCCAAAACTCCAATCTGAGGTTTTGGGACAAAGATTGAATACAAGAGATGAACTAGGGTTGTAAATGAGATGGTGCTGGTGAAGATGTTGATGAAGATTGGTCCTCTCACGAAGAAGGAAGCGTTGGTGATGACGATGGCTGCGATCTCCCCCTCCCGGAGAGGAATTTCCCAGGCAGAATCTGACCGCTGGAGTGCAAAAGGGCCTCTGCCTAGGTTTTTGCCTCGAGATGGCGGCGCTTCATCTAGGAAGGTTGCTTATGGTTTTTTCTAGGTTAAAACACGCCATATAAGAGAAGAGGGGAGTCGGAGGGCCAGTAGGGGCCCCACAAGCCATCAGGGCACGCCCCAAGGGGGTGTCCTATTGGCTTGTGTGTTGGAGAACGTTGCATAGGAAACAAAAAATTTCCTATGTTCACGCAAGACCTATCCATGGTGATGAGAATCTACGAGAGGGAGAGTGGATCTACGTACTCTTGTAGATCGCTAAGCGGGAAGCGTTAAGAAATGCGGTTGGTGTAGTCGAACGTCTTCGTGATCCAAATCGCCGAGCGTCCCGTGATCCAATCACGATCCGTCCCGCGATCCAATCACGATCCGTCCCGCAAACTTGATCATGATCCATTCCGCGAACTCGATCACGGTCCTTCCGAACTAGCGCCGAATTGACGGCACCTCCACGTTCAGCACACGTACGGCTTGATGACGATCTCCGCCATCTTGATCCAGCAAGAGGGAGCAAAGAGGAAGAAGAGTTCTCCGGCAGCGTGACGGCGCTCCGGCGATGGTGGTGGAGCTCTTCTGGCAGGGCTTTGCCTAAGCACTGCAGAAATCCGATCTAGAGGAGAAACTATGCACTAGAGGAACGGGTAGCACGTGGCTGAAAATTCTGTGCAAAACCCCTAAAACCTTCAGTATATATAAGAGGGAGGGAGGAGAGGACTTGGCACAAGGGCCAAGCCTCCTTGGTTCGGCCGAAGTGGGGAGGAGAGGACTCCTCCTCCAATCCTAGTAGGACTAGGATTCCTCGTTTTTGAACTTTTTTCCACCTTTTCCCTTTGGGATTTTCTTCCCTAGCCGCATGGGCTTTGTGTGGGACTTCCACCAGCCCACAAAAGGCTGGTATTTATTCTCCCACAGCCCATGTAGCCTCTTGGGTCGAAATACCCCTCCCAATGGTCTCCTGGTACACTACCGGCACTCCCGGTACACTACCGATTAGCCCGAAACTTTTCCGGCGACCAAAACAGGACTTCCTATATATGAATCTTTACCCCCGGACCATTCTGGAGCTCCTCGTGACGTCCGGGATATCATCCGGGACTCCTAACAACCTTCGGTCACCACCATACATAACTCTATACTACCGAAACGTCATCAAACCTTAAGTGTGCAGACCCTGCGGGTTCGAGAACTATGTAGACATGACCGAGACACCTCTACGGTCAATAACCAATAGCGGGACCTAGATGCCCATATTGGTTCCTACATATTCTACGAAGATCTTTATCGATCGAACCTCTATGTCAAGGATTCAGTTAATCCCGTATGATGTTCCCTTTGTTCTTCGGTATGTTACTTGCCCGAGATTCGATCGTCGGTATCTCCATACCTAGTTCAACCTCGTTACCGGCAAGTCTTTTTACTCATTCCGTAATACAAGATCCCATGACTAACACTTAGTCACATTGCTTGCAAGGCTTATTGTGATGTTGTATTACCGAGTGGGCCCTGAGATACCTCTCCGTCACACGGAGTAACAAATCCCAGTCTTGATCCATGCCAACTCAACAGACACCCTCGAAGATACCTGTAGAGCACCTTTATAGTCGCCCAGTTACGTTGTGACGTTTGATACACATAAGACACTCCTTCGATGTCCGTGAGTTGCATGATCTCATGGTCATAGGAACATATACTTGACATGAAGAAAATAGTAGCAATAAACTGACACAATCATATGCTACGTTTGTAGTTTGGGTCTTGTCCATCACATCATTCTACTAATGATGTGATCCCGTTATCAAATGACATCACATGTCAATGGCTAGGAAACCTTGACCATCTTTGATTAACGAGCTAGTTCACTAGAGGCATATTAAGGACATAGTGTTGTCTATTTACCCATACATGTAATGTGTTTCCAATCAATACAATTATAACATGGATAATAAACGATTATCATAAATAAGGAAATATAATAATAAATACTTTATTTATTGCCTCTAGGGCATATTTCCAACATTGTGGCCCACTGGTGGCCCCCTATGGTAAATATTCTCCATGAAGTTTGGTCATTTGGAGTCTGGTATTATTTCTTCCTTTTTCTCGAGTTTCCAGTCTAGAATTCCAGTTTTCAGATATTTCCCTCCTTGTATTGTACCTTACATATTTAGAGAAAAAACGCATAAGAATTATAAAATAATGTGGAATAACGAACAACAATAAAATAAATAGTAATAAAATTCATGATGCAAAATGAACGTATCAGCTTCCTTTCCCTCCGGACAGCGGGATCCACCGTCGCATCATCTAGATCGGGGTCAAGGCATTGGAGAGAATGAGATCCCTCGTCTCCAAATTGTTGTCGGCGTGGGTGCTCATCGGGCTCAACACGCTCCTCGGCCGCCTCAAGTACGATGACCCGCTAGAGGCCGCGTAGCTCCACGACGCTCTTTGCCAAGCGGTAGTATGTGAAGGAGATCTATGGTGCCGGCAGGCAGTACAAGTAGTTCTAAGGCGGCAGCGAGCAGCTACTCGCGGCGCACATCGCGAAGCAGCAGCAGCGAGCAACAACGGTGGGAAGCAGCAGCAGCGAGCAGCAAGTAGCATCAATAGGGAGCAGCAGTAGCAGCAGAGGAGCAGTGACGGCAAGCACCAGTGGAGTCCGGTGTCCGGCGGTTGCGGCTGGAGATGGCGCAGGCGGCGAGGTCCTGCCACGGGAGGGTCTGATTGCTTGTTTTTGTAAGATATAGGTGTTTCTCTATTAATCTTTTGCCAAGTCGGCACCTTACAGTTAGACCCCACCTATCAAAAAGTGATTAAATGGTCCAAATTATCCTATCAATGCATTTAACAAAAAGTTTACCAAAAATGCGGTAACATTTACAATAAATTAAGGACTAAGTGATTTTGTATGAAACCAGTCGCAAATGTCATGGTTTTATGGTTTTAACTCGCCATTTAAAATGGGCTTGTCCTCTAGAGCCAAACTCACGACGTCGCATCTCGTCCAGAAGCTTAGTGTCGTGGCATGGTTGCCTTCTTGCGCAACATTACACATGTTCTGGCTGGAGGCTTGGAGCGGAAGGGTTCCCATGTTAATTGCGTGTCAACTATTATTCTAACAAGTATTGGTAGGTTCATGGAACATTTTTGTTCTAGCGTGAATAAGCTTTAGCTATTTCCCCTTTCGTCGAGAACTTACTAAGCTTTCGATTGGATGAGATGAAGCTAAATACCATGGCAAAATCACAAACGGCCAAAGTCACCAATCGCAATGTTACATCAACATGGCACGTTCCAAATATACTTATCCTTTTTATTCTCATAATAATACATACACCGTCCTCGGTCATTTTATTAACTCTGGCATAATCAAGCAGTTTTGCCACTTTATTTTACATAGTCAAATACATATCTGAAATGGTGACTGGAGTCTAACCCTCACAGATATATGACAAACAACAATCATTTCGCTCTCAGGAACACACACAAATGCTTAACAGATTGATACAAGTAACACTCTCAAGCTAACGAGTCACACAGAATAAAACATATATACATCCTGTTGTATAAACATTCCACATAGTATTGACCTCACACGGTTGATCTTTAGTAGGAGCTTTGATCTTCATGAAACACTACATCAACATCGCGCACTTTCATATTTTTCATCTTATTATAGAGATAGTGATCTTGATGTTTGATTATTTTCTCAATATTGTGTCGGACCTTGAGATCAAGACCCTTTGAGTAATTGGTAATCTCCAACTTCTCTAGAAAAGGGCATGCTGGGTCCACTATCATAATTTCCTCCGCACACATGTCTAGGTCTAGCTTTAGTTCCTTCAGACTCTGAAACCCATCAGTGAAGGCAATACATCGCTCCTCATAGGACTTAGGGAGTAGAGCTAGAGAGGCAAGAAGAGGAAGCTCAACACTTAGTCTGTTAATGAAGTATTGCGACACCTTGGTCTTATTCAGAGTCAACTTTGTCAGAGTTGAGAATTTCTGGAAGTATAAAGAGTCAGTATCCTTTAATGGTGGCTCGATCTTCCCATTCAGAATCATCACCTGAAGGCGTGTAAAGTTGGAGAAAGTGAACAAATCCAAGGAAATCACCTTGCCTTCAATGCTTAGGATCACGAGGTACTTGACTTCATAGATAGCCGCCAAGGCCACCTGTGCATTCTTTTTAAGGAGGTTCCATATATACAAGGACCGAAGACGCTTCATGCAAGCAAAGGTTTTTGTATCCCAGACACCACCATCATCATCGGGCTTTACTTCTTGTAGTGTCTGCAGCTGCTCTAGGTAAGATGATGGATCCAAACACATGTCGCAGCGTTGAAATCCTCCAGAACTCCCGAGGAAGTCTGGTGATAGAGGTACCCCGGACATCTAGTGTTTTTAGACGAGCGAGGTTCCCAACTGAAGATGGTATCTCATCGATGGAGCATGAGGTGATGCCAAGGTAATGCAGGTGCTTCACATTATTGATTTTTGAGGGCAAATCTTTGCCGATCTCGAGGCCATCCAGAAAGATGACACGTAGGAACTTGGATCCTTGTAGGAGCTTCTGCATGACATCATTGGAGTGGGCATGGGCATTGTGAGGGAAGGGGATACAAGCCCCAAAATTTGTCTTGATATCTTTCTTGGTCTCGGCACCACCTTGGGACACTTTCTCGAAGTTGGACATGATGGACCGCAACTTGGGCAAAGGCTCGGCAAGAGCAGCATACTTGTCCATGTGATTCTGCAAGGAAAGCCGGCGAGCAGTGGGCAGTGTGGGCACATCATCACCACTATGGATCTCCATAAATCTTGCCTCTTGTGCCTCGAGCACGAAGAAGTCATGGACTCTAGTTTGGACAGTTACACGTTCATCTCCAGGAGCGGCATTCTCCAATGGTGGAAGGTTCATGAGGCGCCTATGGACCAGCTCATGCAAGTAGCGCTCACCAACCTTCTCCATTGTCTTTCCCTCTTTTGGTATCAAGAACCCCTCTGCCATCCACATGGACACCAAAGAGCGTGCCTTGACAAGTGTGCTCACTGGGAAGCCGACAAAGTAGAGAAAAGAAGACTTGAGGTCATGTGGGAGATCATCGAAGCACATGGACAATATGTTGTCCAGGCGCTTCCGTTCATTGGAGTTGCCCTCAAGGTGCTTGAACACCTTCCTCCATTCTCCAGGGTACTCCTTAGTCCGCAAAAGGCCAGACAAGAGCACAACCGCCAGCGGTAGACCACCAGTGACATCGAAGATGAACTTGGCATGGTTTGTTTTGACAACCTCGATGACCGGATCACCATAGTGCTTCTCTTTGTCATTCATGAAGAGTGTTGCTAGGAACAACTCGACAGTTATGTCTTGTTCTTGAAAGTGATGAAGCTCAAACTTTTTCTCTCCAAAGCCAGGTGGCGGCGGTTCCAAATCGGTCGCCTGTGTGATTCTTACTACTCTGCTATTGACGTTGCCTGTTGGGAGGTAATCTAGCATGATATTCCACTTTGTGTTGCTGACTTCAGCATCTATAACCAGCAAGTACTTCTTGCTTTTCAACACCTTATGCAGCATTATCCTAAGATCATCATCTACTGTGCACTTAATAGACCCCCCTATCAAACGTGGAAGGATTAGCTTCATGAGGTTGGAGGCATTGAGATTGGGTGCACAGGTCACCCATGCCTTCACGTCAAAGTAACGCTTTGTTGAGTGCCTCTCGTATCTCTCTTTCACTAACTTTGTCTTGCCGACACCACTCTTTCCTGTCACAGTGATCACCATTGGGCGCTTAGTTTTTTCTGAAATAAGAGCATGTCCCAGATTCTCTAGTTGGGCACCTCGTCCCACCAAAGGTATTACAAAATCATCCCTGCAGTTCAGTTTAAGTATCTGTTAGGATTCCTTGTTCACATCATGCAATATTGAGAGAACTAAATGTGTGATGATATGTCTATTATCTCTAAATTGTAGATTTTATTGTTAACCAGCAGAATGAAATTTCCAAAGGTTTGGAACCTCTTTATTAATTAAAGAAGCTTGCAAGCTACAATAACCTTATAATAGCCACCTGGAATTTTGCGGTCATGTTAAGACCATTTTTGTTTGTAAGTCACATCAACGTAAATATTACGAATACGAAGCCACTTCACGCATGGCACTTGGCGGTTCGATCTGTGTACGATGAGTAATCCAATGATGTGCTATCTTTCTATTCTATCTATGTGCAACCTGATCAACAACGCCGGACAAAAGTCATATGGAAGATGTCATATGTGTAGCAGGATTCTTAGGAATATGATGCGGTCAATTGACACTATTTGTATAGAATTCTAGGGTTCACGTCCGATATGTGCTTGGAAACCTACTCAATATCTCATGGTTGGGTGATCAAGTCACTAGTGCAAGCCATGCTATACTAATGTGTGCATGCAGTTGATTTTCTCCATAACTATATAACTGACACCATTAACCATCACAATGGGTCGGTTGAGGGACAAATAAA
This sequence comes from Hordeum marinum, assembly GCA_022496015.1. Lineage (NCBI taxonomy): Eukaryota > Viridiplantae > Streptophyta > Magnoliopsida > Poales > Poaceae > Hordeum > Hordeum marinum. The sequence goes on along the minus strand of CM039677.1, from coordinate 137,006,668 downwards.
CAATAAAGAAAATAAATGGTTGTAGTAGTACTATACTTCATTCAGTTTTAGAAAGGAATCGTCTCAAACAAAATCCGGTGTTAGATTGAATTCAAACGAATTGGGATACAAGAAATATTGCCCTAAGTTGCCTTAAAGCAGTCGGTTGGTCTAAAACAATAACAACAATCCTAAAGCACTAACTCTTGTCAGACTGAATTAAGCGAGTCATGAATCTCCAATATCTGGTTTTCCTTGATTGTAGAGTTTCATCGGAAATAGAGAGGTGGGAACAAAGCTTATAAAGAATGTATTTGTCGATGACACCAATATACTTGACACATATTTTCATTGCGTTGCTCAATTGTTTCCAAAATTTCACACCTAAGCGCGCAGCACACACACCTATAAGTCACCCGGATTGCACTCGTTTACTTCAATCATGCATGACTCTTGAGAATCGTACTAACAACTAAGTGTATTATGAGCGATGTAATGATAGCAATGCATTGACGAGATAAATATGAATGTGTGCTTGTGACAGATCGTGATAGGTCATTTGTTGTGAGTTTAGATTGCAGGGTTGGATGAAAAAAACATAAATGATCTTAGCCATAATTAACAGCACAACCAATTTAACTGTCGAAACTGATTAAAATATCAAAATATTCAAGTTTTTTTTGTTAACCGAGTGGGAATTCTTTTCACAACCATCTCTAATTAGTTAGATTATTACTTCTAATTTGGTAGAGTCAGTATGCAAAACTGACGGAAAACTATGTACCAAAAATATCTCTAGAGCCTTGGACTACTAGTGAGTTGTGAGTGTCCGGCTTCACCGATTAACTTTATATCCTAGTGTCTACCTCTTTGCACGTAACCGTGGCTCAGTGCTAACTGAGAGAGGTTGTTGGCTTGGTGCTAATATTTCACCTCGGTGATCTTGCATGACATGGTTAGATATGCACGTACTTGTTCATTATGTTGAGTAGTATGTGTTATTCGGCTTACCTTGATCATGCTGAGATGTCAGCGAACATGGGAAGCAAAAAAAAAAAACTAATTTGTATGGCGATTTCTACATGCCCCCTTTTCCAAAATAATATGGCCGTCTTTGTCGCATTTATATTCTTATTCAAATTCATATAATGATGCAAACATGTGAAATGATGGGATTATGCGAGTTCAATGCAATAACTACTTGGTTCATAGTAGTAGTAGTAGTAATAATAATAATAATAATAATAATAATAATAATAATAATAATAGAGTAAAGTACTCACAACTTTTCAGCAGTAGCTGAGATGGCAGCGGATGGTCTCCAAGTGGTGACTAGCATGGTTTCACTATCGCTGATTTTGTACTGTCCTTTGTTATCAATGATGTTCTCAAGCCTTGTGTTGATCAATTTGATCCTCTTTGAGAGGTCTCTCCGCACGCGCACTTGTGTGAAGAAGTTGCGGAAGACCTTGACAATGGTATGGCTCCAACTTGGATACCTTCATTCCCAAACAATGTATTGTTGATTATCTAGTTGTTCATATTAATTGTCTCACCTTCTCCACAAAGATGAAACTTATATCAAACTAATAAATTGGTCAAGCCAATTAAGTATGATGTTATATGTACCTAAATGTAAGATGTATAACACCACAAATCTACATCGACCCGGCACATTTTATGAGTGTGCCCATTAGAAAAGCTTGACTTTCAGTGCGTTAAGCATTTTGTAGGATGCCAATTGGAACGTTGGAAGAAGGAACATAGAACTTGTGGGGAGCAACTTTTTCATGTGATGCTTAATCATTGAACTCGACCATTGACAAAGAATAATTTGGAAAATAGTTTTTTTAAACTGAAAATTTAATTCTGGAGCTGAGAACAACACAACACATGCATCGTTGGAAGCTTAGTGACTACTCCGCTTCATCCATGGTAAATATTGAATGATAGAAGAGTGTGCACTTGTATCTGTGTCACTATTTCTTAAAAAGAGTAAAAGACCCAACAATGTGAAGGTCATACAACACAACTATATGACCTTCACATTGTTGTAGAAACCCTCTCTAACTAACTACACACCCAAAACCTCGACCACTTAGGGACTTTTCAACCTATCACAACTTCTAGTCAATGGAGTCCTTTTACACAAGTGATGGCTTCAGCGCACATGTCGATCGAACGGTTTAAGAACCCTAAAATAGTGGGCCAAGTCTATAGGCCCAGCTCATTCAACTAATTTAGATTCCAACACCATCGCACATCGTCTTTATCGCCAGAAGCATATGACCATCCTTACCCATGTGGAGTTGAGGGGCCATCATGCAAGTAGTCGATGCCTATGTCTTCCATCGAGTGTGGACTCGATGCCGATGAGGTTTGTCGTGTGTGGATTCAATGTGGATGCTATATTACATTGAAGACGACAATTTGGACATTCTAGTGGATGAAACCATTGCCATGACTGAGCAACTGCACCATGGGCTCGAAGCTACTTCCGGAGGAGGAAGGTAAATCAACGGTGTAGGGGGTCCAGAGGTCGAGGAACGAAGACGCAACAAAAATTCTTGGATGACAAAGAAGGACAATGGGTATATGACATCTAGGGGTGACACACACATAGATAGATAGATAGATAGATAGATAGATAGATAGATAGATAGAAAGAGAGAGATAGGTTGATGGTAGGAAAAAAGGATTTAGGGGATAGGGTTGGGGATAGGCATCGAGAAGGATATCATCGACAATAGGGATGATAGGGTCGATGTCCACCGGTTGGAGTGGTGCACGTCGGCCTTGGAGCCGAAGGGGGAGGTAAGGCCACTAAGTGGAGGTGGGTGTTGGAGATATTTCCTAGAAGTAATCATGAGGTGTTATATTTCCCTATGTATTTCAATTATTTGTATTGCCCTTGAACATTATCAGTGATATGTATCAATAAGTATGTGTTGTGAAACTATATATTATGTGATGATTATTATGTGGGCACATACCCCTTGACTAGTACATGAATCTATTGATGACTATGTTTCACAAGTCATGGGCATAGATATGCTAAACCGATAATATGCACTCGGGGAGACCTTAGGTCCTCGCATGTTTATAGGATGAGGATCGACTCACTTAGGGTCTATCCAACGCTACTTCATAACTCGGTAGTTACAAAAGGTAGCTTTCAGGTGAGTCATGATACATGCGGGAGACATTGTTGACCAAGATGGAATTTGTCCCTCTGATATAGAGAGATATTCTCTAAGCCCTCTCGAGTGATCAAATTTGAAAATCGTGGCCATGCGACTTGGGTTAAGAGTTAACCCCGTTCAGGAATTTGTATCACGATTTCGAGAAGAGAGGTCAAGCTACCATAAGGGTGACAAGTACTCTCCTTGATCTTATAACATATATCATGAGGCAAAGGAATGTTGCATATGACATATGGTCAAGGTTCATAAAACGACTTTACACACACATGGGAGTTGGCATGTTCTACTATGAACTATCGACTCGGGTCATGTCCATGTGTACGTGAACCTATAGGTCACACACTTAAGGGGTTGCAACTCATTTAGATTAGATCCGAGTGAAAAATGGGTGTAGACTTCTAGTGGGCCTGAATAATTGAGCCCACTTCAGAGGTCTATATAAAGGGGAGGGGCACACCTTTTAGGGTTGATCTTTTTTCTCTCATCATAGCCACTATGCCACTCCCCATGCCCATATGACACAGGATTGGACCTACTAGTCTGTCACCCGACATTGGTTGCCGCACGTGAGGATACCTTGGAGGCACTGCATTTCCAGCACTCTGATAAACCATTCTTGGGATCCACGGGGAACATTTGAGGGTGACCAGCTACATGGGAGGAGACGACTCGGCTGATCGGCTACATGCATCATCAACTCTATTCCGTGGCGATGACTACGAGCCTAGTGGTAAAACCTGATCCCATGATATATCTCCAGCAATATGTTCTTGGTTGCGCAGTATAAATTTCTAATTGGCTCTAGTACAATGTTCCGTGTGCCCCAACAGTGGGGACTTAGAAGGAGGTGTGTTGGGTCGGATGTGTTTGTTTGTGTGTGTGAGAGAGAGAGAGGGAGAGAGATAGAGAGAGAGAGATTGATGCTAGGGAGAACAAGATTTAGGGGTGGGGGTTGGGGATAGAGATAGGGATCCAGAGGGTTCTCGTTGGTGCCAGGGAGGATAGGGTCACAATCAAATGGTTGAAGTGGTTCATATTAGCCTTAGAGCTAGAGAGGGAGGTGAGACCACTGACTTGAAGTTAGAGAAACAGTCGAATGTGGGGAGCCAAAGGGAGGTGTGTTGAGTTGTTTATTTGTGTGTGTGCGCGCGAGAGAGAGAGAGAGAGAGAGGTAGATAGATAGATAGAGAGAGAGAGAGCGAGAGAGTGGTAGAGAGAGACGAATCTAGGTCAACCCAATTGATGGGAGACGACAAGGAGGTCATATGGGTTAAGTTTTATTGTTTTTATACATAATGGGACGAGCTACGAGAGGGCATTTGGGCCTAGAAATACTACTGATGTGCCAAACAAGAAGCACATTAACACTTAGTAGCTCTCCACTGATGGGCAATATTTTTGGCCCGTTAGTGGTAGTAATAGCTGTTGGAAATATGCCCTAGAGGCAATAATAAATTAGTTATTATCATATTTCCTTGTTCATGATAATCGTTTATTATCCATGCTATAATTGTATTGATCGGAGACTTAAATGCATGTGTGGATACATAGACAAAACCATGTCCCTAGTATGCCTCTAGTAGACTAGCTCGTTGATCAAAAGATGGTTAAGGTTTCCTAGCCATGGACATGAGATGTCATTTGATAACGGGATCACATCATTAGGAGAATGATGTGGTGGACAAGACCCAAACTACAAACATAGCATATGATCGTGTCAGTTTATTGCTACTGTTTTCTGAATGTCAAGTATATGTTCCTATGACCATGAGATCATGCAACTCACGGATATCGGAGGAGTGCCTTGTGTGTATCAAACGTCGCACCGTAACTGGGTGACTATAAAGGTGCTCTACAGGTATCTTCGAGGGTGTCTGTTGAGTTGGCATGGATCGAGACTGGGATTTGTTACTCCGTGTGACGGAGAGGTATCTCAGAGCCCACTCGGTAATACAACATCACAATGAGCCTTGCAAGCAATGTGACTAATTATTAGTTGCGGGATCTTGTATTACGGAACGAGTAAAGAGACTTGCCAGTAACGAGGTTGAACTAGGTATGGAGATACCGACGATCGAATCTCGGGCAAGTAACATACCGAAGAACAAAGGGAACATCGTACGGGATTAACTGAATCCTTGACATAGAGGTTCGACCGATAAAGATCTTCGTAGAATATGTAGGAACCAATGTGGACGTCCAGGTCCCTCCATTGGTTATTGACCGTAGAGGTGTCTCGGTCATGTCTACATAGTTCTCGAACCCGCAGGGTCTGCACACTTAAGGTTCGGTGACGTTTCGGTAGTGTAGAGTTATGTATGGTGGTGACCGAAGGTTGTTTGGAGTCCCGGATGAGATCCCGGACGTCACGAGGAGCTCCGGAATTTTCCGGAGGTAAAGATTCATATATAGGAAGTCCCAGTTTGGTTTCCGGAAAAGTTTTGGGCTCATCGGTAGTGTACCGGGAGTATCGGTAGTGTACCGGGAGTGCCGGTAGTGTACCGGGGGACCTCCGGGAGGGGTATTTCGACCCCAAGAGGTCCATGGGATGTGGGAGAATAATAACCAGCCCTTAGTGGGCTGGGAAAACAGCCACAAAGGCCCATGGCGCAGGAGAGAAAGTCCTAAAGCAAAAAGTGGAAAATCAGCCAATAGGAGGCAATCCTACTCCAACTAGGATTGGAGGTGAAGTAGGATTGTTCCCACCTCCTATTTCGGCCGACCCAAAGGCCTTGGCTGCCTCTCCTCTCCTCTACTCCTATATATACTAGTGGATTGGGTGGTTTTTGGACAGAATTTCCGGCCACGTGCTACCCGTTACACCGATGCACAGTTTCTCCTCTAGATCGGTTTTCCGCAGCGCTTAGGCGAAGCCCTGCCGGAATTGCTCCACCACCATCACCGGAGCACCGTCACGCTGCCGGTGAACTCTCTCTCCTCTCCACCTCCTCTTGCTGGATCGAGACGGTGGAGATCGTCATCAAGCTGCACGTGTGCTGAACGCGGAGGTGCCGTCCGTTCGGCGCTAGATCGGAAGGACCGTGATCGAGGTCGCGAGACGGTTCGTGATGTGATCACGGAACGGATCGTGATGAGTTCGCGGGACAGATCGTGATCAAGATCGTGAGACGGATCGTGATGAGTTCACGGGACGGATCATGATGTGTTCGCGGGACGGTTCGTGATTGGATCACGGGACGCTCGGCGATTTGGATCGCGAAGAAGTTCGACTACACCAACCGCGTTTCTTAACGCTTCCCGCTTAGCGATCTACAAGGGTACGTAGATCCACTCTCTCTCTCGTAGATTCTCATCACCATGGATAGGTTTGCGTGTGCGTAGGAAAATTTTTGTTTCCCATGCGACGTTCCCCAACAGTGGCATCATGAGCTAGGTTGATGGTTCGATGAGATCTCTAGTAGAACACAAAAGGTTTGTGGGCGTTGATGCTTAGATTGCTTCCTCCCTTGGTCGGATTTTGGTTCAGCGGGATTGTGAGATGAAGCGGCCCGGACCAACATTACTCGTACGCTTACGAGAGACCGGTTCCCTCGATGCAACTTGTTGCTTAGATGGCTTGCGGGTGACAGTTTCTCTCACTTTAGTTGGATCGGATCCGACAAAGGCGGTCCTTGAGAAGGTTGAAAAGCAATCTATGTATCACCGTTGTGGTTTATGCGTAGGTGAGAATCGTTCTTGCTAGATACCCGTAGCAGCCACGTAAAACTTGCAACAACAATTAGAGGACGTCTAACTTGTTTTTGCAGGGTATGTTGTGATATGATATGGCCAATTACATGATGTGATATATGTGATGTATGAGATGATCATGTGATGTATAGATTATCACGACTTGCATGTCGATGAGTACGGCAACCGGCAGGAGCCATAGGGTTGTCTTTAATTATTGTATGACCTGCGTGTCAATCATTAAGCGCTATGTAATGCTTTACTTTATCGCTACGGTAGCAATAGTAGTAGAAGCATGTAGGGCGTGACAACCCCGATGGCGACACGTTGGTGGAGATCAAGATGATGGAGATCATGGTGTCATGCCGGTGACGATGGAGATCATGCCGGTGCTTTCTAGATGGAGATCAAAAGCACAAGTTCATGGCCATATCATGTCACTTATGATTTGCATGTGATGTTAATCCTTTTTATGCACCTTGTTTTGCTTAGGACGACGGTAGCATTATAAGGTGATCCCTCACTTAATTTCAAGATAAATTGTGTTCTCCCCGAGTGTGCACCGTTGCGAAAGTTCGTCGTGTTGAGACACCACGTGATGATCGGGTGTGATAGACTCTACGTTCACAAACAACGGGTGCAAGCCAGATTTGCACGTGCAGAACACTCGGGTTAAACTTGACGAGCCTAGCATGTACAGACATGGCCTCGGAACACAAGAGACCGAAAGGTCGAACATGAGTCATATAGTAGATATGATCAACATGATGATGTTCACCATTGCAGCCACCTCAACTCACGTGATGATCGGACTTGAGTTGGTGAATTTGGATCATGTATCACTCGAATGATCGGAGGGATGTCAACTTGAGTGGGAGTTCTTAAGTAATATGATTAATTGAACTCATTATCATGAACATAGTCAAAGTGTCTTTGCAAATTATGTTGTAGATTACTAGCTCGCGCTGTAGCTCCCTTGTATTTTTATATGTTCCTAGAGAAATAGAATTGAAAGATGTTGGTAGCAATATTGCGGACTGGGTCCGTGATCTGAGGATTGTCCTCATTGCTGCACAAAAGGCTTATGTCCTTAATGCACCGCTCGGTGCGCCACCCCCTCTAGCGTCGTCTATAGATGTTGTGAACATCTGACAGGCACGTTTCGATGACTACTTGATAGTTTAGTGCGTCATGCATTACGGCTTAGAATTGAGGCTCGGAAACGTTTTGAACGTCACGGAACATATGAGATGTTCTAGGAGCAGAGATTGTGATCTCAGACTCATGCCTGTGTTGCGAGATATGAGATCTCCAACAAGATTCTTTGCCTGTAAGATGAAGGAGAATAGCTCAATCGTTGAGCATGTACTCAGATTGTCTGGGTACTACAATCGCTTGAATCAAGTGGGAGTTGATCTTCCAGATAAGATAGTGATTGATATAGTTCTCCAAGTCACTGTCACTAAAGCTACTAGAACTTAGTGATGAACTATAATACACCAGGGATAGAAGTATTGATCCCTGAGCTGTTCGCGATGTTTAACACCGCGAAGGTAGAAATCAAGAAGGAGCGTCAAGTGTTGATGGTTAATCAAACCACTAGTTTCGAAAAGGGCAAGAGCAAGGAGGGAAACTTCATGGATAGCAAGTCAGTTGCTGCTCCAGTGAAGCAACCCAAAGTTGAACTCAAACCCGAGACTAAGTGCTTCTATTATGAGGTGAGAGGTAGCTGAAGCGGAACAACCCTAGATACTTGGTAGATAAGAAGGCTGGCAACATCGACAGAAGTATATTTGATATACGAGTTATTGATGTGTACCTTGCTAGTACTCTTAGTAGCACCTGGGTATTGGATACCGGTTCGGTTGCTAAATGTTAGTAACTCGAAATAAAAGCTACGGAATAAACGAAGAACTAGCTAAGGGTGAGGTGACGATATGTGTTGGAAGTGTTTCCAAGGTTGATGTGATCAACATCGCACGCTCTCTCTACCTTCAGGATTAGTGACGAACCTAAATACATGTTATTTGGTGTTTTGCGTTGAGCATGAACATGATTAGATCATGTTTATTGCTATACGGTTATTCATTTAAGTTAGAGAATAATGGTTATTCTGTTTACATGAATAATACCTTCAATGGTCATGCACCCAGTGAGAATGGTTTGTTGAAATCTTGATCGTAGTATTACACATGTTCATAACATTGATGTCAAAAGACACAAAGTTAATAATGATAGTACCACATACTTGTGGCACTGCCGCTAAATGTCATATTAGTATAAAGCGCATGTAGAAACTCCATGCCGATGGATATTTGGACTCATTCGATTTCGAATCGGTTGAGACATGCGAACCATGCCTCTTGGGCAAGATGACTAAAGGACCCCGTTGGATGGAGCGGGCAAGTGATTCATTGGAAATGATACATGTTGATGTATGCAATCTAGTGAGTCTTGTAGCGTGCAGTGGATATCGTTATTTTCTTACCTTCACTGATGGTTTGAGTAGATATAGTGCATATTTACTTAATGAAACATAAGTCTGAATCGTTTGAAAGGTTCAAGCAAATTCAGAGTGAAGTTTAAAGATCATCGTGACAAGAAGATAAAAATGACTGCGATATGATCGTGGAGGTGAATATCTGAGTCACGAGTTTGGCATACAACTTAAGACAATGTGAAATTTGTTTCACAACTAAACGCCACCTAGAACACCATAGTGTGATGGTGTGTCCGAACATCATAGTTATGCTCTATTGGACATGGTGCGTAATATGATGTCTCTTGTCGTTTTACTACTATAATTTTGGGGTTATGCATTAGAGACAACTACATTCACTTTAAATAGGGCATCATCTAAATCCGTTGAGATGACACCGTGTGAATTATGGTTTGATAGAAACCTAAGCTGTCATTTCTTAATATTTGGGGCTGTGACACTTGTGTGGAAAATGTTTTCACCTAATGATGTTGAACCCAAGGCGGACAAATGCATCTTCATAGAATACCCTAAGATCAGTTGGGTGAACCTTCAATCTCAGATCCTAGTGCAAAGTGTTTGTTGCTTAAACAGATCCTTTCTCGAGGAAATGTTTCTCTCGAAAGAATTGAGTGGGAGGAAGATCGAACTTGATGAGGTTGTTAAACCTTTGTTCAACCAGAGAGTAGCGCAGCGCAGAAAGATGTTTCTGTGAAGCCTACGTTAGTTGAAGAGGAAGTTAATGATGATGATCATGAAGCTTCAAGATCAAGTTACTATCGAACTTCGTAGGTCGACAAGGATGTGTACTGCTCCTAAGTGGTATGACTACTCTGTCTTGGAGATCATGTTGTTGGACAACGATGAACCTACGAGCTATGGAGAAGCGATGATGGGCCCGGATTTCGACAAATGGTTAGAGGCCATGAAATCCGAGATAGGATCCATGTATGAAAACCAAGTGTAGACTTTGGTAGACTTGCTCGTAGGACGGCAGGTCGTTGAGTACAAATGGATCTTTAAAATGAAGACAGACATTGATGGTGAATGTCACTATTTGTAAAGCTCGACTTGTTGCAAAGATGTTTGTGACAAGTTCAAGGAGTTGACTACGATGAGACTTTCTCACTCGTAGTGGTGCTAAAGTCTGTTGGAATTATGTTAGTAGTTGCTGTGTTTTCAATTATGAAATCTGGCAGATGGATGTCAAAACATCGTTTCCTTAACGGTTTACTTGAGGAAAGGTTGTATGTGATACAACCAGAAGGTTTTGTCAGGCCTAAGGATGCTAAAAGGTGTGCAAGCTTCGGTGATCCTTCCATGGACTGAAGCAAGCATCTCGGAGTTGGAATATACGCTTTGATGAGGTGATCAAAGTTTTGATGTTTATACAAAGTTTACGAGAAACTTGTATTTGCAATAAAGTGAGTGGGAGCACTATAGAATTTCTGATAAGTATATGTGGATGACATATTGTTGATCAGAAATAATGTAGAGTTTCTGGAAAGCATAAAACGGTCATTTGGAAAGTGATTTTCAAAGGAAGACCTGGATAAAGCTACCTAATTGTTGAGCATCAAAATCTATAGAGATAGATCAAGATGCTTGATGAGACTTTCAATGAGTGTATACCTTGACAAGATTTTGAAAGAGTTCCAAATGGATCAGCCAGAGAAATAGTTCTCGTCTGATTTGTAAGGTGTGAAGTTGAGTGAGACTCAAAGCTCAACAACGGCAGAAGAAAGAGAAAGGACGAACGTCGTCCCCTATGCCTTAGCCATAGGCTCTATATTATGCCATGCTGTGTACCGCACCTATGTGTGCCTTGCCATGAGTCTGTCAAGGGGTACAAGAGTGGTCCAGGAGTGGATCACTAGACAGCGGTCGGAATTATCCTTAGTAACCAGAGGACTAAGGAAATGTTTCTTGATTGTGGAGGTGATAAAGAGTTCGTCGTAAAGAGTTACGTCGATGCAAGCTTTAACACCTATCCGGATGACTAGTAGTAGCAATCTGGATACGTATAGTGGAGCAGCCATTTGGAAATAGTACCAAGTGGAGTGTGGTAGCAGTGTTTACGGTTTGACATAGAGATTTGCAAAGTACACACGGATCTGAATATCGCAGACCCGTTGACTATAAGACCTCTCTCACATGCAAAGCATGATCGAGCCCCAGAACTCATTGGGTGTTAGATTCATAACAATGCGAATCACATGGTGATGTGAACTAGATTATTGACTCTAGTGCAAGTGGGAGACTGTTGGAAATATGCCCTAGAGGCAATAATAAATTAGTTATTATCATATTTCCTTGTTCATGATAATCGTTTATTATCCATGCTATAATTGTATTGATCGGAGACTTAAATGCATGTGTGGATACATAGACAAAACCATGTCCGTAGTATGCCTCTAGTAGACTAGCTCATTGATCAAAAGATGGTTAAGGTTTCCTAGCCATGGACATGAGATGTCATTTGATAACGGGATCACATCATTAGGAGAATGATGTGGTGGACAAGACCCAAACTACAAACATAGCATATGATCGTGTCAGTTTATTGCTACTGTTTTCTGCATGTCAAGTATATGTTCCTATGACCATGAGATCATGAACCTCACGGATATCGGAGGAGTGCCTTGTGTGTATCAAACGTCGCAATGTAACTGGGTGACTATAAAGGTGCTCTACAGGTATCTTCGAGGGTGTCTGTTGAGTTGGCATGGATCGAGACTGGGATTTGTTACTCCGTGTGACGGAGAGGTATCTCAGGGCCCACTCGGTAATACAACATCACAATGAGCCTTGCAAGCAATGTGACTAATTGTTAGTTGCGGGATCTTGTATTACGGAACGAGTAAAGAGACTTGCCAGTAACGAGGTTGAACTAGGTATGGAGATACCGACAATCGAATCTCGGGCAAGTAACATACCGAAGAACAAAGGGAACATCGTACGGGATTAACTGAATCCTTGACATAAAGGTTCGACTGATAAAGATCTTTGTAGAATATGTAGGAACCAATGTGGACGTCTAGGTCCCGCCATTGGTTATTGACCGTAGAGGTGTCTATGTCATGTCTACATAGTTCTCGAACCCGCAGGGTCTGCACACTTAAGGTTCGGTGACGTTTCGGTAGTGTAGAGTTATGTATGGTGGTGACCGAAGGTTGTTCGGAGTCCCGGATGAGATCCCGGACATCACAAGGATCTCCAGAATGGTCCGGAGGTAAAGATTCATATATAGGAAGTCCCAGTTTGGTTTCCAGAAAAGTTTTGGGCTCATCGGTAGTGTACCGGGAGTATCGGTAGTGTACCGGGAGTGCCGGTAGTGTACCGGGGGACCTCCGGGAGGGGTATTTCGACCCCAAGAGGTCCATGGGCTGTGGGAGAATAATAACCAGCCCTTAGTGGGCTGTGAAAACAGCCACAAAGGCCCATGGCGCAGGAGAGAAAGTCCTAAAGCAAAAAGTGGAAAATCAGCCAATAGGAGGCAATCCTACTCCAACTAGGATTGGAGGTGAAGTAGGATTGCTCCCACCTCCTATTTCGGCCGACCCAAAGGCCTTGGCTGCCTCTCCTCTCCTCTCCTCCTATATACCAGTGGATTGGGTGGTTTTTGGACAGAATTTCCGGCCACGTGCTACCCGTTACACCGGTGCACAGTTTCTCCTCTAGATCGGTTTTCCGCAGCGCTTAGGCGAAGCCCTGCCGGAATTGCTCCACCACCATCGCCGGAGCACCGTCACGCTGCTGGTGAACTCTCTCTCCTCTCCACCTCCTCTTGCTGGATCGAGACGGTGGAGATCGTCATCAAGCTGCACGTGTGCTGAACGCGGAGGTGCCGTCCGTTCGGCGCTAGATCGGAAGGACCGTGATCGAGATCGCGAGACGGTTCGTGATGTGATCACGGAACGGATCGTGATGAGTTCGCGGGACAGATCGTGATCAAGATCGTGAGACGGATCGTGATGAGTTCATGGGACAGATCATGATGTGTTCGTGGGACGGTTCGTGATTGGATCACGGGACGCTCGGCGATTTGGATCGCGAAGAAGTTCGACTACACCAACCGCGTTTCTTAACGCTTCCCGCTTAGCGATCTACAAGGGTACGTAGATCCACTCTTCCTCTCGTAGATGCTCATCACCATGGATAGGTTTGCGTGTGCGTAGGACAATTTTTGTTTCCCATGCGACGTTCCCCAACAATAGCTAGGACTTGGGGTATATCATGAGTGGAATGAAATGAATGGCCACCAATTATTTTTCCAATTTTTTGTTAATTGGTTACAACCTCCACTGTCATATTGCCAATGTCCATCAATTGTATGTAGTACTAGTGGTGACCTTTTTGTGCACGTTGCTAGGGGCTGAGCACCAAAGGGGTATACTGCAGTAGTGTTGCCATTTAGCAAACTCTACAATCATCCAACTACATAATTTCTACCTTTTAGGTGGTTAGGTCAATCAACACCTATTGTATCCATCTCGTGGACAGATGTATGTTCTCACATGAGATGTGCACATTGAAGTAGTTTATTGTAACAAACTAAATAATGCTGTAGACATTGGGGATGATAAATTCTGAAATTCTGATTCTTATGTGAACAGTTGATGATTACGCTAATGACAATAAAACTTATGGTAGGTTGTAACAAGTGATAAGGAATGACGAAAGTTCCTTATGGCGATCAAGTGCAAGTTACAATGTGAGGAATCTAACAATCCATTAGCAAAATCTCTACTACTTTTGACCAATGGTGATACTCAACCTATCCCAACCCTTGTAATGTGATAAGTGTCATTCTCGCATGACATGTGCAATTTAACATGTGTCCATTGATATTACTGTTAATGCGGTACATGTTTTCAATGATAGTAGTGTGCAAAATCTTGATGCTTACTTGAATGATATATGATCATGCAACTTTCTTGTGATTTATCCAGCAGAGGAACTTAACGCAATTAGAGTGGCCAAGGCTTTCAAGAAGTAGTTGTTATGACATGAAATGGACACTTAAGCAAGTTGATTCACAATAGGTGATGTGGTATTAGTTTAGAAGATCATGCTTATTTGAACAAACTATGATTATGTGATTTTTGGGTCTAAGATAGCAACTAATATCCCCAACAAATGGTTATCAAGACACAATTTTTTGGGCTAAGGTGGTCATCTCAAATGACTAGTAAATTATTTGGGATGACAGGCTCATCCCCAATGTTTAATCCTTGATAGCCGTCAAGATGTATTTTTCACTCATTTTGGGATGAATGGTATACTATTATTATACTAACTAGCATGTTGGCCTAAATCAAATTTGAGGGCATCATTTTAGCGTGTAGAAAATATGAAGTATTTATTATAATGTTTCCATTAACATTATTTTATGTTAGTAAGAAAGTTTTCCCTCACATTTACCTCTTCATTGCAAAATACACCAGATGTTAAACATTGATGCATTCATATAGGTTTAACTCAGATTCTATTTTGTATATGATTTTTTGTCATGAGCTAACCAAAAAAGTACAAAAATATTGTTTTGAATAAAATACAATGATAATGATTCATTTTTCATAGTAACTCCTTTTATACTGTTGGGTATGTCGGGAGGGCAGCAACAAAAATAACTCGAAACACATGACCGGTAAATTAAATTTCCATGTCCTCGCCAGGGTAGCTCTACAACTCAACGATCTCTACAAAGAAACAAAAAACATTCTACCTATTAATATCCTCCTCAAACAACAAAAGTTTTAAATCTAACTAACAATTAACATGTACAACAAATAATGCCTAGAATCTCATATAAATTCCTCGAAAAATGGAACTTTATTTGAAGTGATAATGATACACATCGAGTGACCAATCCACCAAACCAATTGGTCGCTCCCGCGCAATGCTGCTCATTCAGTAGGACCACACTACACCTCTCTATGAACCTTATCCTTTTTAGCCAATCGTTCTCTTCTCTTGTTCTAACCGCCTCAAGCCGTCGACCCAATCTTCCCTCCCAGCTCTGGCTCGTCGGTGCTGCATGGGGTACTGCAAGGACTATGAAGTTTGGCGGTAGATGCCGCGAGGCCATGCTCAGAGGCGACGACCATGGGTGTTTCTATGACCGCATATCGAGCATTGTTGTGAGCACCCCCATCGTCTGGCTAAGGAAGGCAAGGCGATGCTGCATAGGAGCTATTGCTGCTGTTGATCATCGTCAGCCGACGTTGGGATGGTGAGTTACGATGGAAATAAGATGCAGTGAAGGAAAAGTGTGACCGGTTTGTGGAATGCTACAACCCGGTGTTGCAATCGTTGAGAGCAAAGCTACATCTGTCAATGCGGGGAGCTGCAACCACAATGGTCGGGTGCACCACGTGCTATGATGGGCGGTGATGGTGTGCTGCAACTGTGGCGGCTGGGTGTTGCGACAACAATGACTACATGCTGCGAGCCTCGAAGAGTGGTTATTCGAGCGTTAGCAAGGGGGTGACTTGAAAACGAGGTGTTGCATGCTAGACATGAGCTGCTGCAGGAGTCATTGTCGGTGCGGAGGGGACCCATGCTAGTAGCTAGTTGTGACGGTGTTAGGAGACCTCCTCCAAGGTGAAGGGGTGCAACTTACTTCCACGACGTCTGGTCCTCCTGCGTCGTGGCAAGTTGGCGGTGCTGACTTATCCACTAAGCTCGAGTTGATTACATTTTACCGAAAAAGGCTCTCGCCCCACTTTATATATAAACAACGATCATCAATAGCCCGTACATACACATGCCACCACAACACACTCACACATCCAAGGCAGGATACATAGGCGATGAGCGCACCAACACCACCCCTATCACTACGAAGAGATGTGGCCGCATACGACAAACGGTGGACTCCAAGGCAGCGAGAGTGGGTAAATAGACAACACTCTGTCCCTAGTATGCCTATAGTGAACTAGCTCGTTGATTAAAGATGATCAAGGTTTCCTAGACATTGGCATGTGATGTCATTTGATAACAGGATCACATCATTAGGAGAATGATGTGATGGACAAGACCCAAACTACAAACGTAGCATATGATCGTGTCAGTTTATTGCTACTGTTTTCTACATGTCAAGTATATGCTCCTATGACCATGAGATCATGCAACTCACAGACATCGGAGGAGCGCCTTGTGTGTATCAAACATCGCAATGTAACTGGGTGACTATAAAGGTGCTCTACAGGTATCTCCGAGGGTGTCTGTTGGGTTGGCATGGATCAAGACTGGGATTTGTTACTCCGTGTGACGGAGAGGTATCTCAGGGCCCACTCGGTAATACAACATCACAACAAAGCCTTGCAAGCAATGTGACTAAGTGTTAGCCACGAGATCTTGTATTACGGAACGAGTAAAGAGACTTGCCGGTAACGAGGTTGAACTAGGTATGGAGATACCGACGATCGAATCTCGGGCAAGTAACATACCGAAGAACAAATGGAACGTTATACGGGATTGACTGAATCCTTGACATAGAGGTTCGGCCGATAAGATCTTCGTAGAATATGTAGGAACCAATATGGTCATCCAGGGCCCGCTATTGGTTATTGACCGTAGAGGTGTCTCGGTCATGTCTACATAGTTCTCGAACCCGCAGGGTCTGCACACTTAAGGTTTGGTGACGTTTCGGTAGTATAGAGTTATGTATGGTGGTGACCAAAGGTTTTTCGGAGTCCCGGATGAGATCTCGGACGTCACGAGGAGTTCCGGAAAGGTCCAGAGGTAAAGATTCATATATAGGAAGTCATATTTTGGTCGCCGGAAAAGTTTCGGGCTCATCGGTAGTGTACCGGGAGTGCCGGTAGTGTACCGGGGGACCATCGGGAGAGGTATTTCGACCCAAGAGGCTACATGGGCTGTGGGAGGGTGGAAACCAGCCCTTAGTGTGCTGGTGGAAGTTCTCTAAGAGGCCCATGTGGCTGGACTTGAGAAAGAAAGAAAAAACAAACAGCAAAAGGTGGGAATAGACTCCAAGTAGGAAAGGAGCAATCCTAGTCCTACTAGGATTGGAGGAGGACTCCTCCAATCCTCCTTGCGCAAGAGGCAAGGCAGGGCTGCCTTGTGCGCCAGCCCTCCTCCTCCCTCCCTCTTATATATACTGGAGGTATTGGGTGTTTTGCACTTGATTTTACGGCCACGTGCTACCCGTTCCGCCGGTGCTCCTCTAGATTGGATTTCCGCAGTGCTTAGGCGAAGCCCTGCCGGAATTGCTCCACCACCATCACCGGAGCGCTGTCACGCTGCCGGTGAACTCTTCTCCCTCTCCACTTCCTCTTGCTGGATCAAGACGGTGGAGATCGTCATCAAGCTGCACGTGTGCTGAACGTGGAGGTGTCGTTCGTTCGGCGCTAGATCGGAAGGACCGTGAACAAGATCGCGAGACGGTTCGTGATGAGTTCACGGGACGGATCGTGATGAGTTCGCGGGACGGATCGTGATTGGATCTTGGGACGGATCGTGATGTGATCGCGGGACGCTCAGCGATTTGGAGCGCGAAGATGTTCGACTACACCAACCGCGTTTCTTAACGCTTCCCGCTTAGCGATCTACAAGGGTATGTAGATCCACTCTCCCTCTCGTAGATGCTCATCACCATGGCTAGATCTGCGTGTGCGTAGGAAATTTTTTGTTTCCCATGCGACGTTCCTCAACAATGGTATCAGAGCTAGGTCTATGTGTAGATGAGATCTCAAGTAGAACACAAAAGGTTTGTGGGCATTGATGCTTAGATTGCTTCCTCCCTTGGTCGGATTTTGGTTTAGTGGTATTGTGAGATGAAGCGGCCCGGACCAACATTACTCGTACGCTTACGAGAGACCGGTTCTCTCGACCGCAACTTGTTGCATAGATGGCTTGAGGGTGCCATTTTATCTCACTTTAGTTGGATCGGATTCGAAAAATGCGGTCCTTGAGAAGGTTGAAAAGAAACTAGTGTATCACCGTTGTGGTTTTTGCGTAGATGAGAACTGTTCTTGCTACATACCCGTAGCAGCCACGTAAAACATGCAACAACAATTAGAGGACGTCTAACTTGTTTTTGCAGGGTATGTTGTGATGTGATATGGCCAATTACATGATGTGATATATGTGATGTATGAGATGATCATGTGATGTATAGAATTTCACGACTTGCATGTCGATGAGTACGGCAACCGGCAGGAGCCATAGGGTTGTCTTTAATTTTTGTATGACCTGCGTGTCAATCATTAAGCGCTATGTAATGCTTTACTTTATCGCTAAAAGGTAGCAATAGTAGTAGAAGCATGCAGGGCGTGACAATCCCGATGGCAACACGTTGATGGAGATCAAGATGATGGAGATCATGGTGTCGTGCCGGTGACGATGGAGATCATGCCGGTGCTTTCATGATGGAGATCAAAAGCACAAGTTCATGGCCATATCATGTCACTTATGATTTGCATGTGATGTTAATCCTTTTATGCACCTTGTTTTACTTAGGACGACGGTAGCATTATAAGGTGATCCCTCACTTAATTTCAAGATAAATTGTGTTCTCCCCGAGTGTGCACCGTTGCGAAAGTTCTTCGTGTCGAGACACCACGTGATGATTGGGTGTGATAGACTCTACGTTCACATACAACGGATGCAAGCCAGTGTTACACATGCAGAACACTCAGGTTAAACTTGACGAGCCTAGCATGTACAGACATGGCCTCGGAACACAAGAGACCGAAAGGTCGAACATGAGTCATATAGTAGATATGATCAACATGATGATGTTCACCATTGTAAACACCTCAACTCACGTGATGATCGGACTTGAGTTGGTGAATTTGGATCATGTATCACTCGAATGACCGGAGGGATGTCAATTTGAGTGGGAGTTCTTAAGTAATATGATTAATTGAACTCATTATCATGAACATAGTCAGTAGTGTCTTTGCAAACTGTGTTGTAGATTACTAGCTCACGCTGTAGCTCCCTTGTATTTTTATATGTTCCTAGAGAAATAGAGTTGAAAGATGATGGTAGCAATATTGCAGACTGGCTCCATGATCTGAGGATTGTCCTCGTTGCTGCACAGAAGGCTTATGTCCTTAATGCACCGCTCGGTGCGCCAACCCCTCAAGCGTCGTCTGTAGATGTTGTGAACATCTGACAGACACGTTCTGATGACTACTTGATAGTTTAGTGCGTCATGCATTACGGCTTAGAATTGAGGATTCGAAACGTTTTGAACTTCACGGAACATATGAGATGTTCTAAGAGCTGAAATTAGGATTTCAGGCTCGTGCCCGTGTTGCGAGATATGAGATCTCCAACAAGATTCTTGAGCATGTGCTCAGATTGTCTGGGTGCTACAATCGCTTGAATCGAGTGGGAGTTGATCTTGTAGATAAGATAGTGATTGATATAGTTCTCCAAGTCACTGTCACTAAGCTACTAGAACTCTGTGATGAACTATAAGATGCCAGGGATAGAAATAATGATCCCTGAGCTATTCGCGATGTTTGATACCGTGAAGGTAGAAATCAAGAAGGAGCGTCAAGTGTTGATGGTTAGTCAAACCACTAGTTTCGAGAAGGGCAGGAGCAAGGAGGGAAAACTTCATGGATCGCAAGTCAGTTGCTGCTCCAGTGAAGCAACCCGAAGTTGAACCCAAACCCGAGACTAAGTGCTTTGATTATGAGGAGAGCGGTCGCTGAAGCGGAGCAACCCTAGATACTTGGTAGATAAGAAGGCTAGCAACGTCGACAGAAGTATATTTGATATACGTGTTATTTATGTGTACCTTGCTAGTACTCCTAGTAGCACCTGGGTATTGGATACCGGTTCGGTTGCTAAATGTTAGTAACTCGAAATAAAAGCTACAGAATAAACGGAGAACTAGCTAAGTGTGAGGTGACGATGTGTGTTGGAAATGTTTCCAAGGTTGATGTTATCAACATCGCACGCTCTCTCTACCTTCAAGATTAGTGACGAACCTAAATGTTATTTGGTGTTTTTGTGTTGAGCATGAACGTGATTAGATCATGTTCACTGCAATACGGTTATTCATTTAAATTAGAAAATAATGGTTATTCTATTTACATGAATAATACCTTCAACGGTCATGACCCAGTAAGGATGGTTTGTTAAAACTTGATCGTAGTAATACACATGTTCATAACATTGATGCCAAAAGGATACAAAGTTAATAATAATAGTACCACATACTTGTGGCACTGCTGCTAAATGTCATATTGGAATAAAACGCATGAAGAAACTCCATGCTGATGGATCTTTGGACTCATTCGATTTCGAATTGGTTGAGACATGCGAACCATGCCTCTTGGGCAAGATGACTAAAGGACCTCGTTTTCTGGTTTGATGGAGCGGGCAAGTGATTTATTGGAAAGGATACATGTTGATGTATGCAATCCAATGAGTCTTGTAGCGTGCGGTGGATATCATTGTTTTCTTACCTTCACTGATGATTTGAGTAGATATAGTGTATATTTACTTAATGAAACACAAGTCTGAATCGTTTGAAAGGTTCAAGCAAATTCAGAGTGAAGTTTAAGATCATCGTGACAAGAAGATAAAAATGTTTGCGATATGATCATGGAGGTGAATATCTGAGTTACGAATTTGGCATACAACTTTAGACAATGTGAAAGTTGTTTCACAACTCACGCCACCTGGAACACCATGGTGTGATGGTGTGTCCGAACGTCATAGTCGTGCTGTATTGGATATGGTGAGTGCTATGATGTCTATTATCGTTTTGTTACTATAATTTTGGGGTTATGCATTAGAGACAACTACATTCACTTGAAATAGGGCACCATCTAAATCCGTTGAGATGACACCGTGTGAACTATGGTTTGATAGAAACCTAAGCTGTCATTTCTTAATGTTTGGGGCTGTGACGCTTGTGTGGAAAATGTTTTCACCTAATGAGCTCGAACCCAAAGCGGACAAATGCATCTTCATAGAATACCCTTAAGAACAGTTGGGTGAACCTTCTATCTCAGATCCAAGCATAAAATGTTTGTTGCTAAAACTGGGTCCTTTCTTGAGAAAGGGTTTCTCTTGAGAGAATTGAGTGTGAGGAGGATAGAACTTGATGAGGTTGTTGAAACCTGTGCTTCAACTAGAAAGTAGCGCAGCACAGAAAGATGTTTCTGTGAAGCCTACGTCAGTTGAAGAGGAGGTTAATGATGATGATCATGAAAGCTTCGGATCAAGTTACTATCGACCTACGAGGAAATTGGAGCTTGATGAGGTTATTGAACCTTTACTTCAACCAGAGAGTAGCGTAGCGCAGGAAGTTGTTTTTGTGAAGCCTACATTAGTTGAAGAGGAAGATTAATGATGATGATCATGAAGCTTCGGATCAAGTTACTATCAAACCTCGTAGGGCGACAAGGATGTGTACTGCTCCTGAGCGGTACGACAACCCTGTCTTGGAGGTCATGTTGTTGGACAACGCTGAACCTACGAACTATGGAGAAGCGATGATGGGCCTGGAAACCAACAAATGGTTAGAGGCCATGAAATCCGAGAAAGGATCCATGTATGAAAACCAAGTATAGACTTTGGTGGACTTGCTCGTTGGACGGCAGGTCGTTAAGTACAAATGGATCTTTAAAATGAAGACAGACGCTGATGGTAAATGTTACCATCTGTAAAGCTCGACTTGTTGCAAAGTAGTTTACAACAAGTTCAAAGAGTTGACTGCGATGAGACTTTCTCACTCGTAGCAATGCTAAAATCTGTTGGAATTATGTTAGCAGTTGCTGCATTTTTCAATTATGAAATCTGGCAGATGGATGCCAAAACATCGTTTCCTTCCTTAAGGAAAGGTTATATGAGATACAACCAGAAGGTTTTGTCAGTCCTAAGGATGCTAAAAGGTGTGCGAGCTTCAGTGATTCTTCTATGAACTGAAGCAAGCATCTCGGAGTTGGAATATACACTTTGATGAGGTGATCAAAGTTTTTGAGTCTATACAAAGTTTAGGAGAAACTTGTATTTGCAATAAAGTGAGTGGGAGCACTATAGAGTTTCCGATAAGTATATGTGGATGACATATTGCTATTCGAAAATGATGTAGAATTTCTGGAGAGCATAAACAGTTGTTTGAAAAGAGTTTTTCAAAGGAAGACCTGGATAAAACTACCTAATTGTTGAGCATCAAGATCTATAAAGATAGATCAAGATGTTTGACAAGACTTTCAATGAGTACATACCTTGACAAGATTTTGAAAGAGTTCAAAATGGATTAGTCAGAGAGAAGTGTTCTCGCCTGCTTTGTAAGGTGTGAAGTTGAGTGAGACTCAAAGCTCGACCACGGTAGAAGAAAGAGAAAGGACGAATGTCGTCCCCTATGCCTTAGCCATAGGCTCTGTATAGTATACCATGCTGTGTATCGCACCTGTGTGTGTGCCTTGCCATGAGTCCGTCAAGGGGTACAAGAGTGATCCAGGAGTGGATCGCTAGACAGCGGTCAAGATTATCCTTAGTAACTAAAATACTAAGGAGATGTTTCTCGATTATGGAGGTGATAAAGAGTTCGTCGTAAAGAGTCACATCGATGCAAGCTTTAACACCAATCCGGATGACTCGTAGTAGCAATCTGGATACGTATAGTGGAGGAGCAATTTGGAATAGTACCAAGTGGAGTGTGGTAGCAATGTTTACGGTTTGACTTAGAAATTTGCAAAGTACACACGGATTTCAATGTCGCAGACCCGTTGACTATAAGACCTCTCTCACATGCAAAGCATGATCGAGCCCCAGAACTCATTGGGTGTTAGATTCATAACAATGCGAATCACATGGTGATGTGATCTAGATTATTGACTCTAGTGCAAGTGGGAGACTGTTGGAAATATGCCCTACAGGCAATAATAAATTAGTTATTATCATATTTCCTTGTTCATGATAATCGTTTATTATCCATGCTATAATTGTATTGAATGGAAACACATTACATGTGTGGGTAAATAGACAACACTCTGTCCCTAGTATGCCTCTAGTGAACTAGCTCGTTGATCAAAGATGGTCAAGGTTTCCTAGCCATTGGCATGTGATGTCATTTGATAACAGGATCACATCATTAGGAGAATGATGTGATGGACAAGACCCAAACTACAAACGTAGCATATGATTGTGTCAGTTTATTGCTACTGTTTTCTACATGTCAAGTATATGCTCCTATGACCATGAGATCATGCAAATCACAGACATCGGAGGAGTGCCTTGTGTGTATCAAACGTCGCAATGTAACTGGGTGACTATAAAGGTGCTCTACAGGTATCTCCGAGGGTGTCTGTTGGGTTGGCATGGATCAAGACTGGGATTTGTTACTCCGTGTGACGGAGAGGTATCTCAGGGCCCACTCGGTAATACAACATCACAACAAAGACTTGCAAGCAATGTGACTAAGTGTTAGACACGAGATCTTGTATTACAGAACGAGTAAAGAGACTTGCCGGTAACGAGGTTGAACTATGTATGGAGATACCGACGATCGAATCTCGGGCAAGTAACATACCGAAGAACAAAGGGAACGTTATACGGGATTGACTGAATCCTTGACATAGAGGTTCGGCCGATAAGATCTTCGTAGAATATGTAGGAACCAATATGGTCATCCAGGGCCCGCTATTGGTTATTGACCGTAGAGGTGTCTCGGTCATGTCTACATAGTTCTCGAACCCGCAGGGTCTGCACACTTAAGGTTTGGTGACGTTTCGGTAGTATAGAGTTATGTATGGTGGTGACCGAAGGTTGTTCGGAGTCCCGAACGTCGCGAGGAGTTCCAGAATGGTTCGGAGGTAAAGATTCATATATAGGAAGTCGTATTTTGGTCGCCGGAAAAGTTTCGGGCTCATCGGTAGTGTACCGGGAGTGCGAGTAGTGTACCGGGGGACCATCGGGAGAGGTATTTCGACCCAAGAGGCTACATGGGCTGTGGGAGGGTGGAAACCAGCCCTTAGTGTGCTGGTGGAAGTTCTCTAAGAGGCCCATGCGGCTGGACTTGAGAAAGAAAGAAAAAAAAACAGCAAAAGGTGGGAATAGACTCCAAGTAGGAAAGGAGCAATCCTAGTCCTACTAGGATTGGAGGAGGACTCCTCCAATCCTCCTTGCGCAAGAGGCAAGGCAGGGCTTCCTTGTGCGCCAGCCCTCCTCCTCCCTACCTCTTATATATACTGGAGGTATTGGGTGTTTTGCACTTGATTTTATGGCCACGTGCTACCCATTCCACCGGTGCTCCTCTAGATTGGATTTCCGAAGTGCTTAGGCGAAGCCCTGCCGGAATTGCTCCACCACCATCACCGGAGCGCTGTCACGCTGCCGGTGAACTCTTCTCCCTCTCCACTTCCTCTTGCTGGATCAAGACGGTGGTGATCGTCATCAAGCTGCACGTGTGCTGAACGCGGAGGTGACGTTCGTTCTTCGCTAGATCGGAAGGACCATGAACAAGATCGCGAGACGGTTCGTGATGAGTTCACGGGACGGATCGTGATGAGATCGCGGGACGGATCGTGATGAGATCGCGGGACGGATCGTGATGAGGTCGCGGGACGGATCGTGATTGGATCGCGGGACGGATCGTGATGTGATCGCGGGACGCTCGGCGATTTGGATCACGAAGATGTTCGACTACACCAAGCGCGTTTCTTAACGCTTTCCGCTTAGCGAGCTACAAGGGTATGTAGATCCACTCTCCCTCTCGTAGATGCTCATCACCATGAATAGATCTGCGTGTGCGTAGGAAATTTTTTGTTTCCCATGCGACGTTCCCCAACAGGAAACGAAGTCCCGACGAGGATCAAAGTTTCCCCTCGAGCAACATGACGGGCAATGAGAGCCACGACGGCACCTTCAAGAAGGGAACGGGATTTGTTGTCGCCGGTCCATCTGAAGATAGAACATGTTTTCACCCCGGCTAACACTCATCGCCACCGAACGCCACACCACGGCTACCACGCCACCCACACTGCCATGGCCACCGGGCAGCACCAAGCCACGGGCTCTGCCCATGATCATCGTGCTACCACCACCAGGACCGCCCCCCGGCATCCAAGACCTTGACACCACCTCATCCGAGACCCGCCGCTACCCCAACCAAATAGATGAGCGGAAAGGTCCCACCTTTCGCACCCCTAGGCAGCCCCCAATGCCAAGACCCAATAGGTCGGCCAAAACTAGCCTCCATCGCCCCGTCCTGCAGCCCCGTGCACGAGAAGAGCCCGGTCCTGCTACCAGGCGTGAGACGAGTGATGAACCGCAACAGGGAGATGGCCAACCCTTTGACAAAAGTAGTGCCCGGATGCCGAGGAAAGGGATCAAAAGCCGACACAAGCCACCTACGGATAAGCCAACACCGAAGCATGCCAACTGACACCGGAGCCAACCTTGCAAGCTACCGTGCAGTCACCCACGATCGGAGCAGCAACCACACCGGGCCACTGCCCAACCCGCGCCTTCCGACGAGCTCCAAGCGTCCGAGCCGTCGGGCACTCACCCACGCCACCAGCCACCATGGCCACCACATGCACCAGAGCGTGGCACAGGCCCACGCAGCCGCGGTCCACCACCAGCCATCCCCGGCGTCATGCCCAGAGCCCTAATCACGATGCTTAGATCTGGCTGCTAGCCGTGACTGACCAGGTCCACCCCACCGCGTGCCACAACCACCATGATGACACTGACCCCTGCCAACGGCCCGTTGTAGACCTCCGCTGCCCCCCGCCACCGGACCTCACAGATCGGGCGGGTGGTGCCACGAAGCCTCCACACCTAGCGAGGAGGGGAGAAGAAGAACATATGACGCCTAGGGAGAGATCCCACTGCCGCCCTCCCTAGAGCCTGTCCCTGGCTTCGCCTACGGGGCACCTCCGACTACGGCGAGACGAGAAGGGAAGGGGAGAGGCGCGACGCTCGATAGAGTTGCCCCTATGTCGTGAGAGGAGGGTGACACGGGGTGTCGATTACATTTTAGAACAAGTCACCCCTACCAAACATGATTATGGGCTAAGCAAACTATGTAGTAGCTCCTTTTATGCCGGGGAGGGGTGGGGAGTACTAGCTGATCTAGTCTAGTACAGAATACAAGCAAGTCTAGCTCGGGTAGCCCTAGAAGCTTGATAGGATTCAATCGACTGTTTGTGATGATGCTACGCCTAGGGCAGCTTAGGAATCGGAAAACCAAGATGAATCGGAAAACCAAGATGAATCAATTCCAGTGATGTCACACTCAGGTTAAAGGGGAGACACAACTTAAAAGCGAGGGGAAAGGATCAATGGTGCATAGTATGCTTCTTACCCGTTTTATTTGTCATATCTACAATTGGTTTTGTTAACTAGAGATCTTTTTCGTGCCTCCCGACCGGCAACTGACTATGGGACAATGTGAACGACAGGAAGAGTTATGTGGTTAGGCCGTCCTTCGGGTTTTTAACACTATCTGATTAGGCCGTTCTTTTTAAAGACTGAGCTGGTATATCATTTTAAGATTGACGAAGTCATCACAAACCCCTTCATACTCGACGAGAATGTCGCCTTCACCTGAAGGAACATCACCGAAAGAGATGAAATAAATCCAGAAAAATACGAGACCAATATCAAGTTTAGGACTTGAACCCTGGTGAATTGTGGCTACCACTGTCCTACTAACCATCCAATCACATGTTGATTCATTGGTTGTCCTTCGTTGTTGTGTATCATATTTGATTTGCATACTCTATGATCTGATTTAGATGGAATAGGTCATTTGTGTGACAATTTTGTTTTGTCCGCACTAAGTGGTATTGAAATGCTGCACTATAATATATCTTATACACTAAACTCCTTAATTTTAGAGGCCTCACAATCAGTTGAGGTCTACAATTTAAAACTGGGTTACTCAATTTTGACCGGGTCAACACACTAAACTCCCTTATTTTTAGAGGTCTCGCAATCAATTGATGTCTGTAATTTAAAATTGGGTCATTCGATTTTGACCGGGTCAACACACTAAACTCCCTAATTTTAGAGGCCTCACAATCAATTAAGGTCTCGAATTCAAAATTGGGTCACTCGATTTTGACCGGATCAACACCCTAAACTCCCTAATTTTGGAGGCCTCACGATCAATTGAGGTCTCCAATTTAAAATCATGTCACTCGATTTTGACCGGGTCAACACACTAAACTGCCTAATTTTAGAAGCCTCACAATCAATTGAGATCTTCAATTTCAAATTGGGTCACTTGACTTTGACCGTGTCAACAATTTCTTACCGAGCTCTCTCATTCTATTCATTTAATTCGCTATGCTCCTTAATTTTGGAGCTCTCTCATATGATTGAGGTAGTGTTCGATTTTGGATTTGGTTCACATGTTGACAGGTCAACAATTTTTTCAAATCAATCGGTAGCAATTGACCTGTAAAATAATATCAATACTATACACACTCTCGTCATTTCAAAAAAGAAACATAAACATGTTACAATGTAGCACCAATGCAGTATATGCAACCATCAACGTCGAAAATCCCCCCCCTCCCCATCATTATAGATTGATTAGCAGATAACTCAGAATCACACTGTGAAAGACCCATTAAAATACTGTATCATAAAATAAAATTTAAACAGACTCCATCGTCTCCCCAACTCGCCAAACCAAATACTTCCTTGGTTCAAAAATATAATGTGTATTAGTTTTTTAAAAAGACAAATTTCTTTAACTTTGACCAAGTTTAGAGTAATATGTATCGACATCCACAATACTAAATAAATACAATATGCAAATTAATGTCATGATGAATCTAATTACATCGATTTGATATATTTATCTACGAATTTGATCAAATTTAAAGAGTTTAGATTTTTCAAAAAACTAATACATCTAATATTTTGAAATAGAGGGAGTTTTCTAATGAAAATTCAGTGTCACAGACGGTGCAGAAAACACGCTTAACGCTTCTAATTTAGATTAGCAAGTCAAAAAAGAAACGGTGCTTGCGTGGTCACGGAGAGATCCGGTCAATGATATACTTGGTTAAGCTCACAACACGTAGTATCTACAAATTAACGAGTAGCTAGCATAGAGAAAACTCAGTAAATAAGCACTTCGGATCTAGGCGATTGTAAATCAAAATGAGTAAATGGTTGAAGGCAAGGCTAAGCTTAAGACTACGGTATATTACTCCCTCCGTCCAAAAATATTTGTTCTAAAAATGGTTGTATCTAAACTTATTTTAGTTATAGATGCATTCAATTTATTGATTTTTAGGACAAGTATTTCCGAACGGAGGGTGTACTAGTTATGGGGATGACCGTTTTGACTTTGGGTGCATATGCTCTTGGATGAGTAATAAATTTAAAATTCTAATTCTTTGCAGATGTCCTTGCTAGTGTAACAAGTGTGCTTGACAATTTTCATATTGAACGAGATAACAATGATTCGTCGGTGAAACAAAATTAAGTTTAACATTTGAAGGTAATATTTGACATTCGACTTTTTCTTTGCACATGTCAAAATGGATAAGCCTGCCATCTAAATATCTACAGGTAGCATTTTGATGTGACAATGAACACATCTATTTTTTCTTTTTGTTTGACATTTGCAAAAATCATTTTGGGTGAGTATAAATATATTCTCTCAAGAGGCAAATTAGATTTCTGATCTGTTATGTCTAATTTTTTGCTTGTTGTCTCTTCACCCGCTCCAATGCTCAAGCCATGGTTTGGCATGTGACGGGGGAGACTTGTGTACCATCTCCCATTAGGTGAGATCTATGAGATCATTGTTTTCTGAAAAAAATGTACATGTTCAAACATTTTTATTTTTTGTGTAGACACATATCAATGTTAGATGTACAATCTCAAAAAGTTTCATTTCTTAATTCAACTTACATTAATAGAAATAAAAATAAAAATTTGAATGTGAATAATGTGGAAGTACTATTCACCCAAAGTTGTTACTATTCACATTCGAATTTGTCTTTTTTAAATCTTTAAATGTACATTGATTTTTGAGCTAATTTTTTTGGGAGTTATAGACATACCCTTCATGGGTGTTGTCAAATAATTTCAGATTTTCCCCTAAAAAATAAAATTTCAGAATTTTTATGAAATGTTTAAATATGATTTTTTGAAGTTGATCTCACGATCTTATCAAAATGTGAGATCTTGTACAAATCTTTCCAGGCATGTGACAGGGACGGCGGTGGTGCGACCCGGCGAAGTAGGAGAGCAGGAGGTGGGAGAGAGAGGAGGTCACGTGGATTATTTATGCTTAAATAAGTTTTTTTACGGGATAAGCTTAAATAAGTTTATGAAATATTAGTCCTAAATAGTACGGTTTGTTTAATTTGATTAGCGTGATGGGAAGGGGCAAAAGACAGCTTAACGAGGACTCTTATCTTTTTTTTTTTCGAAAGGAGGGATGCCTCCGGCCGCATACCTGGAGAGGTCGATTTGGAAGAAATACTGGTCGACGGCGTCCTCGGTGTCGAAGACGGCGTCCCGGGTCTGCTGCAGGCAGACCCTGATGAGCTCGTCGTTGTTGGCGCGCCTCCGCGGCTCGGCGTCGCGGAGGAAGGCCTGCATCCACATGAGCTTGTCGCGGAGGCTCCGGACGTCGTCGTTCATCGCCACCATCGCCCGCGCCTCGCTCATCGCCAGCTCCTGCAGCCTCCCCACCAGCGGCCCCAACACCGCCTCTGCCATTCTTGACTAATTCACGTCTCTCCCTAGGTAGCAGCTTGATCGTGCAGGCCGACAGGGTCGTATATATAGTTATGCCCGCGTAGCTGCCGTGCATGCGAGTACCAGCTCGCTGCCTACGCTACTTTGAGTAGCAATAGAGGGAGGTATGGAATCATTTTGCGAAGGCGTGTTGCTTGCTGTCTTATACGTATGCTTTTCTTCCCATAGAAAATGATGCTTTACGAAAACAAACTCCCCCTCCCCTTCCCGCGCCGCCCCGCGTGGGCGACTCGGGGGCGACCCCCTCCCCCCCTCGCCACCGCAGGAGGCTCGTGCTGGGCAAGGCTCGGGACGCAGCCGGGAACCGTGGTGGCGGGGCCTGCGCTGGCCCAGTCATGTCGGAGGGCCTGGATCTGCGACGGCGGTCCTCCGACAAGGCCTATCTATTCCCGCGGCGACCAATGGTGTGGGCGTGAAAAAAATATCCTCTGAGACCATGTCTCATGGTGCTAAAATTAGGAGCCCATTTCCCCCTCTCCTCTCATGTCGCCCCTGCGGGCAGTTGAGAGGGAACCCTAGCCGGCTGCCTTCTACCCCATCCTTCCATCTTCCTCCCCCGTGGTCGTCGGGACGCACCGTCGGAC
Organism: Hordeum marinum; assembly: GCA_022496015.1. Taxonomy (NCBI): domain Eukaryota; kingdom Viridiplantae; phylum Streptophyta; class Magnoliopsida; order Poales; family Poaceae; genus Hordeum; species Hordeum marinum. Next base: position 136,976,000 of record CM039677.1, on the reverse strand, counting down.
AAAGCCCTGGTGGCGTCGACGGCGGCGGGCAGCTCCTCCTCTCCGCCTCGGCTCTAGGGCTGGCGCGGGACGGCATGACTGCGGAGGGCGCCGTGCTCCCGTGGGTCCGGTGGCGCGGTGGCTGTTACCGGTGGCAGCGAGGTGCGTGGGGAAGTGGGCGGCGGTGACATGGGTGTGGGCTTGCTGTGTTGCGGCTGCGGGCGGTGGTCCCGTGGCAGATGCGTGTGTCGCCAGGTAGCCCGATCTGGCGACCTGCTGGGCGGTGCGTGCGGCGGTTGGCGTCCCGCTGGTCGGCATGAGCGGAGGTTGGTGTCCTGGTCGTCCATGGCGTGGTGGCATCCATCTTTGGTGGTGACGTGGTTGCCTCCTCCCGACCATATCTGGCGCAGGGATTGTCGGTGTCAAAACCGGCGGATCTCGGGTAGGGGGTTCCGAGCTGTGAGACTAGAATCGATGGTAACAGGAGATGAAGGGGACGATGTTTACCTAGGTTCGCGCTCTCCTATGTAGGTAATACCCTACGTCCTGCTTGATTGTATTGATGATATGTAGGTTACAGAGTTGATCTACCTCGAGATCGAATAACTAAACCCTAGATGAGTTGTCCTCACTCTACAACCTAAAACCCTCCGACTTATATAGATGCCAGGGGTACCTAGGGTTTACGCATGGTCGGTTACATGTCGAAGGGATAAACATGCCTATTCACTACTCCAAACATGGAGGACACACCACGATTCCCGAAGCTTCCTTCCTGGAGACAGGGCCTTCGATCGATCCAATGCTCGGCAAGCGGCCCATACAGTCCGACCGATAAAAAACAGGCCGGCCTCCCGAGGACCCCTTAAACTAGGACTCCCTCAGTAGCCCCCGAACTTGCCTCCAACGCCAAGGGTCTTAGCTCCAGCTGCTTCGTATAATCAGAGTCTTCAGCTTGCGAGGCGAGTTCTTCTCCTCAATCAGTGATCGGCCAGGTTTAGTTCGGCCTTCGATGGCATGTAGTTTTTCCCAATCCGTGAATCGTCCGAACACCATGAATAGCTTATCTTCGAAGGCCAAGCATCAAGGAACAAACATAATTCCCTGACAATATTTCTGATGAAAGGTCGTGTCCCACAACGACTGTTGGACCAGTTGCAAAAACTCGAACTGCGGTTCGAGGCCGTTTTCATCAGCACGATCCATCAATGCACAGATCGTGCTCCGTTTCACATGGGATATGTTTGATCATGCGTGCATAACGACACACACATCTTGGGAAGTGGAGCGATACATGGTGCAGCAGAGGGAGGTTAACCAGCGACCCGCACCATAAGAAGGGGGAAAAACCCCAAGACACAGCCACGCCTTCCATTCGCATCCTCTCCTTCCCCAATCTCTTGAGCTTCCAGAGCCCAGAACTAGTTTTTCCACTCCTTCCTCCTCCAATATCGACTATGGCGGGTTCTGGTTCCAACGGCAAGTGGGAGGCCTCCACGGTCACCGACCGGGACATCCGGGACCTCAAGGACGCCGGCTAACTCCCCGTCAACGTCTACCACCGCGCACCGGAGAAGGGCCAGGTGGTCCCTACTCCCAAGCCGGGCGAGAGGGTGGTATTCATCCTATATTCATCCGGGGAATGAGCTTCCCGCTCTACCCCTTTGTCAAGGGACTCATGTTCTTCTACGGCCTCGACTTCCATGACTTCATGCTGAACTCCTTCATGCACATATCGGCCTTCATCATCGTCTGCAAGGCCTTCTTGCGAGTCGAGCCACACTTCGGACTATGGCTCAAGATATTCAATATCAAGCCGAAGTGTGTTGCAAGCAAACACGCAGACTATGGTGGGGCAGTCATCAGCAAACTCCCCCACGTCAGATGGCCATCCGGCACCTTCATCGACACCATCAAGATCTGGCAAAATGAGTGGTTTTACATCACCGAGCCAAAGGAGGAAGCCCAAGCTGCTACGACCGAATTCAGATCTGGTCCCCCCCAGCAGATTGATTTAATGGCTCCGAAAGGGCCTTGACTGGGAGTCAGATAAGGAGGTGGATGACCTACAGAAGCGCATCGCCTCCATGATCAGAGGCGATATCGAGCTGGCCAACGTGGTCCAGATTATGCTCCAACGGCGCATCCTCCCCTGCTAGCGTCGGGTGATACGTTCATTTTGCATCATGTTTTCTTGATGTTATTTATAATGTTTTTATCCATAATAATGCTTTTTGGAGTAATTCTAATGCCTTTTCTCTCATAATTTTCAAGGAACACACCAAGAGGGAGAATTCCGGCAGCTGGAAATCTGGACCTAGAATAGCTACGTCAGGCTACCTATTCTGTACAACTCCAAACAAGGTGAAACTTCATGGAGATTTTTTATGGAATATTCAAGAATTATTGGAGCAAATAACTACTAGAGGGGCCCCACCAGGTGGGTACAACCTGGGCATGCCAAGGAGCCCAGGCGCGCCCGGGTGGGTTGTGCCCTCCTCGGCCCATCTCCGGTGCCCATCTTCTTGTATATAAGTCATTTTGACCTAGAAAAAAAAACCAAGAGAAGGCTTTCGGGACGAAGCGCCGCCGCCTTGAGGCGGAACTTGGGCAGGAGCACTTTTGCCCTCCGGCGGAGCGATTCCGCCGGGGGAACTTCCCTCCCGGAGGGGGAAATCATCGTCATCATCATCACCAACAACTCTCCGATCTTGGGGAGGGCAATCTTCATCAACATCTTCAACAGCACCAACGCCTCTCAAACCCTAGTTCATCTCTTGAGTTCAATTTTGTTACCGGAACTATAGATTGGTTCTTGTGGGTGACTAGTAGTGTTGATTACGTCTTGTAGTTGATCACTATGTGGTTTATTTGGTGGAATATTATATGTTCAGATCCATTATACTATTTAATACCCCTCTGATCTTGAGCATGATTATTATTTGTGAGTAGTTACTTTTGTTCTTGAGGTCATGAGAGAAATCATGTTGCAAGTAATCATGTGAATTGATATGTGTTCGATATTTTGATAGTATGTATGTTGTGATTCCCTTAGTGGTGTCATGTGAACGTCGACTACATGACACTTCACCATATTTGGGCCTAAGGGAATGCATTGTGGAGTAGAAATTAGATGATGGGTTGCGAGAGTGACAGAAGCTTAAACCCTAGTTTATGCGCTATTCCGTAAGGGACCGATTGGATCCAAAAGTTTAATGCTATGGTTAGAATTTATTCTTAATACTTTTCTCGTAGTTGCGGATGTTTGCGGGAGGGTTAATCATAAGTAGAAGGTTTGTTCAACTAAGAGAAGGACCTAAGCACCGGTCCACCCACATATCAAATTATCAAAGTTCTGAACACGAATTAAACCAACATGATGAAAGTGACTAGATGAAATTCCCATGTACCCTGAAGAACACTTTGCTTATCATAAGAGACCGCTTTGGCTTGTCCTTTGCCTCAAAAGGATTGGGCTAACTTCCTGCACTTTTTATTATATTTGTTACTTGCTCGTTACAAATTATCTGGCTATCAAACTACTCCCTCCGTCCCAAAATTCTTGTCTTAGATTTTTCTAGATATGAATGTATCTAGTCACGTTTTAGTATTTAGATACATCCATTTCTAGACAAACCTAAGACAAGAATTTTGGGATAGAGGGAGTACTTCGCTACTTACAATTTCAGCACTTGCACACATTACCTTACTGAAAACTACTTGTCATTTCCTTCTGCTCCTTGTTGGGTTCGACACTCTTACTTATCAAAAAGAGCTACAATTGATCCCCTATACTTGTGGGTCATCAATGCTATTTTCTGGCGCCGTTGCCGGGGAGTGAAGCGCCTTTGGTAAAGAAACATTTATATAGTGTGGTGAAATTTATTGTCACTTGTTACTATGGAAAACAATCCTTTGAGGGGTTTGTTCGGGGTATCTTCACCTCGTCCGGAACCACAATTAGCTACGCCTCAACCTACTGCACCTACTGAAAATATTGAATATGAAATTCCTTCGGGTATGTTAGAACAACTGCTAGCTAATCCTTATGCAGGAGATGGAACTGAACACCCTGATATGCACTTGATATATGTAGAACAAATTTGTGGATTGTTTAAGCTTGCAGGTTTACCCAGGGCTCAAGTTATGAAAAAGGTTTTCCCTTTATCTTTGAAGGGAAAAGCATTGGCATGGTATAGGCTATGCGATGATATTGGATCATGGAATTGGAATCGTTTGAAATTGGAGTTCCACCAGAAATTTTATCCTATGCATATAGTTCATCGTGATGGGAATTATATATATAACTTTTGGCCTCGTGAAGGAGAAAGTATCGCTCTAGCTTGGGGAGGCTTAAGTCAATGTTATATTCATGCCCCAATCATGAGCTCTCAAGAGAAATTATTATCCAAATTTTTCATGCTCGGCTTTGTCGTAATGATCAAACCATGCTTGATACTTCTTGTACTGGTTCTTTTATGAAGAAGACTATTGAATTCCGGTGGATCTTTTGGAAAGAATTAAACGCAACTCTGAAGATTGGGAACTCGATGAAGTTAAAGAGTCAGGTATTAAACTTAAGTATGATTATGTTAAATCTTTTATGGATACCGATGCTTTTCAAAAGTTTAGCACTAAATATGGACTTGACTCTGAGATAGTAGCCTCCTTTTGTGAATCATTTGCTACTCATGTTGAACTTCCTAAGGATAAGTGGTTGAAATATCACCCACCTGTTAAAGAAGAAATTCAAAAAACAGTACCAGTTAAAGAAGAAACTATACTCTATAATGTTGATCCAGTTGTTCCTTCTGCTTATATAGAGAAACCACCTTTCCCTGTTAGGATAAAGGAACATGCTAAAGTTTCAACTGTGGTTAACAAAAGCTATATTAGAACACCTAAACCAGAAGAACAAATTAAAGTAGAACCTAGAATTGCTATGGTTAAAGATCTCTTGGAATAAGATATGGATGGGCATGTTATTTACTTCTGTGAAGAAGCTGCTAGAATTGCTAAACCTGATAGAAAAGATAAACATAGACATGTTGTGGGCATGCCTTTTATTTCAGTTAAAATAGGAGATCACTATTATCATGGTTTATGTGACATGGGTGCTAGTGTGAGTGCTATTCCTTACACTTTATATGAAGAGATTATGAAAGACATAGCACCTGCTGAGATAGAAGAAATAAATGTTACTATTAAACTTGCTAATAGAGACACTACATCACCAATTGGGATTATTAGAGATGTTGAAGTCTTGTGTGGGAAAATAAAATACCCTACTGATTTTCTTGTTCTTGGTTCCCCACAAGATGACTTCTATCCCATTATCTTTGGTAGACCTTTCTTGAACACAGTTAATGCTAAGATAGATTGTAAGAAACAAACTGTGGGAGTTAGCTTTGGTGATGAGTCTCATGAGTTTAATTTTTCCAAGGAAAAGTTTAGTCGAAATCATCATGAAAAAGAATTGCCTAGTAAGGATGAATTAATTGGTCTTGCTTCTATTGTTGTACCACCTACTGATCCTTTAGAACAATATCTGCTACACCAAGAAAATGATTTACATATGCATGAAAGAAATGAAATAGATAAAGTTTTCTTTGAACAACGTCCTCTGCTTAAACACAATTTACCTATTGAAACTCTTGGAGGTCCTCCTCCACCTAAAGGTGATCCTATGTTTGAATTAAAACAATTGCCAAACACTTTCAAATATGCTTATCTTGACGAAAAGAAGATATATCCTGTTATTATCAGTGCTAACCTTTCAGAACATGAATAAGAAAGATTACTGAAAGTTCTAAGGAAGCACCAGGCTACTATTGGATATACTCTTGACAATTTAAAGGGCATTAGTCCCACCCCATGTCAGCACAAAATCAATATGGAACCTGATGCTAAACCAGTTGTTGATCACTAATGTCGGTTAAATCCGAAGATGAAAGAGGTGGTAAGAACGGAAATATTAAAACTTCTGGAAGCAGGTATAATCTATCTTATAGCTGATAGTAGACGGGTAAGTCCTGTTCATTGTGTTCCTAAGAAAGGAGGTATTACTGTTGTTCCTAATGATAAAAATGAACTTATTCCACAAAGAATTGTTACAGGCTATAGAATGGTAATTGATTTTAGAAAATTAAACAAAGCAACTAGAAAAGGTCATTACCCTTTGTCTTTTATTGATCAAATGCTTGAAAGATTATCTAAGCACACACACTTTTTCTTCCTTGATGGACATTCTGGCTTTTCACAAATACTTGTATCACAACCTGATCAAGAAAAGACCACTTTTACTTGTCCTTTTGGAACCTATGCTTATAGACGTATGCCTTTTGGTTTATGTAATGCACCTGCTACCTTTCAAAGATGCATGATGGCTATATTCTCTGATTTTTGTGAAAAAATTGTTGAGGTTTTCATGGATGACTTCTCTATTTATGGGAAGTCTTTTGATGATTGTTTAAGCAATCTTGAGCGAGTTTTCCAGAGATGTGAACAAACAAATATTGTCTTGAATTGGGAGAAGTGCCACTTTATGGTTAATGAAGGCATTGTCTTGGGTCATAAAATTTCTGAAAGAGGTATTGAAGTGGACCAAGCTAAGGTTGATGCAATTGAGAAAATGCCCTGTCCTAAAGATATAAAAGGTATTCGTAGTTTCTTAGGTCATGCTGGTTTCTATAGGAGATTTATCAAAGACTTTTCTAAATTCTAGGCCTCTTACTAATCTCTTGCAAAAGGATATCCCTTTTGTTTTTGATGATGATTGTCTTGAAGCCTTTGAAACACTCAAGAAAGCCTTAATTACTGCACCTATTGTTCAACCACCTGATTGGAACTTGCCTTTTGAAATTATGTGTGATGCTAGTGATTATGCCGTTGGTGCTATTCTAGGACAAATAGTTGATAAGAAATTGAATGTTATTCATTATGCTAGTAAAACTCTAGACAGTGCTCAAAGAAATTATGCCACTACTGAAAAAGAATTCTTAGCAGTTGTGTTTGCTTGTGACAAATTTAGACCTTATATTGTTGATTTCAAAGTAACTATTCACACAGACCATGCTGCTATTAAATATCTTATGGAAAAGAAAGATGCTAAACCTAGACTTATTCATTGGGTTCTCTTGTTACAAGAATTTGAGTTACATATCATTGATAGAAAAGGAGCTGAGAACCCCATAGCTGATAACTTGTTTAGGCTTGAAAATGTGCTTGATGACCCACTGCCTATTGATGATAGTTTTCCTGATGAGCAGTTAGCTGCAATAAATGTTGCTAATAGTACTCCTTGGTATGCTGACTATGCTAATTAAATTGTTGCAAAATATTTACCACCTAGTTTACTTACCAACAAAAGAAAAAAAAAATTCTTCTATGATTTAAGACATTACTTTTGGGATGACCCACATCTTTATAAAGAAGGAGTAGATGGTATTATTAGACGTTGTGTACCTGAGCATGAACAAGGACAAATCCTACGGGAATGTCACTCCGAGGCTTATGGAGGGCATCATGCTAGAGATAGAACTGCTCATAAGGTATTGCAGTCTGGATTTTATTGTCCTACTCTCTTCAAGGATGCCCGTAAGTATGTCTCATCTTGCGATGAATGTCAAAGAATAGGTAATATCGGTAAGCGTCAAGAAATGCCGATGAATCATTTTCTTGTTGTTGAACTATTTGATGTTTGGGGATTTGATTACATGGGACCTTTTCCTTCCTCTAATGGGTATACACATATTTTGGTTATTGTTGATTATGTTACTAAATGGGTAGAAGCTATTCCAACCAGTAGTGCTGATCACAACACCTCTATTAAAATGCTTAAGGAAGTTATTTCCCCAAGGTTTGGAGTCCCTAGATATTTAATGACTGATGGTGGTTCACACTTTATTCATGGTGCTTTCCTTAAAATGCTTGTCAAGTATGATGTTAACCATAGAATTGCATCACCCTATCATCCTGAGTCTAGTGGTCAAGTTGAACTTAGAAATAGAGAAATAAAATTAATTTTGCAAAAGACTGTCAATAGGTACAGGAAGAATTGGTCTAAGAAATTAGATGATGCACTTTGGGCTTATAGAATGGCATATAAAAATCATATGGGTATGTCTCCTTATAAAATGGTTTATGGAAAAGCTTGTAATTTGCCTCTTGAGTTAGAACACAAAGCATTTTGGGCAGTTAAAGAGCTCAATTATGATTTCAAACTTGCTAGTTAGAAGAGGTTATTTGATATTAGCTCATTAGATGAATGGAGAACCCAAGCTTATGAAAATGCAAAATTATTCAAAAAAAAGTCGAAAGATGGCATGACAAAAGAATTCAAAAGTGTGAGTTTAAAGTCAGAGAATATGTTCTTTTGTACAACTCTCATTTTAGATTTTTTGCAGGGAAGCTCCTCTCAAAATGGGAAGGCCCATATGTCATCAAGGAGGTTTACCGGTCTAGTGCATCAAAATAAATAATTCCGAAGGTACTAACCCGAAGGTTGTCAATGGACAACGAATAAAGCACTATATCTCAGGTACGCCTATTAATGCTGAAAGTAATATTATCCAAACTTTGACACCGGAAGAACACATAAAGGAGTCCTTCTGGAACACTCCAGAATCGTGAAAATAAGAAGGTACGTGATATGGTAAGTAAACGGACTCCGAAAAATCCGCAAAAATATATCTGTCAGTTTTGGAATATTTTAGAATTTTGGAAATAAAGAAACTCCCAGGAAGCGTCCCCTGGTGGGAACAAGATACTTGGGCGCGCCAGGCCCAGGTGGGTTGTGCCCACCTGGGACACATTCCGTACCCCGTCTTTCTTCCATGTACTTGTCCTCCAAGATAAAAAAAATCTATATATACTTCCCGAACCTGTTAACCACCGTATCGCGAAGAAATCCTGTGTTTTCTTTTTCCCTTGCTATTTTCTGTCAGATCCCATCTACCATGGCTGTTTCAAGCTCCTCCAAGGACAAGTTCTTCAAGAACGTCATCAACCCATATCTTCGGCAGGTGGTGCAGCACTCTCAGGTCATTGAGATGCATGAGGGGGTGCTGCACCTTCACGATGTGCCCTGTCCTAAGGGGACGGGAACCGTGGAGTCTAGGCTTGAAGATGTGGAGCAAGATGTCTTCCGGTGCAAGGGATGGTGGAGCGTGGACTCCATGCCAATCACCTCATGATCACGGACCTCTCCTATGATGTCAAGGTGGATGGCAAGCCCATGAAGGACATCGTCTTCACCTTCAACGAGCAAATCAATTTCCTCCAAAGACAGATCTATGACCTCCAGAACCAAGTCTTTGAATATGAGGCGAGGTTTAAAGGTATGAGTTTGGATGCTAGTTGCAGGACCCGTGAGACTCACTCTTTGTGACAGCCCGGGACCGATGCTCCAGAAGATTCCCCTTTTATTTCCGTTTTCATCGGTGTTTGTTTGGTTTTCTCATTCATCATCGCATCATTCGCATCATGTTCATAGCATCATCACTCGTTTTCAAAACTTCCATCCATTCGTAGTTGCCGGTTATCTTCGTTCTTGCCGTTGCCCGTCGAGACCAACCACACATGCACGCGCCCGCAGCATCTTTAAATAAAACCGCTTTTAAAGCGCATGAAAAATATTCTTGGATTGGGTCGAAACTTGGGGTGTGGACTTGTTATATTATAGGTAGACCGCCCGTCGAATTTCGTCGCGTTCCAAGTTCGTTTGATATCCCGTCGGTCAGCCGTAGCAGTGCGGTCATCGGTATTCCGTCGGACGTTTGTCGGTGTTTTAAAAACTTTGTGTCACGGGTCGCAAACCTCCCTCTCTTCCCCACCTAGCCCATCTGCACACCCCGCTAGCCCACTAAGCCCCTCCTCCATTCGTGGTCATCGGATCGCGATCGGACGGACGCGGTCCGACCCCCAACCCTAGTGCCTTCCCTATTTAAACCACCTCGTGGAGAGAGCCACCACTATCTAGGGTTTCCCCCTTGCCATTTTGCAGCCACCCCCTACCAAACTCCACCTACTAGCCCCACACCCCTCCAATCCCGAAATCCTCTCCTCCCCGTCCATTTTCAACCTCAAATCTGCAATTAGGGGTCCAATTCGTCCAAAATCCCCACCTACCAGACATGTCCGCGGTCAAATCGGACATGTCCAGGAACCGCAGTGCAGCCCGAGCTCCCGAGCACCCATGGCCGCTCCTCCCGCGGCTCCCCTACCGTGCTGCCTCGCCGGAGCCCGAGGCTGCGCCGCCGCCGGAGCGCCGCCACCGCTGGGACCTCGCCGGTTCCCCTCTCCTCCTTCCCTTTCCTCCTTCTCCTCCTCTCTTACCCCTGCTTCCTTCTCCCTCCCGCAGGTTGCCATGGCCACCCTGGTGAGCTCCGCCGCCGGCCACCGCAGCTACCGCCGGGGATGGCCGGATCCGGGCTGGCGCCGCCCGTCCCCGCCTCCGTCGGCCTCCCCGACCGCCGCCCCACGCCGATGCTTGCCGCCGTTGCCATGGCTTCGGTCGGGAGGAGGTCGAAGCCCCGCTCGCCAGCGCATTGACCCTTGCCTGCGCTGCGCGTGGGCCGGCCTCCCCAAGGCCCAGCTGCTCCCCTGCCGCCCCAGCCGAATGGGCATTGGGCCATGGTGAGCCCAGGAGCCCCCCTTTGCGTTTTATTTTTATTTTAGGCCATTGCGAATTTAACACGTCTCTAAATAATTAACCGTTAGTCGTATCAAAATATTTTAAATATGTAAACTGTGTAGAATTTCATCTAGTTTCACAATAACCAATTTCATGCATGGTTAAAATATTTAAACCTGCTGTTTGCATCGATTTGAGTGATGACCTATTTAATATGGTTTAATTCATAGCAATTTAACCGTTCATCGTAATAAAATATTTTATACATGTAAAATGATTACAAAACATGTAGATTATTTAATAACAATATCATCCATGTTTAAAATATTTAACCTCTCTTTTCGTGTGATTTTGCATAATCGCCATTAATTGCATTGTCATATTTATTTAACGTGCATCGGAATTAATAAAACCATATATTAAAAATGTTCATATCATCGGCATCGCATTTTCATGCATGATAAAAATGTTGGAAGGGTGTTTGCATTTAATTTGCATTAATGAATTGCTATAATATGATTATGCCATAGTGATTGCATAATTAATTGTGATTAATTTTCCACATGAACCTATGCATATTATATATGTTTTCGGGGTAGAAAAATCCATAGTATTTATTTGTGCATTAGGTTTTGTCATTTGAGCATTCTGAGAGCATGCCATTTATGCCGTGATGCCCTTTTGTTAATTTTGTGGGATTTAATCCATGCATGATATGAAATAATTTTGAACATGAAAAATGCTCTTTGATATGTGTCCTAGCCCTTGGACATTTTGCTTGTCATAGAAATGCATGTTTAGGTGTTGTTTTCTTGTTGTCAACTTGCTATAAAATTCTGCTATTTTGAGGGTCCAAAATATTTCTAAGTCCGGAATCTGTAATATTTTGTTTCTGTCTTGCCATGTGATTTTCTAGTGATCTAGAACCCTTTTGTCTTGCCATAAATCAAAATCTCATGTCGAGTCCTTTATTACAATAAGAATTACAATAAAGTGGCTGAAGGCCAACTCATGAGAATAACTAATCTTGCGGAAGCTTCAAAGGTAGTTGAGTCCAACTGACTCCAAGGGCATCTCACCGAGCGTAGAGCGTATCCTCACTCCTGGTCGGAAAAGTACTTTGCAACATGATACGTTGCAGCCGTGTAGGTCAGCATATTGAATATGCCGACAATGTCACAAAAGAGGGGGTGTAAAGTGAATTCATCTATTCTATATGCATATTTGGCAAGTGGGGCAGTAAGTTTTGCATATAGCCAATTTTTTTCTACAACAAGAGAGGGCAAAAGTTATTACTACAATGTTGGTTGATTAATGAGATGGTTTCACCAACCAATTCTCATACCCAAGTTGTCATTAATACCCACATCAACATAATTAATTGTGTTGAGAATTCCAGATAGTTTCAGTTCCTTTGGCTCAAACTATCCATGACCGTGGACACGACTAATTGATTAGGTTTGGTTACTCTGCAGAGTTTTGCACACGTTCCCCACAAGGTTTGATCGCCTCCGCTGGATTTCTCGCACTTCAGGGTGTTTGAGAAACGGATGGCCAAAACATGGTCTTCTAAAGGGTTTCCCTAAGACTCTGTCGGTGCCCATCCTTTCCTACCGTTCTTCTACATCTCGTAGCACCGCCTATCCAGGGTCACCACGATATCCAACCAAGCCAGAGCCCATAATGGCTTGTGGCTGTGCAGGTAAGCCTTGGGTCTTGAAGCATCCATCCATCTCTTTGTGCCTGGGTGGACCTTTTCGCGTGAATACTGGCACTTCTCCAGCAACACCTAGGCTAACCACTGGTTTCTCCAGGGCGCCGTTCAACCATCATCCACCCAGAGGTATGTTGAAAACTCGGAGTCTTGAAGTCTTGATCATCTTGTAGGTCCTGAAATTATTATCTCACAACTCTCATGTATCTCACAACCAACCCCGTCTACTAATAGCATAGCAAAATTAAATCAACGTTTCCCTAGGCCAATGTGTCAAAGGGTTGAGGGGTGCCTACCACATGATACTACATCAAGTAACCAAGTTTCCAAATTACCTACTTTGCATGCAATTGGGGAGATGGTAGAACTAATACAATAAAAACATGGGTAAACATGATCAAAGTGACTTGCCTTGCTGACGATCCTCGTACTCAAGTGACTCTAGATAACAAGCTTCGCACTCCGGATGATATAATGAATCAAACAAAACACACGATAAGCATACAACTAAAATGCAACCCACACAATCAACAAGATCAAACTAAAATAGTTCAATAGTAACCATCAAGAGAAAAAAATTCAAACCCAATCTTTTACTCAGAAATTTTTAGTGTCAAAACTACTACTAATATAAAATAAAACCAACAACTATTTTTAATAACAAAACAATTGTTAACAGAAAGGAAATAATAAAATTTATATTTAGTAAAGAGAATTAAATCCACTAAAACTTTTGTGAAAAGAAATGCTACTAAAATATAATTTTTATAAAACACCACTTAATGAAGATAACTAGAGTTTCCTATAACATTAGAGTATGACACAAAATTATTATTAGTATTATATTTTTTTATAAACAGAAAATTACTAAACAGAAAAGAATTACTAAGATTCTTTATTAGAAAATAGAATTAAGTCTCCTAAATGTTTGTGAAAAGTAAAACTAAATTGCTTTATAAAACTATACCTAATGGAAAAGAATAAAGATTTCCTATAACAATAAGGTATAAAACTAAACAATTATTTTTATTAATAGCAAGTTATTTGAGCTAATGTTGAAACAACAGAACCAAATGAAACTAAAAACAAAAGTTAAACTAACTCATATTCAAACTGAACTAAAATCAAACTAACTAAACTCTATTAAGAACTTAAACAGATTCTATTTTTGTTAAAAACCCTAACCAAATTCATCCTAAAAATTCCCAAACTATGTAGAATGATAGGTCTAACTAATACAAACTAGTGGCAAAAAGATTCATACAAAAATATATTTTTAAACTCTAGTTATACAGATTTTAGTATCTTCGGCAAATTTGGTTAGATTCAAATTTTAAAGTTCAAATTTGAAATCTAAGACTACAGGATGAAACTACATGAAATTTGTGACCTAATGCAAAAAGAATCAATTAAAAACACTAATTATTTTAAAATTTACAACTACAAAAAAACAGAAAACGTTCTGTTTTCGAAAACAAAATAGAAAACAACAAAATTCCTAGCGAACGGACAGGGCTACGTGGCGGCTTCCTATGGGTTGCTAGCGCGTGCGCGGGGGTGGTTGCGGGCGGATGACCGATGCGAAGTGGGTACCGGTTCGCTGTTTTAAAACATTCTAATCTAGATCGTTGACTTTAGATCTGACGGCTACGGAGGGGGCGCGAGGCTTACAGAGGGGAGGTCGGGGTTTCCGACGAGGTCGACGGCGGCCGAACGTCGAAGGTGGTCGGAGATGGTCGTGCGGTGGTCGGGGGCGGCGTCCGAACAGCTCAGGCGATGGTAGCGAAGATTCGGCATCGAATGGTGGCGTCAGACCAGGCTGGGGACGACGGAGGCGATGACCTCGTGCTTGAGAGCTTCGGTCGTCGACCGAACTCCAGCGAGGTGGAGCGTGGTGTTTGTGGGCGTGGGAAGGGGCGCTCGGGGGTGGAACGGAGAGCGGAGAATGCAGGGGCTTTTATAGGCCAGGTGCGGGGTCAGGAGAGGGAGAGAGGAGAGAGATCAACGGAGGAGGGATCTCCAGCGAGGTGGTCTGGCGCGAGGAGAAAGGTGAGCGCGCTGATGACGCTGTCGGATGGTGGGTCCTGCGCGACAGTGAGAGAGAGGGCGAGGTTAGCGCATCGGTGGCCGATCTGAAAGGGTCTCGGGAGTAAAGGCTGGTGGGCCGGCCGATTTCTAATTAAACGCTTTAAATCCGTTTCCTTTTCTATTTTTCCAGAGTGTTTAAAACTCTTTAGTGCATTCAAATCATTTCCAAACATAGGTAATATATATATCAAAATTATCAAGGGAATAAATTCTATTTAATGAACATTTTCCCCCTGTAAAAACGAATACTTTAAAAAATTTATTTTTCAGAAAATGCATAATTGATTTTAAATTCTTTTGAGATAAACTTTCAAATAGACCTCTAGTTTTATTGTTCAAATAATTCACCAAGATGCCTCTGGTGTGGAGTGTCATATTACTCCTCTCTTTTTTTTGAATAATTTCAGAGCGTTTCAAATAGCAGAAACACGTATATGGAGAAAATGAAAGTGGCCTTTTAGAAATCCAAAAGAAGAACTTCAACAATTCACTTCATTCAAACAATGTGATGATGATGCATAGCTATATTTCATAACATTCCAAAATGAAATTTTGGGATGTTACACGTCAATATGCAACTCGTTGCATATTGAGCTTCACTTTAATGTGTACAAGTTGATTGTTGTGATTTGTCATGCCTCGCATATTTAAACGGGACATGCATCATATTTGTTTGCGCATCGTGTCATGCATATGTTGTGGTGTATCTTGTGTTGATCGTTTGTTTCGGATTGCTTCTTCTCGATAGAGTTTTGAAAGCGTTCGGAGTGTGAGGATTCGTTCGACTACATTGGCTCGTGTTCTTGATGGATTCGTTCTTCTTCCGAGCGGGATCTCAGGCAAGATGACTCATTTCCCTGGATACCATTACTATCATTCCATGCTAGTTGTCTCGCATTTTATCGTTGTGTCTCGCTACCTACCACTTGTTTGATAAGCCTCCCAACATAGCCATGAAAAGCCTCTAACCCCTCCACATCCCAACAAACCTTTGTTTGGCTATGTTACCGCTTGCTCAGCCCTTCTTATAGCATTTCTAGCTGCAGGTGCAATTGCTTCCATGTGTCAACATGGACATTCTTTTGTTATATCACAATATTGCTGCTATTTAATTTAATGCACTTATATACTTGGGAAAGGGTGGAAGGCTTGGCCTTTTGCTCGGTGTTTTGTTCCACTCTTGCCGCCCTTAGTTACTTGCACCGGTGTTCTGTTACATAATTGAGCGCTCCTAACATGCTTGGGGTTGTTATGGGGACCCCCTTGATTTTCGGGTTAGAATAAAACTTGTCTGGCAAGGCCCAACATTGGTACTCCATTTGCCTAATATCTAATAAATTTCATAGGGACCCGCCGGCAACCGCGGATAATTTAATCAAACCCCGGGCCAATGCTCGTCATGAGTGTTGGTCCAAACTAGAGCACTGTGTGGGGCCAACCCGGGGCAACTCGGGAGATTTCTATTAGGCCACCGTACACTAGCTTATCCGCCGTGTCTTGAGAACGAGATACGCGGCTCCTATCGAGATCGTCGACATGTCGGGAGGCCTTGCTTGATTTGTTTTACCTTTCTCGAACGTCTTGAGTGAGGAACTCTAATTTTCTTCGGGCTATCTCGAGGTGTCGGATTTCCTTTGGAATTGCCTAGGAAGATCACGAGATCCGTGGTTGAGGTTATTCCCACCGTGTGGTTAATTTATGATGGATGAGTAGGAGCACCCCTACAGGCTTAAATCTTTTCGAGAAGCCGTGGCCGCGGTTATGTGGCAAACTTGGATATTTTGTTTAACACCCGGTCATAGCAAACTTGAAGTAAACTCTAATAAAATACCCAACTGTGTGCCTAACCGTGACTGTCTCTTCTCGTGAGTCCTTATCCGAAAGAGAAGACGGTGGGGTTATGATTGACGTAAGTAGGTGTTCAGGATTAGTTAGTGATCATTACTAGTTCACGCCCGTTATGCGTAGACCACCATACTTTACTTTTTGTACTCGTAAGTTAGCCACTCAAATAAATGCTTAGTCGCTTGCTGCAGCCTCACCACTTAACCTTACCTCTCCTATTAAGCTTTAATAGTCTTGATACCCTTGGAAATGAGATTGCTGAGTCCCTGTGGCTCACAGATTACTACAACAATAGTTGCAGGTACAGGTAATGCGATGATTTGATGTGAGCGCGTTGCTTGATTTGATTTGGAGTTCTTCTTCTTCTTCTTCTTCATTATCTTCTTCATCAATCTTGGATGGGTTCCAGGCGGCAGCCTGGGATAGCAAGGATCAATGTCATTTTATCGTTTGTTTTCGTCCGTAGCCGGACCCTGCTCTTCTGTATGATGTTTGAGTATGTTATTGTACTTATGTGACTCTTATGTATCTTGTGGCGAGTGTAAGCCAACTCCATATACTCACCTCTTTTGTACATGTACTTGTAATCATATCCATTCTTGCAACACGACGAGATGCGCATCTATCCCTTGCGAGGCCCTCGTGCCTTAATATGGATAGGCGCGCATCTTGGGCGTGATAAGTTGGTATCAGAGCCTGTACCGACCTAGGAGCCCCCTTGATTGACCGAACTTGGCCTTGTCGAGTCTAGAGAAAAACCGTTTTGAGTCTAGTTATATCGGAGAGTAGGATTCTTTTTACTCCTCTTCTATGCTCTGGTGAGGTATTCGACTTAGGAATTTTGATTCTACTCCCCTTCTCGCTCAAATTTTTTTTTGGATCACGCGGGTATTTTGGAAACGATATGATGCCGATGTGACAGGGTTCTGTCTTGGTGCCTCCTGTCTGACTTGATTTCTTCTGGGGAGTTGAGCTCCAGGGAATGTTGGCACATCGTTATCATTCAGTTTTCTTAGTATCTCAGGATGGAGGATGTTCGGAATTGCTTCAATACTTATCGTGGTGAGATAAGATCGGAGTCACCCAGTACTAGGGAGGCGTCCGAGGTACCACCATGGTTTAGTATCGTTGTGAGTTCGAGGATCTGAGTTAGATGAATTTGCGGAAGCCTTTGGTTATGTGTTGAAGGATGGATACAGTTGGGGTGTAGGATTGTTAGTTGTGTGAGATATTTCCTCCTTGTATCCCCCACACCAGATTGCATAACCAGAAAGTTTTCGGAACTTCTTAGATGGGAATTCAAGTAGTTACCTAGGATTATCTTTCCAACAAGTACATAGTGGGTATGTATTTGTTCTGGCTTGTTTCGTAAGCCTCATCCTTCGTTTTGTTTTGAATATGGTAATTCGAGTTGCTTTAATGTCAAGTGGTGAATCCACATCTTGCTAAGAAGTGTTCTCATATTTGTGCGGGAATGCTAATTCTTGTGCTCAATCAAGTTATCATATCAATTCTTTTCCTACCGGTGTGCTTCTCTTCAAGATAATTCTACCCTCTTCAATATTGCAAGATCAATTGTCATTTCATTCTAGAGTTGTCTCATCTGTTCCAAGTTTTCTTTGTTTTTCCCACCCTCCCACCCTTTTTCTTCAATGATTAAATTCTCATCCTAGTGTCTTCTCTATTCATGTAATGGTTCAGCTATCTTTTCTTCTACCTTGTTTCCGGTGATTCTTTGTGAATATTCTCAAGAGTTTCAATGTCAAGATCTATCACCATATTCCTTGTTCTCGTTGTTATTCTTCTCCGGTGACTCTTATGAAGATGATCAATGCTCAAGTTATCATTTATTGTATTCATCTTGTTTCTCTTCCCCTATGGATTCAATTCAGGTTCATGGTGTTCATCATATCATTTTCATTCTCTATTTGCTTTCCCATGTTGGAAATTCTTATCCAAGATTCTCTTGTTTATTCGTTCCTCTCTTTTCTATCCGGAGTGTTGAAGATATCTCAGAAGACATTCATTTTCATTCTTGTCCTCTTAAATTATTTCAAGGGTCTCATATCATCAAGTTCTTAATTTATACTGGTGCAATCTCTCTTTTAAGCAATTGTTTCAACGGTGGTTTCTTTTAAGTGGGCCCATAACCCACAGGTGTTTTTCCCAGGATCCTACCTGACTCTTCTAATCTTTCCGAAGTTGTCCTCAAGTTCTCTTCAATATGATGTAAGAATGAATTTCATCAGTCATATGCCTTCTTGAAGATCGCTTCTAAATCATTTTCATTGTTGGCTCAACCTTTTCTTTATTCATTGTTCCGAAGTGTCTCAGTAATTCTTGGTAGTGTTCTCGTCTTCTTTCTCATCATGGAAGACCAAAGGAGTGTTTCTCTTAATCTTTGCTCATTCTCTCGAAGATTCATGATGTCAGCTGGTTGCCATCATCTCAAGTTGTGTCCATTCATGAGAAAATTCTCCCATATCTATCCGGTGCATTTCATATTGTTTTCATTTCTCGGTCCTCCCGAAGGCCATCATTTCAGAAGATTTCTTCGTTCTCAGCTTTCAGCTTTCATTCTCAAATTCTTCTTAATTGTTGTTCCTTCGTTCGTCTCAATTATTCTGGTGCCTTTTCAGTTTCTATTAGGTAAATCTTGATATCTTCATTATCATGTGTCCTCTTTAGTTTCCAATTCTTTCCGGTGCTTCATTCAAGTTTTCTATTAGGTGGATCACGCTCTCTTCGTTCTCATGTTATATCATCCATTTGCATTATGCTATTTCGTTTTGAATTCTTACCGGTGTTCTCATGCAAGACTTCTTCAAGTTTGTGATCCATCTCTCTTTCTTCAGTCTTTTCAAGAAGAATAAGTGGTGTGTGAAATCCATTGTTCGTCAGCAATTTAACTTGATGTAGGATAGTCATATCATAATTCTTATTCCTGTTTCATCCAAGGGACCTCAATCCTTCTTACGGAGGTGTTCGTGATATCAGATTCATTATCCCAAGTGGTCATCTTTCTTTTCCGGAGTTCCTAGTTTTGATCAAGTATCTTGTCGCTAAGCTCCATCTAATTCATAGAAAGGCCTCAATCTTATTCTTTTGCGTCCTTCAATTCTATCTATCATCCTTTCGTTTCAGAGTTCTTCCGGAGGTTCTTGATGGTGGTTCATCAAGATTCTTTCGTTTTCAAGTGTTCTTCAAGATTCTTGTTGGAAGTGCTCAAGTGTTCTTTCTCTTGGATTTTAAGTTCAATTCCTTCTCCATTGTCTTTGAGATGGTGCTATTAAATTCTTGATTATGAGGAGTCTCGAAGATAAATTGTCAAGAATAAGATAAGTAAACCCATCTTTCTTCTCGGAGTTATCTTGGGTTGGTTTTCACCTAAAGCATTTCCTAAGGATTATTGCTCGCATGGTGTTGTTAACAATCCAAGTTTTCTCCTCCTCCTCTTGGTGAAAGAAGTTTTGCATATCTGTTGCTCTCAATCAATCAATAGTTTCTGTTGTGGTAGATTGGCACCTCATAATTTTGGGATGTTTTTCATAAGCCCATAACAAGCTATTCTTTTCATTGTTGATTCTCCATCAACTCCGTTCAATCAGGCTTTTCAAATTCATTGGTGTTAGAAGTTGTCATTTTCTTATCCGTTCTTTTCCTTCCATCAATCCAGTTTCTATTCGTTTCTTTCGGAGGCTTTGTGATGTTGCTCTCTTCAATCTATCATCTTGTCTGTCAAGATCATGTTCTTTCTTTGTTTATTTATTTAATCGGGGTGCTGTCAAATATTTTCATGTTCCTTCCATCTTATGAAAGTCTGATCTATTCCAACCAAAGTTTGGTGCCTTCCTTTCAATTTGTCCCATCGTATAAAATTTTGCCTCTCTTTCCTTCCGAAGTGCTGCCAAAATTTTTGGTAAATTCTTGCTTGCTCCCATGTCATTCGTCATCTCTTTGCATCCTTCAAGATTCATTGCTTTCACTCGTTTGTCAAGAAGCAACTAAGTTTTACCTTTTGGTCTTTTCTTCACCTTTTCATTCTAGACCTCGGGACGAGATCCTCGTATAGTGGAGGAGAGTTGTGACAGCCCGGGACCGACGCTCCAGAAGATTCCAGAAGATTCCCCTTTTATTTCCGTTCTTGTCGGTGTTTGTTTGGTTGTCGCATTCATCGTCGCATCATTCACATCATGTGCATAACATCGTCACTCGTTTTCAAAACTTGCATCCGTTCGTAGTTGCCGGTTATCTTCATTCTTGTCGTTGCCCGTCGAGACCAAGCACACATGTACGCGCCCGCGACATATTTAAATAAAACCGTTTTTAAAGCGCGCGAAAAATATTCTTGGATTGGGTCGAAACTTGGCATGTGGTCTTGATATATTGTAGGTAGACCGCCCGTCGAATTTCGTCGCGTTCCGAGTTCGTTTGATATCCCGTCGGTCAGCCGTAGCAGTGCGGTCATCGGTATTCCGTCGGATGTTTGTCAGTGTTTTAAAAACTTTGTGTCACGGGTTGCAAACCTCCCTCTCTTCCCCACCTAGCCCATCTGCACAAATCACTAGCCCACTAAGCCCGTGCTCCATTCGTGGTCATCGGATCGCGATCGGACGGACGCGGTCCGACCCCCAACCCTAGTGCCTTCCCTATTTAAACCACCTCGTGGAGAGAGCCACCACTATCTAGGGTTTCCCCCTTGCCATTTTGCAGCCACCCTTACCAAACTCCACCTTCTAGCCCCACACCCCTCCAATCCCGAAATCCTCTCCCCCCTCCATTTTCAGTCTCAAATCTGCAATTAGGGGTCCAATTCGTCCTAAATCCCCACCTACCAGACATGTCCGCGGTCCAGCAACCACAATGCCGCCCGAGCTCCTGAGCTCCCATGGCCGCTCCTCCCGTGCCTCCCCTGCCGCGCTGCCTCGCTGGAGCCCGAGGCTGCGCCGCCGCCGGAGCGCCGCCGCCGCTGGGACCTCGCCGGTTCCCCTCTCCTCCTTCCCTTTACTCCTTCTCCTCCTCTCTTACCCTTGCTTCCTTCTCCATCCCGCAGGTCGCCATGGCTGCCCTGGTGAGCTCCCCCGCCGGCCGCCGCAGCTGCTGCCAGGGATGGCCGGATCCGGGCCGGCGCCGCCCGTCCCCGCCTCCGCCGGCCTCCCCCAGCACCGCCCCGCGCCGATGCTTGCCGCCGCCGCCATGGCTTCGGTCGGGAGGAGCCCGAAGCCCCGCTCGCCAGCGTGTTGACCCTTGCCTGCGGTGTGCATGGGCCGGCCTCCCCAAGGCCCAGCTTCTCCCCTGCCGCCCCAGCCGAATGGGCCTTGGCCCATGGTGAGCCCAGGAGCCCCCCTTTGCGTTTTTATTTTTATTTTAGGCCATTGCGAATTTAACACGTCTCTAAATAATTAACCGTTAGTCGTATCAAAATATTTTAAATATGTAAAATGTGTAGAATTTCATCTAGTTTCACAATAACTAATTTGCATGCCTGGTTAAAATATTTAAACCTGCTGTTTGCATCGATTTTAGTAATGACCTATTTAATATGGTTTAATTCATAGCAATTTAACCGTTCATCGTAATAAAATATTTTATACATGTAAAATGATTAGGAAACGTGTAGATTATTTTATAACAATATCATCCATGTTTAAAATATTTAACGTGTCTTTTCCCGTGATTTTGCATAATTGCCATTAATTGCATTGCCATATTTATTTAACGTGCATCGGAATTAATAAACCATATATTAAAAATGTTCATATCATCGGCATCGCATTTTCATGCATGATAAAAAAGTTGGAAGGGTGTTTGCATTTAATTTGCATTAATGAATTGCTATAAGATGATTAAGCCATAGTGATTGCATAATTAATTGTGATTAATTTTCCACATGAACCTATGCATATTATGTATGTTTTCGGGGGTAGAAAAATCCATAGTATTTATCTGTGCATTAGGTTTTGTCATTTGAGCATTCTGAGAGCATGCCATTTATGCTGTGATGCCCTTTTGTTAATTTTGTGGGATTTAATCCATGCATGATATGAAATAATTTTGAACATGGAAAATGCTCTTTGATATGTGTCCTAGCCCTTGGACATTTTGCTTGTCATAGAAATGCATGTTTAGGTGTTGTTTTATTGTTGTCAACTTGCTATAAAATTATGCTATTTTGAGGGTCCAAAATATTTCTAAGTCTGGAATCTGTAATATTTTGTTGCTGTCTTGCCATGTGATTTTCTGGTGATCTAGAACCCTTTTGTGGTAGGTGTAATGTAGTTATTTGTAGTTGATATTGTCCTTTAGTATGCTGTTAAGTTTCACGCCATAATATGACCTGTAGCATATAGTTTCATTGCTGTCAAGATGCTTTCGTGATAAAAACTGCACGGTCAAAAACTGCTATTTTCACTAAGTCTGAAACTGTTTTCAAGTAGCCACCTTGTGAGCTTCCTACTATGTGATCCATGCATGTTTTGTTTATGATATGTGAAGATGAATTGAAGTGTGTGTTATATGCTAGTGCTCCATGCTTAGTTTGTGCATTTTAGAATAATGTAACTTGTTGTTTTCAAGTGTGCAAAATGCCATGTTGCTGTTTTGGGCAGATTTAGTATAAAACTTGTTTTGGTGTTTGTGGTTGAACCGTAGCTCCGTTGTGGGCATGTTGCATATGAAACTTTCTTAGAATATCATTTAGTTTCATAATAACTTGCTGCATTCATGATTTGAGATGTTTGTGATTGCATTTTTCATGCATTTGCATTCATGACATGTGCATCTTGTGTTGCTCATATCTTTTAGACCGTAACTCCGTTTGAGGTGTTCTATATATGTAAATCGACTAGAATGACGTGTAGAATTGCATGGTTTACTTTATTCTGTTGTTTAACAAATATAAAATATGATTAGTTCATATCTGGACCAGTTTCGAAATTAACATCTGAGGTCGTTTCGGAAGTACTATAAGTTGTTTCCGGCCTCATTTAAGATGCCTAGATAGATAGTTTACTTATGCTTCACCTCTTGCCATGTTTAACAAAATTTAATGTTGTCGTGTACCTAACAAGAGTGAACTAAATAATTCGAATCTGAAGTTTCGTCAATATGCAACTCATTGCATATTGAGCTTCACTTTATTGTGTAGAAGTTGATTGTTGTGATTTGTCGTGCCTCGCATATTTAAACCGGATATGCATCATATTTGTTTGCGCATCGTGTCATGCATATGTTATGGTGTATCTTGTGTTGATTGTTTGTTTCGGATTGCTTCTTCTCGATAGAGTTCCGAAAGCGTTCGGAGTGTGAGGATTCATTCGATTACGTTGGCTCGTCTTCTTCATGGATTCGTTATTCTTCCGAGCGGGATCTCAGGCAAGATGACTCATCTTCTTGGATACCATTACTATCATTGCCATGATAGTTGTCTCGTCTTTTATCGTTGTGTCTCGCTACCTACCACTTGTTTGATAAGCCTCCCAACATAGCCATGAAAAGCCTCTAACCCCTCCACATCCCAACAAACCTTTGTTTGGCTATGTTACCAATGCTCAGCCCTTCTTATAGCGTTTCTAGCTACAGGTGCAATTGCTTCCATGTGTCAACATGGACATTCTTTTGTTATATCACAATATTGCTGCTATTTAATTTAATGCACTTATATACTTTGTAAAGGGTGGAAGGCTTGGCCTTTTGCTCGGTGTTTTGTTCCACTCTTGCCGCCCTTAGTTACTTGTGCACCGGTGTTATGTTACATAATTGAGCGCTCCTAACATGCTTGGGGTTGTTATGGGGACCCCCTTGATTTTCGGGTTAGAATAAAACTTGTCTGGCAAGGCCCAACATTGGTACTCCATTTGCCTAATATCTAATAAATTGCATAGGGACCCGCCGGCACCCGCGGATAATTTAATCAACCCCCGGGCCAATGCTCATCATGAGTGTTGGTCCAAACTAGAGCACTGTGCGGGGCCAACCCGGGGCAACTCGGGAGATTTCTATTAGGCCACCGTACACTAGCTTATCCGCCGTGTCTTGAGAACGAGATACGCGGCTCCTATCGGGATCGTCGACACGTCGGGAGGCCTTGCTTGATTTGTTTTACCTTTCTCGAACGTCTTGAGTGAGGAACTCTAATTTTCTTCGGGCTATCTCGAGGTGTCGGATTTCCTTTGGAATTGCCTAGGAAGATCACGAGATCCGTGGTTGAGGTTATTCCCACCGTGTGGTTAATTTATGATGGATGAGTAGGAGCACCCCTGCAGGCTTAAATCTTTTCGAGAAGTCGTGGCCGCGGTTATGTGGCAAACTTGGATATTTTGTTTAACACCCGGTCATAGCAAACTTGAAGTAAACTCTAATAAAATACCCAACTGTGTGCGTAACCGTGACTGTCTCTTCTCGTGAGTCCTTATCCGAAAGAGAAGACGGTGGGGTTATGATTGACGTAAGTAGGTGTTCAGGATTAGTTAGTGATCATTACTAGTTCACGCCCGTTATGCGTAGACCACCATACTTTACTTTTTGTACTCGTAAGTTAGCCACTCAAATAAATGCTTAGTCGCTTGCTGCAGCCTCACCACTTAACCTTACCTCTCCTATTAAGCTTTAATAGTCTTGATACCCTTGGAAATGAGATTGCTGAGTCCCTGTGGCTCACAGATTACTACAACAATAGTTGCAGGTACAGGTAATGCGATGATTTGACGTGAGCGCGTTGCTTGATTTGATTTGGAGTTCTTCTTCTTCTTCTTCTTCATCAATCTTGGATGGGTTCCACGCGGCAGCCTGGGATAGCAAGGATCAATGTCATTTTATCGTTTGTTTTCGTCCGTAGCCGGACCCTGCTCTTCTGTATGATGTTTGAGTATGTTATTGTACTGATGTGACTCTTATGTAGCTTGTGACGAGTGTAAGCCAACTCCATATACTCACCTCTTCTATACATGTACTTGTAATGATACCCATTCTTGCAACACGACGAGATGCGCATCTATCCCTTGCGAGGCCCTTGTGCCTTAATATGGATAGGCGCGCATCTTGGGTGTGACACTCTTCCTCTCATGATGGTGGACCACTGCCATAGAAATCCGAGGACAAGACTTCTACTTCACCACCATCATCTTCTTCACCACCAAAGGAGATCTGAGTATTGGATATGAGCACTCCCCTTGGCTTCCGCCAAGCTTGGGGGAGATGCCCCGGTATCGTATCGTCCCACTATCCTTTTGCTTTTACTTATCTTAGTTCAATATTTTGCCTAAATGAAATAAAGTTCAGTTCACTCCTTTCTTATTTGAGAGTTTGCTCAGTGATCGATCATTGTAATCATATGCAAGTTATATAATAAAGTTTAGCTTGAGTTTTTGCTTTATTTACTTTCATGTTGCAAATAAAGAAAAAGAAATAAGAAAGAAATGAAAGAAAGGAAATAAATCAATAAGATCATATACTAATCCTATGGTAGGTGATGGCACCACATAAGGAAAAGTATAAGTAGGAAATTTATTAGAGATTGACAAACATAGCATTAGTCAATGATGCAACTCATGAAAGAATTAATAATTGAAGAGAAGATTCACATATAAATATACTATCCTAGAAATCTTTTGTGATTGTGAGCCCTCATCAAAATATTATATGCCAAAATTGTTGACGTTGGACAAGGAAGACAACTTAATGGTTTATATTTGTTTATATTCATATAGAAGTCATATTGTCATTGATCCTTTAACATGTGATGCTTGCCCCCTACCTTTTCTAGCTAAAAATTCCGCACTAAGTAGAGATACTACTTGTGCACCCAAAAACCCTTAAACCCAAATCCTATTTTCAAGAGTCCACCATACCTACCTATGGATTGAGCAAGATCCTTCAAGTAAGTTGTCATCGGTGCAATAAGGAAATAAAAATTGCTTCTAAAAGTGTAAGATCATTTAGTGTAAGAGAAAATTGAGCGTTGTACGAACTTGGATGACAAAGAATAAAAGCGATAGACTGCATAATAAAGGTTGTCATCTTAAGGGGCAATACAACGTGACATTCTCTTGCACTAAGGGATTGAGCATACAAACAAATAAGCGCATGGCAACCTTTGCTTCCCTCTGCGAAGGGCCTATCTTTTACTTTTATGCGAGAGTCAAAGTTTCTCTCTATTCCTTTTATTTTTTCTCCTTTGGCAAGCATCATGTGGTGAGGAAAGATCTAGGCACATATGTCCAGTTGAATATAGATAGCATGAGTTATTATTGTTGACATCACCCTTGAGGTGAGGATGTTGGGAGGCGAAACTATAATCGCCTATCTTTCTATGTGTCCGGTTGAAACGTTTTGCTGATGGGTACGAGGCGAGTGTTAGAAATCATAGAAGACTATATGATGGTTGAGTATGTGGACTTGCCTAAAGGCTCCGATACATGACCCTTCTTGAAAAGATGATCAATTGTAGTTGCAAAGTTGACTGAGAACATAGTTTGTTGGTTTCTAATAGAGTTTTTGCTTTATACTTCGATTGTGTGATGAACTATTACTTATTCATGATAAGTATATGATAAAAGTTCTATGATAAAAGTCCTACATTTAATTTTGTTGCTGTTATAATAATCAACATGATGCTTTTATGTACGTATTTTGTTTACACCTCTCTCTCAAAGCATGTGGACATGTTTTTCGATTTCGGTTTTCGCTTGAGGACAAGCTGTTGGAAATATGCCCTAGAGTCAATAAATAAAGTGTTTATTGTTATATTTCCTTGTTCATGATAATCGTTTATTATCCATGCTATAATTGTATTGGTTGGAAACACATTACATGTGTGGGTAAATAGACAACACTTTGTCCCTAGTATGCATCTAGTGAACTAGCTCGTTGGTCAAAGATGGTCAAGGTTTCCTGGCCATTGACATGTGATGTCATTTGATAACAGGATCATGTCATTAGGAGAATGATGTGATGGACAAGACCCAAACTACAAACATAGCATATGATCGTGTCAGTTTATTGCTGCTGTTTTCTGCATGTCAAGTATATGTTTCTATAACCATGAGATCATGCAACTCACGGACACCCGAAGAGTGCCTTGTGTGTATCAAACGTCGCAACGTAACTGGGTGACTATAAAGGTGCTCTACAGGTATCTCCGAGGGTGTTTGTTGGGTTGGCATGGATCAAGACTAGGATTTGTTACTCCGTGTAACGGAGAGGTATCTCAGGGCCCACTCGATAATACAACATCACAATAAGCCTTGCAAGCAATGTGACTAAGTGTTAGTCACGGGATCTTGTATTACGAAACGAGTAAAGAGACTTGCCGGTAACGAGGTTGAACTAGGTATGGAGATACCAACGATCGAATCTCGGGCAAGTAACATACCAAAGAACAAAGGGAACATCATACGGGATAAACTGAATCCTTGGCATAGAGGTTCGACCGATAAAGATCTTCATAGAATGTGTAGGAACCAATATGGACATCCAGGTCCCGCTGTTGGTTATTGACCTTAGAGGTGTCTCGGTCATGTCTACATAGTTCTCGAACCCGCAGGGTCTACACACTTAAGGTTTGGCGACGTTTTAGTACTATAGAGTTATGTATGGTGGCGACCTAAGGTTGTTCGGAGTCCCAGATGAGATCCCGGACGTCATGAGGAGCTCTGGAATGGTCCAGAGGTAAAGATTGGTATATAGGAAGTCCTATTTTGGTCGCCCGAAAAGTTTCGGGCTCATCGGTAGTGTACCGGGAGTGCCTGTAGTGTACCGGGAGACCATCGGGAGGGGTATTTCGACCCAAGAGGCTACATGGTCTGTGTGAGGATGAATACCAGCCCTTAGTGGGCTGGAGGAAGTCCCACAAAGGTCCCATGCGATTGGGAATAAAAGCCCAAAAGGATCATGACGGTGGACGCGGAGGTGCCGTCCGTTCGGTGCTTGATCGGGACGGATCGTGATTGGATCACGGGACGCTCGGCGATTTGGATCACAAAGACGTTCGACTATATCAACCACGTTTCTTAATGCTTCCCGCTTAGAGATCTACAAGGGTATGTAGATCCACTCTCCCTCTCGTAGATGCCCATCACCATGGATAGGTCTTGCGTGAACGTAGGAATTTTTTTGTTTCCCATGCGACATTCCCCAACAGTGGCATCATGAGCTAGGTCTATGTGTAGATGATATTCGAGTAGAACACAAAGAGTTTGTGGGCGTTGATACTTAGATTGCTTCCTCCATTGGTCGTGTTTTGGTTTAGCGGTATTGGCGGGTGTCTGTTTCTCCTACTTTAGTTGGATCGGATTCGACTAAGGCGGTCCTTGAGAAGGTTGAAAAGCAACTTATGTATCACCGTTGTGGTTTATGCATAGGTGAGAATTGTTCTTGCTAGATACCCGTAGCAGCCACGTAAAACATGCAACAACAATTAGAGGACGTCTAACTTATTTTTGGAGGGTATGTTGTGATGTGATATGGCCAATTACATGATGAGGTATATGTGATGTATGAGATGATCATGTGTTGTATATAATATCATGACTTGCTTGTCGATGAGTACGGCAACTGGCAGGAGCCATAGGGTTGTCTTTAATTATTGTATGACCTGTGTGTCAATCATTAAGCGCTATGTAATGCTTTACTATATCGCTAAATGGTAGCAATAGTAGTTGAACCAAGGTGTGCGCGACAACCACGATGGCGACACATTGATGGTGATCAAGATGATGAAGATCATGGTGTCATGCCGGTGATGATGGAGATCATGCCGGTGCTTTCAAGATGGAGATCAAAAGCACAAGTTCATGGCCATATCATGTCACTTATGATTTGCATGTGATGTTAATCTTTTTATGCACCTTGTTTTGCTAGGGACGACGGTAGCATTATAAGGTGATCCCTCACTTAAATTTCAAGATGAAATGTGTTCTCCCCGAGTGTGCACCGTTGCGAAAGTTCGTCGTGTCGATACACCATGTGATGATCGGGTGTGATAGACTCTAGGTTCACATACAATGGGTGCAAGCCAGTGTTGCACATGCAGAATACTCAGGTCAAACTTGACGAGCCCAACATGTACAGACATGGCCTCGGAACACAAGAGACTGAAAGGTCGAACATGAGTCATATAGTGGATATGATCAACATGATGATGTTCACCATTGAAACCACCTCAACTCACGTGATGATCGGACTTGCATTGGTGAATTTGGATCAAGTGACACTCAGATAACCTGAGGGATGTCAATTTGAGTGGGAGCTTTAGTAATTTGATTAACTAAACTCATTATCTTGAACAATAGTCTAAGTAACCTTTGCATATTTATGTTGTAGATCAATGGCTCACGCAGTAGCACCCCTGAATTTTAATGCGTTCCTAGAGAAAGCTAAGTTGAAAGATGATGGAAGTAACTTTGTTGACTGGGACCATATTCTGAGGATTATCCTCATGGCTTCTCAGAAATCATATGTCCTTGATGCATCGCTTGGTGACCAACCAGAAGACATGTCTTTCGAATACGTTAAGAACGCTTGGGAGGCATGTTCTGGAGATTACTCAATAGTTCAGTGTGCAATATTGTATGGCTTAGAACCGGGACTTCAAAGACGTTTTGAACGTCATGGAGCATATGAGATGTTCCAGGAGTTGAAGTTTATCTTTCAGAAGAATGCCCGGATCGAGAGGTATGAGACCTCCGATAGGTTATATGCTTGCAAGATGGAGGAGAACGGGTCTATCAGTGAACATATACTCAGAATGTGTGGGTATTCGAATCGTCTAGCGGAGTTGGGAATTGCCCTTCAGCCAAAGGCGATCACTGACAGAGTTCTTCAATCACTGCCACCTAGTTACAAGAGCTTTGTGATGAACTATAACATGCACGGGATGAACAAGTCAGTCGCCGAGCTGTTTGCGATGCTATAAGTCACCGAGTCTGAAATCCAGAAAGAACATCAAGTATTGATGGTCAATAAAACCACTAGTTTCAAGAAGAATGGCAAGGGCAAGGTCAAGAAGGGTAAAGCCAAGAAGGATGGAAAAGCAGTTGCTACTCCTGTAAGAAGGCCCAAGCATGGACCCAAGCCAGAAACTGAGTGCTTTCATTGCAAGGGAACTTGTCACTGGAAGCGGAACTTCCCCAAGTACCTGGCTGACAAGAAGGCGGCCAACGACAAACAAGGTATATATGATATACATGTTATCGTTGTGTACCTTACTAGCTCTCGTTGTAGTGCCTGGTTATTTGATACCGGTTCGGTTGCTCACATTTGCAACTCAAAATAGGAACTACGAAATAGACGAAGGCTAGCAAAGGATGAAGTGACGATGCGCGTGGGAAATGGTTCCAAGATTGATGTGATCGCTATCGGCATGCTCTCTCTTTGATTACCATTGGGATTAGTGATGAACCTGAATAATTGTTATTTAGTGCCTGCGTTAAGCATGAACATTATATCTGGATCTTGTTTATTGCGAGACGGTTACTCATTTAAATTAGAGAATAAAGGTTGTTCTATTATATGAGTAATATCGTTTATGGTCATGCACCCAATGTGAGGAGTTTATTCATATTGAATCTTGATAGTGATGGTACACATGTTCATAACATTGATGCCAAAAGATGTAGAGTTGATAATGATAGTACCACTTTCTTGTGGCACTGCCGTTTATGTCATATTGGTGTAAAACGCATGAGGAAGCTCCATGCTGATGGACTTTTGGAGTCACTTGATTTTGAATCACTTGACACATGTGAACCATGCCTCATGGGCAAGATGACTAAAACACCGTTCCCTGGAACAATGGAACGGGCAAGTGACTTATTGGAAATCATACATACTGATGTGTGCGGTCCAATGAATGTTACAACACCTGGTGGATATCGTTATTTTATCACCTTCACTGATGACTTAAGTAGATATGGGTATATTTACTTAATGAAACATAAGTCTGAAACGTTTGAAAAGTTCAAACAATTTCAGAGTGAAGTTGAGAATCATCGTAACAAGAAGATTAAATTCCTGCGATCTGATCGAGGAGGTGAATATCTGAGTTATGAGTTTGGCAGTCACTTAAGACAGTGTGGAATTGTTTCACAGTTGACACCGCCTGGAACACCACAACGTAATGGTGTGTCCGAACATCGTAATCAAACCTTATTAGATATGGTGCGTTCTATGATGTCTCTTGATGATTTGCCATTATCGTTTTGGGGTTATGCATTAGAGACAGCTGCATTCAATTTAAATAGGGCACCATCAAAATCCGTTGAGATGACACCATATTTGCTATGGTTTGGCAAGAGGCCAAAGTTGTCGTTTCTCATAGTTTGGGGATGTGATGCTTATGTCAAAAAGCTTCAGCCTGAAAAGCTGGAACCCAAAGCGGAGAAATGCCTCTTCATAGGATACCCTAAAGAGACAGTCGGGTATACCTTCTATCTCAGATCCGAAGGCAAAGTGTTTGTCGCTAAGAACGGAACATTTCTTGAGAAAGAGTTTCTCTCGAAAGAATTGCGTGGGAGGAAAATAGAGCTTGATGAGGTTATTGAACCTTTACTTCAACCAGAAAGTAGCACAACACAGAAAGATGTTTCTGTGGAAACTACAATGGTTGAAGAGGAAGTTAATGATGATGATCATGAAGCTTTGGATCAAGCTGCTATTGAACCTCGTAGGTCGACAAGGCTATAACACCCCGTTATGCCTGGCGGGATCTAGACTGGCCCCACAGACCAACACTAGTCTTTCCTGCGCACTTTGTCCTCACTCGTGCGCATCCGGGAGCAACTTCCCAGTCGGTCACCCATCCTAGAATTGCTCCAAGCCAAGCACGCTTAACTTTGGAGTTCTTTTCGAATGGGCTCCCGGAAAAGAAGGAATTCCTTGTTGATATGAGTAGTCTATCATTCCTATTAAGCTAGGCTCTCACATACACCCCCACTCAAAGGAACCGACGTCCTCGTCGACCCATCAGGAACGTCCCCTTTTGGCACACGTATGCGCATCCAGTCCGGCACATGTGCCATGTTGTGTGCCACGACGGGCCACACACGCCATGCGCCACATGCCCGCGCACCTGACCCGCGCATGCCCATGTAACCGCAAGGGTCGGCTCTGATACCAATTGTAACACCCTGTTATGCCTAGCGGGATCTAGACTGGCCCCACAGACCAAGACTAGTCTTTCATGCGCACTTTGTCCTCACTCGGCACACACGGGACCAACTTCCCAGTCGGTCACCCATCCTCGAATTGCTCCAAGCTAAGCACGCTTAACTTTGGAGTTCTTTTTGAATGGGCTCCCGGAAAAGATGGAATTCCTTGTTGATATGAGTAGTCTATCATTCCTATTAAGCTAGCCTCTCACAAAGGCCGCATACTACTCCTGAGTGGTACTGCAACCCTGTCTTGGAGGTCATGTTGTTGGACAACAATGAACCTACGAGCTATGGAGGAGCGGTGATGGGCCCGAATTCTGAGAAATGGTTAGAGGCCATGAAATCCGAGATGGGATCTGTTGGGGATATGACCCGCCGAAGAGGCTCCTGGTCATGTTATTGGCTCGTGAACCGGCCCAAAGGTGAGTCGTAATATTAAGTGGCCCAAGAGGATAGGCGGCTCACGGTGTGGGCCGTACGACGGCCCGGACTGAGAAGACCCGGGCGAGTAAGCCGACTCACAGACGGCTTGGACAAGAAGATAGAGAGAGACTCGGTTAGCAATTGTAAACGACTCGGGTGTTCGGACCTCTTATATAAAGGCAGACCCGGGGCGACTTAGAGGCAGGCAATCGAGAACTAGGTCAAGCTTTTAGCTCCTTGTAATCGATACGCAAGTAATACAAACACAAGCGGGATGTAGGCTGTTACCTCAATTTGAGGGGCCGAACCTGGGTAAACCCATGTCTTTCGTCCCGACTAACCCCTTTGAGTCCACCCCAGTGGCGATGGCCTCTAACCGAAGTCCGTTCACCCGGACATCTACCATGATAAAACCATGACAGTTGGCGCCCACCATGGGGCTAGCGCTTGGTGGTGTTGAGTTCTCAAAGGGCTCTCTCCCAGGGCTTGAAGGATACGTGGTTGGAAGGATGAGCAAGAGTCGCCGCGGCCGGCTCTACATCGACGTCGCCGGCTGGGGGCTTGATGCTAGTTCTGTGGAGTATGGATTCCGGGTTCCGTTCGGCGGGATCCAGGTTTTCATCGGAAAGGTTGATGGATCTACACCCGGGCCGGACGTCTGCACCAACATCGTCGAGCCAGCTCGGCATCTCCAGTCTGCGCGTGTTACGCAGTCTGCCCGTGCCCGTCTGGGTCAAAAGCATGTTCTCATGGGCTTCACTCAAGGCATGGACCTAGAAGCGTCCGGGTCATAGGGAACTCTTGTTTGCTCGGAAGATGAGTCTTCCAGTGGGGAGACAGAATTAGTGTATCAGCTCAGCAACGGTGGCCTTGGGGGCTACTACGACGACTATTCTGAGGTAGAGGGTGTTGAGACGGATGCTATGAGCCCCCCGGTTCACGCGGCGGTGTTCATGGCAGGATCGGCTTCAGCCACCGGTGACACGGCTGCGGGAGCCGCCGCAGCAGGTGATAGCCCGCCGCCGCCGGCTCAGGTTCTAGTGGAATTGATGGACGAACTCACAGCTCTCATGGCCATAGAGGTAACCCCGGATAATCAAGCATCTAGGAATCTAGAGGTGGCACGGATCAAGGGCCGGATGGCAGAGGAACGACAAAGGATGGACGAGCTGAAAGCCCAGATGGAGGAAGAAGCGGAGCGTATCAAGGCAGACGCTTTCCGACTGGAGCTAGAGCAGAGGTCAGCGGCCGCGGTGCACCGGAGGAGGCATCAATCCCGTCTACCAGAACGTTACGAAGCGAGGAACCTTTTTAACACCCCTGGTGCGGGGCAAGTTATGGGTGTGCCGGAGAGCCGCCCGATGGAGCGCCCGGCGACTCATCCACCCCAGCGTAACCAAATCTCTCCCAGGGTTTTTCCAACACCGACGGGTCATTATTCTAACCCGGCCGAGAACATTGTAGCAGCGGCCGCCCGGCTTGAGACGATCCCCATCCCAGATGAGGCGCCCTTTGCGGAGGAGGTGCGGAACGCCATTGGATATTTACAGACGGCCATGGGCCAGCAAGAGAAGTATACTCACAGCCGGAGCCGGGTTCACTCTACCCCCCTCCCCAGTCGAAGTTTTAGCCGGCGTTATGAGTCGCCGGCGTGTTCCAGCAGTCACCCGCGCCGCGGACCACCGGAGGACAATAGGGCGGCTCTGGATGCACAAGCCATCATGGACCAGGCGGGAGACAGGCGAGAGGCGGAGGTAGCTGCAGCCCGTCGAGAGCCGGCGCTTTCCGTGTCAATGGGAGTAGTTAGTACCAGAGCCGTAGGGGTGCCATGTTTAACTCCGGCTCTGAGGAGTGAACGGCTGCCCAAAGACTTTAGGGGGCCTCGAAAGGTTCTGAATTACATAGCTGATCTACCCCCGGATGCGTGGGTTGAAAGTTATGAACTGGCCATGGAGATGCTGGATGTTAGTGAGGCGGTATGCGCAAAATACTTCATCATGATGCTTGAGGGTCCGGCCCGTACATGGCTGAAAGGTCTGCCGCCTAACACGATAAGCTCCTGGGCGGAGGTGAGAGCAAAGTTTATTAAGAATTTCCAGGGGACCTGTAAGCAGCCTATGACTATTGTCGATCTGGACCACTATGTTCAACAGGAGAATGAGTCGGCCCATCATTGGGTCCGGCGGGTGTCGACCATTATTCACTCTTCAGAGCAGATCACGACGGCTCAAGCAGTGCTTATCTTAGAGAAGAATTGTCATTTTGTTCCATTGAAGCAGAAGCTCAGCCGGCTCAAGCGCACGTGTCAGGATATGGGAGAGCTCATGACGGCCTTGACGAAGTATGCCGACTCAGATAACACCAAGGATCCGAGTTCGGATGATGAGAAAGCCAATCAAGGGAAGAAAAACAATCAAGGAAAAGGTTTTCCGAACAATGGGAATCAGAATAAGCGGAAGAACGCTGATGGCGGATCCGAGCTGGTGGCGAATACCAACACAGGACAGAATCATCCCAAGGGGGGTGGAAGATTCAGGCCAAGGAACAAGGGCCCCTTTAATTTAGAGGAGGCGCTTAGGAAGCCCTGTCTGGAGCACAGCTTGCCTGACAAGCCGGCGTTGCATGTGTGGGGTGATTGCTTTATCATGCAGAGGTTCAAAAACCAGCATTCCTAACCGTGTAATAACCAGGGCAGTGGCCCGCCCGGCGGCTCAGGGCACGGCGGGTCAGGGGCTGGATTCGGCACCGGTGGTTCAGGAAACGAGCCTTCGGGTCAGAATAACCAAGGGGGGCACCAACAGCATCCCGGCAACAAAGGCAATAACAACAATCAGCAGCAGCGCAATCAATCCGGGTTTCAGAATAACCTGAAGCAGCTCAGTTCTGGGCAGTATCACGTATTTATGACCGGTCACAGTAAGCGAGATGAGAAGTTGCGGAGGCGAGCGGTTAATACGGTTGCTCCGGCTCTCCCGCGATATTTGCCGTGGTCTGAATATGATATAATGTGGAGCCGGGAGGATCACCCGCCGCGGGTGGATGACCCGGGCCAGCTGGCTCTGGTTGTGGCCCCTCAGGTGAATGGCTATATGGTGAATAAAGTGCTTATGGACGGAGGTAGCAGTATCAACATCCTTTACTATGACACTTTCCGGCGGATGAAGTTGCTTGACAAGGATCTTAAGCCTTCCTCCACCGTCTTTCATGGTGTGGTCCCGGGTAAACCAGCATACCCGATGGGCCGGATTTCGTTGGAAGTAGCTTTTGGTGATGAGCATAATTACAGGGTGGAGTCTTTGTGGTTTGAAGTGGTCAAAATCAAAAGTCCCTATAATGCGTTATTTGGGAAGCCGACTTATGCTAAATTTATGGCTAGGCCTTGCTATGTTTATTTGCAACTCAAAATGCCCGGCTTAAATGGCACAATTACCGTTCATGGTAACAGGAAAACGGCTCTTGAGTGTGAAGAAGGAGATGCGGCTTATGCAGAGTCTAGTTGTGCTTAGGAGGAGCTGAAATTTTACAAGGAGAATGTTGATCCGGAGGATATGACCCTGCTCAAGAAGCCTACAACAGAAGTTGAGCCGCCACTCAAGTTTTCAGCGGATAACACCAAGGCAGTAGATTTCAATCCGGGTGATCCATCCAAGAAGTTCATCATTGGGGCTCACATGGATCCCAAATAGGAAAGCGCGCTCATCGAATTCATCCATGAGAATCGGGACATCTTCGCATGGAAGCCTTCTGACATGCCACGTGTACCGAGAGAGTTCGCTGAGCACAATCTCAATGTGGATCCAAAGTTTAAGCCGATCAAACAATTTTGACGGCGTTTTAACGAAGAGAGACGTATCTGAAAAGGACTAAGGAAATGTTTCTCTTTTATGGAGGTGATGAAGAGCTTGTCGTAAAGGGTTATGTCGATGCAAGCTTTGACACTGATCCGGATGACTCTAAGTCACAAACCGGATACATATTTATTCTCAACGGGGAGCGGTAAGCTGGTGAAGTTCCAAGCAAAGTGTGATAGCCGATTCTACGTGCGAAGCGGAGTACATCGCAGCCTCGGAGGCAGCGAAGGAAGGTGTCTGGATGAAGCAGTTCATGACAAATCTTGGAGTAGTGCCCAGTGCACTGAATCCATGAACCTGTTCTGTGAGAACACTGGTGCCATTGCTGTGGCCAAGGAATCAAGGTTTCACAAGAGGACCAGAGACATAAAGCGACGCTTCAACTCCATCCGCAATTACATCGAGGAAAAGGACATAAATATTTGCAAAGTGCATACGGATCTGAATGTTGCAGGCTCGTTGACTAAACCTCTTCCAAGGGCTAAACATTATCAACACCAAAACTGCATGGGTGTTCGATTCATTACAATGTAAACCACATAGTGATGTGAACTAGATTATTGACTCTAGTGCAAGTGGGAGGCTGTTGGAAATATCCCTAGAGGCAATAAATAAAGTGTTTATTATTATATTTCCTTGTTCATGATAATCGTTTATTATCCATGCTATAATTGTATTGATTGGAAACACATTACATGTGTGGGTAAATAGACAACACTTTGTCCCTAGTATGCGTCTAGTGAACTAGCTCGTTGGTCAAAGATGGTCAAGGTTTCCTAGCCATTGACATGTGATGTCATTTGATAACGGGATCACATCATTAGGAGAATGATGTGATGGACAAGACCAAAACTACGAACGTAGCATATGATCGTGTCAGTTTATTGCTACTGTTTTCTGCATGTCAAGTATATGTTTCTATAACCATGAGATCATGCAACTCACGGACACCGAATGAGTGCCTTGTGTGTATCAAACGTCGCAACGTAACTGGGTGACTATAAAGGTGCTCTACAGGTATCTCTGAGGGTGTCTGCGGGTTGGTATGGATCAAGACTGGGATTTGTTACTCCGTGTGACGGAGAGGTATCTCAAGGCCCACTCGGTAATACAACATCACAATAAGCCTTGCAAGCAATGTGACTAAGTGTTAGTCACGGGATCTTGTATTACGTAACGAGTAAAGAGACTTGCCAGTAACGAGGTTGAACTAGGTATGGAGATACCGACGATCGAATCTCGGGCAAGTAACATACCGAAGAACAAAGGGAACATCATACGGGATTAACTGAATCCTTGACATAGAGGTTCGACCGATAAAGATCTTTGTATAATATGTAGGAACCAATATGGACATCCTGGTCCCGCTATTGGTTATTGACCGTAGAGGTGTCTCGGTCATGTGTACATAGTTCTCGAAACCGCAGGGTCTCACACTTAAGGTTTGGTGATGTTTCAGTAGTATAGAGTTATGTATAGTGGTGACCGAAGGTTGTTCGGAGTCCCGGATAAGATCCTGGACATCACGAGGATCTCCAGAATGGTCCGGAGGTAAAGATTGATATATAGGAAGTCCTATTTTGGTCGCCGGAAAAGTTTCGGGCTCATCGGTAGTGTACCGGGAGTGCCGGTAGTGTACCGGGAGACCATCGGGAGGGGTATTTCGACCCAAGAGGCTACATGGGATGTGGGAGGATGAATACCAGCCCTTAGTGGGCTGGAGGAAGTCCCACAAAGGGCCCATGCGGCTGGGAAGAAAAGCCCATAAGGAAAAAGGTGGAAAAAGGCAAAAAGGGCTAAATTAGGAAGGAGTCCTAATCCTACTAGGAGTGGAGGAGGAGGACTCGTCCCTCCTGGGTTGGCCCACCCAAGAGCTGGATCCTTGGGAGCCAAGCCTCCTCCTCCTATCCTCCTATATATACTAGAGGGTTTTAGGGTTTTGGCACAAGATTTTTAGCCACGTGCTACCCGTTCCTCCGGTGCATAGTTTCTCCTCTAGATCGGATTTCTGCAGTGCTTAGGCGAAGCCCTACCAGAATAGCTCCACCACCATCACCGGAGCGCCATCACACTGCCGGAGAACTCTTCTACCTCTCTGCTCCCTCTTGCTGGATCAAGAAGGCGGAGATCGTCATCAAGCTGTATGTGTGCTGAACGCGGAGGTGTCGTCCATTCGGTGCTTGATCGGGACGGATCGTGATTGGATCGCGGGACACTCAACGATTTGGATCGTGAAGATGTTTGACTACACGAACCGCATTTCTCAACGCTTCCCTCTTAGAGATCTACAAGGGTATGTAGATCCACTCTCCCTATTGTAGATGCTCATCACCATGGATAGGTCTTGCGTGAATGTAGGAAATTTTTTGTTTCCCATGCGACATTCCCCAACACAGGCGAGGTCTAAGCTTCGGGGAGTTGATACGTTCATTTTGCATCATGTTTTCTTGCCGTTATTTGTAATGTTTTTATCCATAATAATGTTTTTTGGAGTAATTCTAATGCCTTTTCTCTCATAATTTGCAAGGAACACACCAAAAGGGAGAATTCCGGTAGCTGGAAATCTGGACCTGGAAATGCTACATCAGGCTACCTATTCTGCACAAATCCAAACAAGATGAGACTTCACAGAGATTTTTTATGGAATATTTAAGAATTATTGGAGCAAATAACTACCAGAGGGGGCCCACCAGGTGGGCACAACCCACCTGGGCGCGCCAGGGAGCCCAAGCGCGCCCTGGTGGGTTGTGCCCTCCTCGGCCCACCTCCGGTGCCCATATTCTAGTATATAAGTCATTTTTACCTAGAAAAAAATCAAGAGAAGGCTTTCGGGACAAAGCGCCGCTGCCTTGAGGGGGAACTTGGGCAGGAGTACTTTTGCCCTCCGGCGGAGCGATTTCGCCAGGGGGAACTTCCCTCTCATAGGGGGAAATCATCGTCATCATCATCACCAAAAACTCTCCCATCTTGGGGAGGGCAATCTTCATCAACATCTTCAACAGAACCAACACCTCTCAAACCCTAGTTCATCTCTTGAGTTCAATCTTTTTATCGGAACTATAGATTGGTGCTTGTGGGTGACTAGTAGTGTTGATTACGTCTTGTAGTTGATCACTATATGGTTTATTTGGTGGAATATTATATGTTCAGATTATTATGCTATTTAATACCCCTCTGAATTTGAGCATGATTATTATTTGTGAGTAGTTACTTTTGTTCTTGAGATCACGAGAGAAATCATTTTGCAAGTAATCCTGTTAATTTGATATGTGTTGGATATTTTGATAGTATGTATGTTGTGATTCCCCAATGGTGTCATGTGAGTGTCGACTACATGACACTTCACCATATTTCGGCCTATGGGAATGCATTGTGGAGTAGCAATTAGATGATGGGTTGCGAGAGTGACAGAAGCTTAAACCCTAGTTTATGCGCTATTCCGTAAGGGACCGATTGGATCCAAAAGTTTAATGCTATGGTTAGAATTTATTCTTAATACTTTTCTCATAGTTGCGGATGCTTGCAGGAGGGTTAATCATAAGTAGGAGATTTGTTCAAGTAAGAGAAGCACCTAAGCACCAGTCCACCCACATATCAAATTATCAAAGTAGCGATCACAGCCTATGCAAGTATCTGATGACCAGATTCCGGTCTATGACCGGCTCTGGATCAGGCCTGATGACTGGGAGATTCATTCCCCTCCAGTTGCCCACCTTGTCACTACCATCGAGTGCCCCGCCAAGGATTCGTCCTGACAGCCGGAACTGAAAACAGTCTACACCCTGGTCACCGATCGTCGAGACTTCGTCAGAGAGTCGAAGGCCGGAAACCATCGAAGAGCCAAATCGTTATCGGTCCAGGATCTATCACATGATTCAGAATCTGTAATTCCGAACACGCAATGTGACGTGGGATCAAATTTCCCTCCACCCACCACCCAAGATGATCATCCCAGTATCGCATCAACACCCACATCCTCGGACTTTCGGGATATTAAGCACCCACAGGGGGATCAGTCCATCACTTTTGGGCAAGACTCCTACTCGCTAGGAGAAGATAAAAAGGTCTTAGGGACCAAGAGATAATGGCAATTTTCATTCGCAGCTGCCATGATGAAGGGATTCTTAACGCCTTGCCCTGCAGACACATTTGTGACTTCTCGGAGTTGTCCGATTTGGTACAAAAATACTGTGCCATGGAAAGTGCTTGGAAATTGGAACGGTTGTTTTCGGAACCTACTTTCCCCAAGCACCCTAGTGGAGATCAGAAAAAGAGGGTACCTACAAAGTGTCCATCCAGATACGAGCCCACCGAAAAAAGAAACATGCCTCCTTTAGGGGTTGGCACTGTCCTTGACGGACTTCTGGATAAACGTTGCCCTATACATTCTGTGTTGTTAAACACAAGCCCGACCCACAGCCTTAGAGCTTGCTGGGTCATCGGGCAAGTGGCTAAAAGTGGCGAGGCCATCCTCGAAACACCCTCGACGAATGGGCACTCCTCATCGTCGTCCAAACACAATGTCAAAGTCCTGACGGTCTATGAAACGTTTCCCTCAAGGAATAGGAGAAAAAGATCCCTTAGAGAGCTCGAACAGGTCTACCATGTGGTAGTAACTAGTGCATGGGCAGACATACCGATTACCTTCGAAGATACTGACCACGGCCATTCTTTCCGGTCACTCACCGGACACACTAGTCTTGAACCCCATTACAGATGGATATAGGCTACACAAGGTGTTAATGCATGACGATAGTGGTTTAAACCTAATTTATGAAGGCACCTTGGAAAAAATGCAATTCGACCGATCTTGCATCAAGCATAGAAATACAACTTTTTGAGGAATCATTCTAGGGAAAGAGGCGCGTTGTTCCGGATGAATTGTCCTAGACGTAGTGTTCGGCACGCCCAAAAACTACCGATCCGAAGAACTTCTATTCCACATCATACCCTTCCCAAGCGGCTATCATGCCCTATTGAGACGTGATGCCTTTGCAAAGTTCCAGGCCATACCCCATTATGGTACATGAAACTGAAAATGCCAGGACCAAACAGAGTGATCACAATCTCTAGTGATCCGAACATAGCCCTTCGGGCCGAAAATAAAACGGCAGCACTCGCCCTCGAGGCATTGGCCGAGGCTTTCGCTACCGAAGAACAGTTAACAAGGATGACGTGATCCTTAGAAAAAGGACCAAGTTTACGTCCTTCAAACCTGTAGATGAAATCATTAAGTTCCAAGTACATCCGATGGACCCCAATAAGACAGCGTCGACCGGAGCCCAGCTCGATCCCCTTGTGGATGAGGCACTGCGGAATTTTCTTCGAGAAAATTGGGACATTTTTGCGTGGCATCCTGCCGATTTTCCCGGAATCCCATGATAGCTTGCCGAACACAGTGTGAATATTATCGTAGGCTCTAAGCCCGTTAAGAAGACTTTGCGTCGCTTCTTAGAACCCAAACAACAAGCCATGGGTGAAGAATTGGCTAAACTGCTAGAGGCCTATTTCATTCAGGAAATCAAGCACCCCGAGTGGTTGGCAAACCTGGTGATGGTACCAAAGAAAGACAAGTCCTGGCGGCTGTGTGTTGACTTCAAGGACCTCAACAAAGCCTTCCCTAAGGACCCTTTCCCCTTACCAAGCATAGCCCAGATCATTGACGCCACAGCCGAACATGATTCGTTGTGTTTCCTTGATGCTTACTCTGGATACCATCAGATTAAAATGAAGTAATCTGATCAAGCGGCAACCGCATTCATCACCTCACACGGGCCATTCTGCTTCAACACGATGCCTTTCAGGCTAAAAAATGTTGAGGCCACATACCGGTGCATGATCCAGACGTGTCTCGCGACACAGGTCGGTAAGACAGTCGAGGCGTACGTGAACGATGTGGTAATCAAAACCAAACACGTCAGCCAGTTGATCGACGACTTACGACAAACCTTTGATAGTTTGCGCGAGTATGACATACGACTCAATACTGAAAAATGTGTATTCAGAGTTCCTTCTTGTAAGTTGCTTGGATTCATCACCTCCCATAGAGCAATAGAGGCTAATCCAGCTAAGATCCGTGCCTTATCGGAACTTGCAATTCCTACGGAGCTGAAGCATGCCGATAGATTACCTGGATGCGTGGCGGCATTAAGCCGCTTTATCTCCCGCCTCGGAGACAAACATTTGCCGTTCTATAAACTACTGAAACGGACCAACAAATTTGAGTGGACCGATGAAGCAGCGGTTGCGCTAGAAGAAATCAAAACACCATTGGCAACCAATCCCATACTCACAGCACCAGGCGCTAGTGATCCCATGTTATTATAGAAATTGGCCACCAATCAAGTTGTCAGCGTGGTGCTCGTTGTTGAACAAGATGAGGAGGGACACAAATTTTGGACTTAAAAACCAGTGTACTACGTGTCATAAGTGCTAATGCATTGCAAGTCAAGATATCTGCACTACCAAAAGATAGCCTACACAGTGTTTATGGCATCAAGGAAACTCCGACAATACTTCCAAGGATGTGCGGTAACAGTGGCATCCGAAGTCCCCCTGAATGATATAATCAACAACAGGGACGCCACCGGCCGCATAGCCAAGTGCACCATTGAGCTCCTTCCCTTTGAAATAACTATA
Source organism: Hordeum marinum (assembly GCA_022496015.1). Lineage (NCBI taxonomy): Eukaryota > Viridiplantae > Streptophyta > Magnoliopsida > Poales > Poaceae > Hordeum > Hordeum marinum. The sequence continues at coordinate 136,932,680 of CM039677.1, read as the reverse complement.
AGCCACGCCGCACCATAAAATCTCAAGTATTGGCAGACTTCCTGGCTGAATGGATAGAGGCCGAGCTCCCCAAGGAATACAGTGCATACTCCCATTGGACAATGTACTTCAATGGGTCCAACACTTTAGCTGTATTGGGGGCTGGAGTTATCATCACATCCCCTATAGGAGACAACGTGCGATACATGTTGCAAATCATGTATGCTGACACCAACAATGCAACCGCATACGAGGCTCTCCTTCATGGTCTTTGGATGGCAGTATCAATGGGCATACTATGACTAGAGGTACGGGGAGACTCCAACTTGTCCATCTCCCAATTCAATGGCGAATTCAACACCGAAAATCCGAAGATGGCGGCATAAAGAAATGTTGCCCTAAAGATATCTTCTCGGTTTGAGAGGTTGGAATTTCACCATGTCGCTCACGACACCAACCAAGCCGCCGACATACTGACCCGTATGGGAGCCAAGCGCGACCGTGTCTTGAGAAACACCTTTTTGGAACGGCTCGTTAAGCCATCTGTAATGTGGCAGGACGAGGACAAGGGCGCTAGTCCAGATACGGCGGACAAGGTTGCTCCCCCTTGAAAACGAACTAGACACTTACATCATCGGTGGATCCTTATTGAGTGAAACACCTTTGACTCACGAGGTAATGGCAGTAATCGCGCCATGGACAGAGCCCTTCCTCGCCTACCTTCTTCGCAAGGAACTCCCCGCCGATCAGACAGGGGCACGACACATAGTTCGGCGATCCAAGGCCTACAAAGTACACGAGGGCGAGCTATACAAGAAAAGCACAACCGGAATATTACAGCGGTGTATATCAAAGGAAGAACGATGGGAGCTCCTCGCTGAAGTTGACGCAGGCATGGATGGCCATCACGTTGCGGCAAGAGCCTTAGTTAGCAAGGTCTTCCGAGCTGGTTTCTTTTGGCCGACAGCTCGGACGGATGCCTAGTCGCTTGTCAAACATTGCGTGCGGTGTCAACTCTTCGCAAACCAAAGTCACATGCCCCCAATTGGTCTTCAGACTATTTCGATCACTTGGCCTTTTGTGGTCTGGGGGCTGGACATGGTCGGACCCCTTAAAGGGGGGACCAAGAAAAATAAATACCTACTGGTCATGGTTGACAAATTCACTAAGTGGATAGAGGCAAATCCCATTAAATCGGCCAAGTTTGGACTAGTTATTGACTTCATATCCGGCGTGGTACACCATTACGGTGTTCCGCACAGCATAATAACCGATAATGGATCCAACTTCACGACCCAAGAGGTCAAGGATTGGTGCGCAAAAATGGGCTTAAAGCTCGATTATGCATCAGTCTATCATCCACAGACCAACATACAAGTCGAGCGAGCAAACGACCTCATTATGAGCGGCATTAAGCCACATTTGGTCCGATCTCTTCATGAGTCCGAATGTCATTGGGTGCAGGAACTTGAGTTTGTTTTATGGGGCATGCGCACTACCCCAAACAGATCAACATGTCACACACCTTTCTTCATGGTCTATGGGACAGAGGCAGTCCTCCCCTATGACATTATTCACGACACACCAAGAGTGCACATGTATGAGGAAAAGGAGGCCGAGTTGGATCGGCAAGACGACCTAGACACCCTAGAGGAAGAGCGCGACATAGCTCGGGCTCGCTCTATGTTTTACCAACAGCAAGCACAACGCTACCAGAGGAGGGAGGTTAGGGCAGAAGCATATAACATAGGCGAACTCGTCCTACGGCTCCCAGAGAAGCAGAAGCATAAACTCAACCCCAAATGGGAGGGTCCCTTCATCATCGACTAAGTACTCGCGGGAGGAGCCTATCGTCTTTGGAGCCCGTCGAACAATCGCCTTGAACCAAACCCATGGAACGCAGCTCGTCTTCGGCGCTTCTACGGATAAACCGGTGTCGTCCAATTCTTTAATATTTTTCTTTTTTCTCTCATATTTCCTTATTTCCTTTTTCTTTCTCTCCCATTTTGTTGTTTGATAGGATTGATTTATTTTTTCCTATGTTTGGTTAAACCGATCTTGTACTAAGCTTATCGGCATACACCATCAAGTGTAAAATCCGAACACAGCACCTAGGGGCTTCTTATCGAAGACAACTTTTTTATAAGTATTTACTCACGCTTCTCGTGTACAAACATTTTCTTTGTCACGCTCAAGCCATCATATGCATCATTTCGAACTAAGACTTTGCCAAGCTAGGTTGCTCGCTCCTTTGGTTACCCTCTATGTTCCCGATTGTTCGGCTAGAGGGTAAAGGGAGCACCTCTGCGATTGTTACGACCGGGTCCTCCAGATATGTACCTCAGATGGGTGAAGCCAAAATCTAGCTATCTTACATAGACAATTGGTCGGCTGTGAGGAAAACACCTAATACGGCTATGGTCGTCGTTACTATTGCCTGGGTCATTTTTTCCTAAAAAACCCTTAGCCGCATACTAAAAGTATGCGGCTTCTATCTACAATTTTCGTAGTCCCGATGAAAGGTACCGATAGAGGTGCTATTTTCCCCGGAAGATGTTTCTTACGCTACGAAGTAATATAACATACCTCTGTGTGTGCTTTCTGTCTGTTCGCACCATATGGCCGGATTGCCTGGTTCCCCGAACACAATTTGCTCTTTTTGAGTGACGAATCATGAGGAACTCTCCCGAGCTCTTTGCATGGGAGGTAGAAGCCAATGTCCGGTTAAGACAAAGTTTACAACACAGATTGTTCATACAATAATGGACATCATTACACATTCGTCTGCTGATCGAGATCATTGATTATAGTATCCAGGGAGTAGTCCTCTTGTGAAATATGGGTGGCAGGCATCACCTGATCATACACCAAGTGTAGTGGTACTTCTTGTCCATCTGATCCCACGGGACCAACCTGCGCCATGCTCTCGGGATTAAGTCCAGTGTAACGGGTCTTGATCATCTCACACGCCTCCCGTGCTCCCTCCCGGCAAACCGAAGTTTTCCACAGCTCGAACCTCCTCTGATCTCCCTTGAATCGATTAACGAGTTCGGATAGCCATAATGCCTGCACCATGTTCTTCATTGCTTTATGTGCACGTCCATGGAGGGCGGTTAGCTCTTTTAGCAGGTTTCCCTGGTATGATCCGATCTCCTCTTCAGGACGCCCAGACAGGAGGCCTGTACATGAGGCGAATGCTTACTTTTACTTCCTTCGTAAGAAATCCTTATTGATGATAAAATCACACTTACCGAACATGCCCTTCTGAAGTTTGTGGTTTTGTTCTTGGGCTAGGGCCAATTGAATTTTCAAATTTTAATTTCTTCGGCCTGCTTTTGTACAACAAGACAACCAGCCTCATGCTGGGACTCGGCGTACCACTGAGAGTCTCGGGCTTCCTCCAGTTGCCTTTGCAAATGCCCTATTGATTCAGCTGCTACACGACATCCTTGCGTCAAACATGGTGATATATTAAGATTAGCAGTAAAGGTATACTCACCATGGGCCTCCCAGGTGAAGCTCTTCATTTGCTCCAGTTTGGCCTTCACAGACTTCACTTATGCGCGACTATCTTCCAGCTCCTTGGCTAGTTGCTCGGTCTGCTACTTTGAAGCCTGCATGTGACAGCCCGAGACCGACGTTCCAGAAGATTCCCCTTTTATTTCCGTTCTCGTCATGTGTTCGTCTGGTTGTTGCATTCATCATCACATCATTCGCATCATATGCATTACATCATCTCTCATTTTCGAAAGTTGCATCCGTTCATAGTCGCCGGTTCTCTGCGTTCTTGCCGTTGCCCGTTTCGAGACCAACCACACACGCACGCGCCCGCGGCATTGTTTAAAATAAAACCGTTTTTAAGTGCACGCAAAAATATTCTCGGATTGGTTCGAAACTTGTCGTGCGGTCTTGTTATGTTGTAGGTAGACCGCCCGTCGAATTTCGTCGCGATCCGAGTTCGTTAGATACTCCGTCGGCCATCCGTAGCAGTGCGGTCATCGGTAATTGTCGAACATTCTCGGTGTTTTCAATCTTCGTGCCGCGCCACACCGCTTCCCTCTCATCTCCTCCTAGTCCCTCTGCACAGCCTATTCGTAACCCCTCTCCGCTTCCGGATCGTCGAGTCGACACCCGGCAGTCCGAAAACGGATAGAGCCGTAAACTGTAACCCTAGCCCCCCCTTTCCTATTTAAGCACCCCTAGCTCCACCTTGTTCCGCGTGCCAAACCAAACCCTAGCCAGCCCCTTCTCCCTCCTCCAGCCACCAAGCCCGCCCGAGCCCATCTGGGCCCGTTCGAGCCATTCCAGGCCCGAATCGCCGTCCCCGAGCTCCTCCCGTGCTCCCATGGCAGCCCTCGATCCATGCCCGTGCCCGAGCTCTCCCATAGCCGCGGCTCCTCCAGCTGGCCGTCTCCGGAGCGCCGTTGCCGTTGGGGCCTCGCCGGACCGCGCCGCCTCTTCCTCTCCCTTTTCCCTTTGCCTTCCCTGCCTCTCTCTCACCCGCCGGCCTTCCCCTGCAGGAGCTCGCCGGATCCGGCCTTCCCTGACCTCCCGGCGCCGGATCCCCCCTGCGCCCTCGCCTCCGGCCAGCCCTGCCGCTGCCAAGTCCATGCGCCGCCATGGTCTCCTCTTTGGAGGGAGACGAGCGAGCACCCGATCCAGCGCCTGCGTCGCCTCCGCGTGGGCTCGGCTCCGCGCGTGGGCCTGCTGCCTCCCAGCGGCCCCGCAGCCGCTGCTCCTAGTGCTAGCTCCCTTAGCCGGCCCATCTGGCCCAGGGTGAGCCGCCCTTTTTTTTCCCTTTTTCCCTTTTTATTTATTTTGCGGTATTAAACGTCTATATGTATTTAACCGAGCACCGTATGGAAATATTTTGAACATGAAAATTGCTTACAATAATGCGTATATTATTAATATGCCATTTGCATCCATGTCAAAAATTATTTAACATGTCATTTTGCATAATTGTCATTTTTGCATTTTTCGCATAATTATTAACCGTGCATCGAAATTAATAAAATCTCAAATTAGAAATGTTCATCTCATTGGCATCGCATTTTCATGTATGATAAAATTGTTGGTTTGATGTTTGCATATTATTTGCATTATCGAATTGCTATTAGGTGATTATGCCTAATACCCGCATAATTAATTGTGGTTAATTTTCTACATGAACCTAACCATATTATATATATTTTCGAGGTAGAATAATCCATAGAAATTATCTGTGCATTTAGTTTTGCCATTTGAGCATTTTGTGTGCATGCCATTTATGCCGTGATGCCCTTTTGTCTTTTTTGTAGGATTTAATCCGGGCATGATATGAATTAATTTTCAACATGAAAGTTGCTCTTTGATATGTGTCCTAGCCCATGGACATTTTGCTTTTCTTAGAAAAGCATGTTTAGGTGTTGATTTGTTGTTGTCAACTTGCTATAAAACTCTGATATTTTGAGGGTCCAAAATATTTCTAAGTCTGGAATCTGTTATATTTTGTTGCTGTCTTGCCATGTGATTTGCTAGTGATCTAGATCTCGTTTGTGGTAGGTGTAATGGAGTTATTTGTTGGTGATATTGTCCTTTAGTATGCTGTTAAGTTTCATGCCATAATATGATTTGTAGCATATAGTTCCAAATAGGCATGTTTATCTCTTTGGCATGTAGTCGACCATGTGTAAACCCTAGGTACCCTCGGCGTCTATATAAGCCGGAGGGTTTTAGGTAGTAGAGACAGAACAACTCATCTAGGGTTAGCTATTCGATCTCAAGGTAGATCAACTCTGTAACCCTCCATACCATCAATACAACCAAGCAGGATGTAGGGTATTACCTCCATAGGAGGGCCTGAACCTGGGTAAATCTGTGTCCCATTCATCTCCTGTTACCATCGATCCTAGTCTCACAGTTCAGGACCCCCTACCCGTGATCCGCCGGTTTTGACACCGACAGTGGGACCAAGTGGGAATTGTTGGTTGCACCGATTTTCATGATAGGATTGGATAGACTTTTTGTGGAAGATTTTGTGGGTGTTCTTGGTCACTGTCACTTGTGCACTTGGAGTATTTTGTTCACCAACATTACCTTACCCCCTTTTAATAGTATTTTCTTTCCTATGCACTCAAAGTGATTTCTCACAAAGTAAAATGTAGAGTCCTCTTGCTTGAAGCTTTGCTAATGCTATTCCTTCTCCTTCTTTTTGGGGATACTCTCCACACTCCTTAGCCAACCTTCTCTGTGGACTCTATTTGAAATACACTAGATAAAAGTATTAGTCCAAGAGACAATGTATGTTGTCATGAATTATCAAAACCACCAAGGGAGCATATTGTGCTTTAAGTTCTTCTCTCCGCGTCACAGTCTCCGGGTGAAAACCCTTGTCCACCTTGGACTCGGCAGCGGTGGTGCGCGCGTTTGATGACCCACAAGTGTAGGTGGTCAATCATAGTCCTTTTTATAAGTAAGAGTATCGAACCCAACGAGAAGCGGAAGGAAATGACAAGCGGTTTTCAGCAGGGTAATTTCTGCAAGCACTGAAATTATTGGTAATAGGTAGTTTGATAGCAAGATAATTGGTAACAAACAAGTAAAAGTAACAATATGTAAGGTGCGGAAAGGCAGCCCGATCCTTTTGTGGCAAAGGACAGGCCAAAACTATCTCTTATGATAAGCAAAGTGTTCTTGAGGGTACACGAGAATTTTATCTAGTCACTTTGATCATGTTGGTTTGTTTCGTGATCGCTACTTTGATAATTTGATATGTGGGTGGACCGGTGCTTGGGTGTTGTTCTTACTTGAAAAACCTCCCACTTATGATTAAACCCCTCGCAAGCATCCGCAACTACAAGAAAAGTATTAAGATAACATCTAACCATAGCATTAAACATGCGGATCCAAATCAGCCCCTTACGAAGTAGCGAATAAACTAGGGTTTAAGCTTTTGTCACTCTAGCAACTCATCATCTAATAAATGCTCCACGATGCAATCCCTTAGGCCCAAGGAAGGTGAAGTGTCATGTAGTCGACGTTCACATGACACCACTAAGGGAATCACAAGATACATATCATCAAAATATCGAACACATATCAAATTCACATGATTACTTGCAACATGACTTCTCCCGTGACCACAAGAACAAGGGTAACTACTCACAAATAATATGCATGCTCAAGATAAAAGAGGTATTGAATATCATAATGGATCTGAACATATGATCTTCCACCAAATAAACCATATAGTAATCAACTACACAAGGTAATCAACACTACTAGTCACCCACATGTACCAATCTAAGGTTCCGGTACAAAGATTGAACACAAGAGATGAACTAGGCTTTGAGAGGATATGGTGTTGTCGAAGATGTTGATGAAGAATGGCCTCCGAAAGATGAAAGGATTATTGGTGATGATGATGGCTTCGATTCCCCCCGGCGGAATGGCTCCGCCGGAGGGCAAAAGTGCTCCTGCCCAAGTTCCGCCTCGATATGGCGACATTCCGTCCCAAAAGTACTCTCTTGATTTTTTTCTAGGTCAAAACCACTTACATACGGAAGATGGGATCAGGAGGTGGGATGTGCTAAGCACAACCCACTAGGGCGCATCCTAGTGTATTGTGCTCACCAGGGTGGCCCCCTCCGGTAGTTATTGGCTCCAATATTTCTTATATATTCAATAAAAATCCCCATGAAGATTCAACTCATTTGAAGATGTGAAGAATAGGTATCTCTGACATGCTTTTTTAGGTCCAACTTTCCAACTACCAATATTCTCCCTCTCTGTGCAAACCTTTCAAATTATGAGTGAAACGGCATTAGAAATACTCCATAAAGCATTATTATCCATAAAAACATTGTAAATAACAGTAAGAAATCATGATGCAAAATGGACGTATCAGGTGCTGGTGAAGATGTTGATGAATATTAATCCTCCCACGAAGAAGGAAGCGTTGGTGATGGCGATGGATTTGATATCCCCCTCCCAGAGAAGGATTTCCCTAGCAGAATCTAACTGCTAGAGTGCGAAAGGACCGCTGCCCAGGTTTCTGCCTCGAGATAGCGGCGCTTCGCCCTGAAAGGTTGCTTACGATTTTTTCTTGGGTAAAACACACCATATAGGAGAAGACGGGGGTCGGAGATGTTGGGGTCTACCGTAGGTGCATCACATGCAAATTAAAAAAAAATCCTACTTGTAGAACATCAAAGAACATGCTACGGAGATGGATACAAGACCGTTACCACTAGATGCACAATGCCATGCAGCAGAAGTAGAGTTGGGGCAGTGCGTTCGCGTGATCCGTCTCCTCCTCGTTTGATCTCCCTCAAAAAGTTGATCCGATCCCCCTCGAACAACTAGTCGTCGGATGCCATTTATAGGTTCGCCAGAGCGGCGCAGACGCACCACCTCTAATGGTATCCGCGCGTGCTAGAGGAACACGATGCGGAGGACTGCTAGGTCCCAACACACAGTCGTCGTCGGCGGTAAGTGGAGGTGGCTAGTTGCAACTCATGCAAATCCCCAATGACGGCACCAAATTGATCAACCAGATGGGTGTGCTGCACCTCCACTATATATAGGCACCCGTCGCGGGCTCAAGACTTGGGCCTCTCATGGATCCTAAATCCCATGTGTTCCTTCCCTTAAGCGTGCGACCCATTAGGTTCTCGTTCACTTAGTGACGAGTCAGATCACATCTGACTCGACCACTTGGTAGCAGCCTCTAGCAAGGTGTGGTGACTCCACCTGTCAGATGTAGCTGGTTAGGCGAACATGTACTTCAAAGTTCTATTCCCTTTGCCACATGATATATGTTGTCGTGCTCAAGGCGTCATGGTCATCCTTGTTGCATCACGACCTATTTCTCGTTTCGGTGAATCCGACCAACACTTTGGATTATCTCATAATCCTCATCGCATGGCCATGCTTATCCATGTCGTATCACTTGAGGGGCCTAGAGTATATCTCTCATGATCGGAGGGGAAAATCCCATCTTGCTCGACGATGTCTCGTAGCATGGGACTGGACAAGCCCGAAACCTACCTTTGTAACTACTTGACGTGGTTTGATACTGCGTCGGTATTGCCCCAAAGACGAAGGGATGATGTAGCACAACGACGGTAAGTATTTCTCTCAGTTATGAAACCAAGATATCAATCCATAGAGGAAGATCATGCATCTACGTAAACAACACCTACACACAAATAACAAATACTTGCAACCCAACGTGAAAGAGAGGTTGTCAAGCTCTCCAGGGTAATAAGATAGATTAGGTAATGATAGTTTTGGCAAATAGATCTCGCAAGAACACAAACTGAAACAAATAAACAAAAAGTCCAGCAAGGTATTTTTGGTTTTAATAGATCTGAAAACAAAAAGGAAATATAGTAGATTGGAAAGCAATATGTTGGAAAAGTAGACCCGGGGGCCGTAGGTTTCACTAGTGGCTTCTGTCATGAGTATAGCACACGACAGGTGAACAAATTATTGTTGGGCAATTGATAGAAGATCAAATAATGATGAAGATATCTAGGAAATGATCATTATATAGGCATCACGTCCAAGATAAGTAGACCGAAACTATTCTGCATCTACTTCTACTACTCTACACATCGACCACTATACAACATGCATCTAGTGTATTAAGTTCATTGGAAAACGGAGTAATGCAATAAGAACGGTGACATGATGTAGACAAGATCTATTCATGTAGGAATAGACCCCATCTTGTTATCCTTAAAGGCAATGATACATGCGTGTCTTGCTGCCCCTTATGTCATTGGAAAACAACACCACAAAATCGAACCCATCATAAAGTACCTCTTCCCATGGCAAGAAAAATCGATCTAGTTGGCCTAACTAAGCCAAAAATTCGAAGAAGAAATATGAGGCTATAAGTAATCATCCAAATAAGAGATCAAAGAAGACTCAAATCATATTCATACATAGAAACTGATCGTGAACTCAAAATTCAGCAGATCCCAACAAACACACCGCAAAAGTCATTACATCTAATAGATCTCCAAGAGACCATTGTATTGAGAATCATAGAGAGAGAGATGAAGCCATTTAGCTACTACCTAAGGAACCGTAGGTCTGTGGTGGACTACTCACGCATCATCAGAGAGGCACCTATGATGAGAGGATGAACCCCTCCATGATGGTGTTAGATTGGATCTTGAGGTTCTAGAACTTGCAGCGGCTGGAATTGTGTTTCGTTGACTCCTCTATTGTTTTCCAAAATATGTGAATTTATAGGCTTGATAGTCGGTTGAGGGGGTTCCCGAGGTGGGCACCCTCCACCAGGCTGTGCCCTGGTGGAGCGTGGCCACTCTGGGCCCCTTCTCCTGGTGCTCTTTGGCCCATCTTGGCTTTTCTGGTCCATAAAGATTGGCTTTTGGCTCCGTTTGGTACTGATTTTTTGTAAAGTAAAAAACAAGCGAAAACAACAACTAGCACTTTGGCACTACGTCAATAGGTTAGTCCCAATAAATGATATAGAGTTGCTATAAAATGATTATTGCTATAAAATGATTATTAAACATCCAAGATTGATTATATAACAACATGGAACAAGCAAAAATTATAGATACGTTGGAGACGTATTAGCATCCCCAAGCTTAATTCCTACTCGTCCTCGAGTAGGTAAATGATAAAAGCATAATTTTTGATGTGGAATGCTGCCTAACATGTTCATCGTATATTCCTTTCTTTGTAGTATGGACATTTGGACTTTTAGATGGTTCAAAAAAATAGTCTAGTTTTCACATGAAAACTTTAATACTCAAGCATATCAACAAGCAACCATGTCTTTCAAAATATCAACACCAAAGCAAGTTATCCCTAGTCCATCATGCTCAATCATTTATCCATCCACAATACACACTCAAATATTAGCTACACCTAATGCTCAAGTACAATCATAGTGCCTCCTAGTTGGTGCTTTATAAGAGAAGATGGAGACTCAAATTAAAAAATAAAAAATTGCATAAATTAAATAGATAGGCCCTTCGCAGAGGGAAATAGGGATTTGTAGAGGTGCAAGAGCTCAAGTGTTTAAATTTACAGAGAAAAATATTTTGGGTGGCATGCCTTTCCTGTCAACGAAAACAACCAAGAGATTTCAATATCTTTCCATACTAGATACATCATAGGAGGTTCCCAAACAGAAAATAAAGTTTATTCCTTTTTCCACCGTACTTTCACTTTCCATGGCTAGCCAAATGCACGCTTGCCTTCCATACCAACACTTTCCAAGGAATTTATTATTTGACAAGATAAAGTAAATGTTTTTTATTTTTCATTTTGGGATTGGACATCCCTATTATGTCGTACTCTCGTGCAATGACAAGTGAATAAACACTCATCTTGAGAATAACACATCTAGCATGGAAAAATATCGGTCACCCCTACCGTTTCATGAGTGGTACGATCACACAAAAGGGAAATTTTATTTTGAAATTTAGAGAAGGCACATACAAATTTGCTTGGAACGGCATGGAAATATCGTATATAGGTAGGTATGGTGTACTCATATGGCACAACTGGGTTTAAGTATTTTGGATTCACAAGTAGTATTTCCACTTAGAACAAGTGAAGGATAGCAAGAGATTGAGAAGCATCCAACCAAGAAAAGAAAAATCACATAAGCGAGCATTAACCATAACTAACACTGAATAATGCACCATAAGTAGGATCTAATTCCATAGCACAACTATTGACTTTCGTGCTTGCATAGGGAATCACAATCCTTAACACCAATATTCTTACTAAGCACAATTACTCACCAACATAACTCGCATATTACTATTATCATGTCTCAAACTGTTACAAAGAATAAAGTTTATTTTTTCCAATGATCTTCATGAAGGTTTTTATTATATCCCTCTTGAATATCTATCACTTTGGGACTAGTTTCATATATTGCAATTGCTTTTGACAAGCTCACATGAATATAAGTGAAGAACATGACCATACAAGTTTCATCTCTCAAAATAGTATAAGTGAAGCTTGAGAGGATTTATTTAAAATTAATAACTCTCAAATTAATATAAGTGAAGAATGAGAGAATTTATTCAAACATGTAAAATCACACCATGCTCAAAGAGATATAAGTGAAGCATAAGAGCAATTCTTTTGCTCAATAGATTTAAGTGAAGCAAAAAGAGCAATTCTAGAAAATCATAGAATAATTTTGGCTCTCTCAAATAGGTGTATGCAGAAAGTATAAAAAGCCAAATAAAGCAAATATACAAGACGCTCCAAGCAAAACTCATGATATGTGACGAATAAAAATATAGTTCCACCTAAAATACTGATGCTTGTTAGAAGAAAGAGGGGATGCCACTCGGGGCATCCCCAACATTAGTTGCTTGTTACTCTATGGATATTACCTTGGCGTGCTGTAGCGTCCCCAAGCTTAGTATCTTATTACTCCTTATTCCTTCATCCATCGTGATCTCACACAAAACATGAAAAGTTCAATCACACAAAAGTTAGTATAATAAAGCAAATTACCACTTTAGGTACTATTGTAAACCCATTCATATTTTATTGTTGCATTATACCTACTGTATTATAACTTTACCATGACTTGTATCCCCCATTACAAGCCATAGATTCATCAAAACACGCACATAATGCAACGAAAACAGAATCTGTTTTAGACAAAACAGTTTGTAGTAATATGTAGTTATATACTCTACCCATACTTATGGAACTCCCAAAATTATAAAACATTAATTAAATGTAGAGAATTTGTATAGATATACCGTGTTAAAATTTCAGATCAATATCATGTTCTAGTAAAAAATGAAAATTCGTGCACTGGGAACAAAGGTTCTGTTTCAGATTCAACATTGTTCTACTCATCTTATGGATCATCCTAAAGGCATTACTTGGCACAAACACTAAATAAAACATAAAAACACAATCATAACAGAATCATAATTGTGCAAAACACTAAAAAACTGAAAGGAAAAGATAAAAATAATTCATTCATTGGGTTGCCACCCAACAAGCGCTATCGTTTTACACCCCTAGTTAGGCATAGCACATGGTTTCAAGTAGTGTCATCCTTAGTTTTCACTCCATAAAAGGACCTCATGATTGATTCGTATGGTGGATTAATTCTTGTTCTAGGTAAGTGTTCCATACCCTTTATAAGAGGAAACTGAAACTTAATATTGCCTTCTTTCATTTCAATCACGACACCTATAGTGCGTAAAAACGGTCTACCAAGTATGATGGGACAAGACGGATTGAAATCAATATCAAGACCAATAAAATCAATGGGCACATAATTCCTATTTGAAATAATAAGAACTTCATTAATTCTTCCCAACAGATTTTTAATAGTAGAATCCACCAAGTGCAAATTAAGAGAACATTCTTCAATATTGGTAAGACCAAGCACGTCACATAGAGATTTCGGAATTGTGGAAACGCTAGCACCCAAATCACACAAAGAAATGCATTCATAATTTTTAATCTTGAATTTAATGGTAGGTTCCCACTCATCATGCATATTTCTAGGAATTTAAATCTCTAATTCCAACTTTTCTTCCAAGGATTTCATCATGGCATCAACGATATGTTTAATAAAAGCTTTATTTTGTTCATAAGCATGGGTTGAATTTATCATAGATTGCAGCAAAGAAATACAATCAACCAAGGAGAAACTCTCATAATTAAAGTCTTTGTAATCAAAAATAGTGGGCACATCACTAGTTAAAGTTTTGAACTCTCCAAACCCACTTTTATCAAAAATTTCGTCAAGATTTTCACCCTCAAAATCATTGGGACGCCCTCTAGCTAAAGTTGACTCTTCTTTAGTCCCTTTATCATCAATTTTAACATTAATAAATAAGGAATCAATAGAGCAAACACCAATCATTTTAAGATCTTCTTCAATGTTATGAAAGTAATCGCTAGAAAACGCTTTTTCTAAAAATTCTCATGTAGCTCTAAGCATAGCGGTTCTTTTCTTACTTTCATCCATATAAACATGTAGAGACTTAATTAATTCATTGATATTAGGTGGAAAAGCATGAAATTTGAGATTTTCTACATCATTGGAAGTTCTATCAATGCTTCTACACATATCATCAATATTATTCAACTTTTCTTCTATCGTAAGTATTAAAAGACTTTTGAGCATTGACAAATTCTTTAAAATTACTCTCAAGATCAGAGGTGTTCCTATTATTATTATTATTATTATTATTATTATTATTATTATTATTATTATCATCGTCATCATCATTATTATTATTATTGTTACCATCGGAATTACCATAATTATTATAGGAATTTCCAGGAAAAGGCCTAGGATTAAAATTACCTCTATAAACATTATTATTGAAATTGTTTCGAGAGATGAAATTCACATCTATGGAATAACTATTTTGCTCAATCAAAGTAGACAAAGGCACATCATTAAGATCAATCGGAGCATTTTTACTAGCAACCAACTTCATAAGAGCATCAACTTTTTCACTCAAAGTACTAATTTCCTCCACCGAATTAACATTTTTACTAGTAGGGCCCTTTCGGTATGCCATTTTCATTAATTTTCCAGAATATTATCTAGCAATTTGGTATCTTCACCCAATGTAATTTCCATAAAATTACCACCCGCGGCGAAATCTAAAAGATTTCTGGAGATAAAATTCAATCTCGCATATTTTTTTGTATGATTATTCAAAGATTTAAACCATGAGTAGGACAATTTCTTAGCATCACCTTCATTGTTTCCCAAGATTGTGCAACATGTTCATGCTAAAGCTGCTGAAAATTCATGATTTGAGTTCTAAGGGAAATAATTTTTGTGGGAGGAAATACTTAGTAATAATAGCGTCCTTGCACTTATCCCAAGAATCGATACTATTGCGAGGCAAAGAAGAAAACCAAATTTTTGCACGATCACACAACGAGAAAGGAAACAATTTCAACTTCACAATATCATTGTCCACATCATTTTTCTTTTGCATATCGCATAATTCCACAAAAGTATTTATATGGGATGTGGCATCCTCATTAGGAGTACCGGAAAATTGATCTTTCATGACAAGATTCAACAAAGCGGCATTAATATCAAAAAAACTCCACACTAGTGGCGGGAGGAGCAATAGGAGTGCTAATAAAATCATTAGTATTGGTATAGAAAAAATCACACAACTTGGTGTTTTCTTAAGTCAACGTGACAATGCAGACAAGAGCAAACAAGAGATCTGACGAGAAAAAGGCAAACGAATAAGAAAGGGCAAATAAAATGGCAAATTTGTGAAGTGGGGGGAGGAAAACGAGAGGCAAATAAAAAATAATGTAAATTGCAAGGAGATGAGATATGTGATTAGGAACCTGGTAAATGAGATCGTTTCCTCCCCGACAACGGTGCCAGAAATTCCTTTGACATGGCTTGAGACTGCATCGGTATTTCCCCAAAGAGGAAGGGATGATGCAGCATAGCAACAGTAAGTATTTACCTCAGTTATGAAACCAAGGTATCAATCCATAGAGGAAGATCACGCACCCACGCAAACAGCACCTACACACAAATAACAAACTTGCAACCCGGCACGAAAGAGAGGTTGTCAAGCTCTCTACGGTAATAAGATAGCTTAGGCAATGATAGTTTTGGCAAATAGATCTTGCAAGAACACACACAAAACTATAATAAATAAAAAAAAGGTGCAGCAAGGTATTTTTGGTTTTTTTGATTAATAGATCTGAAAACAAAAAGGCAAAATAGTAGATCGGAAAGCAATATGTTGGAAAAGTAGACCCGACGGGCATAGGTTTCACTAGTAGCTTCTCTCATGAGTATAGCACATGATGGGTGAACAAATTGCTGTTGGTTAATTGATAGAAGATCAAATAATCATGACGATATCCAGGCAATGGTCATTATATAGGCATCACGTCCAAGATAAGTAGACTAAAACAATTCTGCATCCACTTCTACTACTCTACACGTCGACTGCTATCCATCATGTATCTAGTGTATTAAGTTCATGGGAAAAGGAGTAAGGCAATAAGAATGGTGACATGATGTATAAAAGATCTATTAATGTAGGAATAGACCCCATCTTAATGGCAATGATACGTGCGTGCCTTGCTTCCCCTTCTGTCACTGGGAAAGAACACCGCAAGATCGAAACCATCGCAAAGCACCTCTTCCCATGGCAAGAAAAAACAACCTAGTTGGCCTAACTAAACCAAAGATTCGAAGAAGAAATACGCGGCTATAAGTAATCATGCAAATATGAGATCAAAGAAGACTCAAATCATATTCATGGATAGAAACTGATCATGAACTCCAAATTCATCGGATCGCAACAAACACACCGCAAAAGTCATTACATCAAACAGATCTCCAAGAGACCATTGTGTTGAGAATCATAGAGAAAGAGAGGAAGCCATCTAACTATTGCCTATGGACCCGTAGGTCTATGGTGGACTACTCATGCATCATCGGAGAGGGTGGACACCCTGGCCCCCTCTATTGGTGCTCTTTCGCCCATCTTGGCTCTTTTGGTCCATAAAAATTCTCCAAAAATTCCCGTAGCGTTTGGGCTCTGTTTGCTGCTGATTTTTTGTGAAGTAAAAAATAAGCAAAAACAGGAACTGGTACTTTGGCACTATATCAATAGGTTAGTCCCAAAAATGTAATAAAGTTGCGATAAAATGATTGTAAAACATCCAAGCTTGGTAATATAATAGCATGGAACAAGCAAAAATTATAGATACGTTGGAGACGTATCACTACCCAGTCATGGAGTAGCTTTTGGTCGGCCCAAAGCAAGTATGTCTCCATCCCGAGTACATGTGCCAGTTCAGGTCTTAGGACATAGAACGTATGTTGTACTCGAGACTCACAGATGACCTATTAATGCGTCTCATAGTTGGGTCTATCCAACTCATACCTTATCTCTACTCGGATCTGACTATGTCGAATCCAACCAGATCTTTGTGAGTCCATATTATCCGACAAGCATGCAATGTCACATGGTCAGTGAGACAGAACGATCCACCGTATCATATGCTAGTCTAATTGGTTGTGCATCCACACAACCCTTTTCGACTAGGGACCATTTAGGATAGTCATCATACAATGCATAGTATCACAAACAAGTCACATACTTGTTATTACACCTCATTGATAATGTCCAAGGACTATCGTTATTCATAAACACATAAGAAATATCATCATACATGATTGCCTCTAGGGCATATCTCCAACAGTCTCCCACTTGTACTAGAGTCAATCAAATAGACATAGTACGCACATTGCTCTAACATGCCCCTCGTGCTTGGGTTGTGGAAGTGGCTTATTCAACGGATCTGCAACATTTGCATCCATGTGAATCTTGCATAAACTAGTATGACCCTTCTCTACGAGCTTTTGTATCAAGTGATATTTTCAGTCTATGTGCCTGGTCTTGAGGCGTTGTATTGGCTCCTTGGCTTGTGGGATGGCACCTGAATTATCGTAATAAAGGTCCAACGGTTTTGAACAGCCCTGGAACACACCAAGATCCTCCAGGAACTTCTGAATCCAAACACCTTCCTTTGCGTCTTCACAAGCCGCAATGTATTCGGCCTGTGTTGTAGAGTCAGCCACCATATCTTGCTTGGAACTCGTCTAGCTCATTGCTCCTCCATTCATGACATACACAAACCAGTTTGCAATCGGCAATCACCCTTGATTGTTTCGAAACTAGCATCAGCTTAACCCTTTACGTAGAGCTCCTCCTGACCTCCATAAACTAGGAACATCTCTTTAGTCCTTTTTAGGTACTACAAGATAGTTTTCACCACTGCCTAGTGACTATTGCTACCTCTTGAGCTTGCGTTGGTTTTCCCTTGAAGTGGAAACGGTGATGCAGCTAAGTAGATAAGTATTTCCCTCGGTTGTTGAGAACCAAGGTATCGATCCAGTAGGAGGAACAAGCAAGTCACCCATGGACACCTACACAAACAATCAAACTCTTGCACCCAATGCTATAAAGGGGTTGTCAATCCCTTCACGGTTATTTGCAAGGATTAGATCTGATAGAAACAGATGTAAAAGATAGCGGAAAGTAAAAAGGTAAATAAATTGCAGCAAGGTATTTTTGGTATTTTTGGTTTATAGATCTGAAAATATATTATGGAAAGTAGACCCGGGGGCCATAAGTTCCACTAGAGGCTTCTCTCTTGAAGGAAAGTATCACGGTGGGTGAACAAATTACTGTCAAGCAATTGATAGAAAAGCGAATAATTATAAAGATATCCAAGGAAATGACTATGCATATAGGCATCACGTCCGTGTCAAGTAGACCGAAATGATTCTGCATCTACTACTATTACTCCACACATCGACCGACTCCTGCCTGCATCTAGAATACGAAGTTCATGAAGAACAGAGTAACACATTAGGTAAGATGACATGATGTAGAGGGATAAAATCAAGCAATATGATGAAAACCCCATCTTGTTACCCTTGATGGCATCAATACAATATATGCCTGCGTTATATCGACTAGAAGGGGGTGAATAGACAATTTTTACAAATTCATCACTTGAGGAATTTTAACTTGAGGAATTTGAAATGTGATGAATAACTTGCAGTAGAATAAGTACTCAAGTGCATGAGAAACATAGCAACAACATAGTCATGATGATGAAATGAACATGCACATATTACAGGTAGCATGATACAGGATAAGCAGGTGAGGAACAAGGTAACTTGAAGAATTTGAGATGAGGAAATTGTGAAAGTCTTTAGTCAATTCTTCAAAAAGTAACAATCAATTCCATCAACAAGTATACAAGGAATAGAGGGGTTGAGGAAATAGAACCAGGTAGCTTGATGAAGACAATGGTTTGATGACCTAGTTTCAATTGTTGTGACAGTCGTACGTCTGGTTTGGAGTGGCCTCGTATTTAAACCAAAGGACACACAGTCCCAGGACACACAGTCCTTACCGTATTCTCCTTGAGCTAAGGTCACAAAGTCCTCGCCCAACGCTCGTGGTAAGTCTTCAGGGTAGACTTCCAAAACCCTCACAAACTAGTCACCCGGCGATCCACAATTTATTGCTGGATGCTCTAGACCAAGGTCACTTTGTGATCCCCAATTGACTGCAGCATGCACTAGACCATGACACCTAACCGTCTGGAGGATACATAGTCCTCAAAGGTAACAAGCATCGGTTCCACACAGGAACAATCTCTTTAGTGATGCTCAATCACTTTGGGTTTGGTGGTTTGGATTTGGGTTTTTCCTCACTAATGATTTTCTCTCAAAGTCCTCGGAGGATGGGTTGCTCTCAAATGACAACTGTCAGTTCTCTCTCGGAGCAGCCAACTAACTAGTGGTTGTGGGGGGTGGCTATTTATAGCCAGGGTGCAAACTGACATGATAAGACATAAATGCTCCCAATGATATGACCGTTATGTAGATAAGATGATTGGGGACAGCTGGTGCTTAGCACATCAATGGTCAGAATTTCGAACTATGAAAGTCCTCAGGCTTATCATGTTCCTCACATGTAGGCAATTCACACTTGCGAAATCCTAACTCCTCAGTCAGATCAATTTCATCAGAGACCAGAAGAACTTCGTCTCTGTCACTGAAGAACTTGACTGAACTGCAAGATATTTCGAAAGGCTTCACTCGAAAGATTGGATAGGTTGAGGATTTTGAGTTGAGCATCAGTTGGAAATTTTCCTTAGTATTACCTCGGCCCCCTTTAACAGTACGGTGTTTCCTATGACTCAAAGAAAGGAAATGAAGCTACAAAAACAAATGTCTTCACGCTTCATAGTCCTCGTTCATATCTTCAAGGTCACACCAACTTCTTCATTTTCAAAGTCTTCAGGGAATACCAAAGTCTTCAGTTGAAAACATACATTTTAAGGGGTCGGTAATCTCCAAATATATCAAACTCCTCATCGACTTATAGAGCCTGTGTACACTCACAAACACATTAGTTCCTTAACCTATAAGTCTTCAATACACCAAAATCACTAAGGGGCACTAGATGCACTTACAATCTCCCCCTTTTTGGAGATTGATGACAAATAGGTTAAGTTTTCAACGGGGATATTAATATGAAGTGTAAGTACTGAGTTTGAGGAATTTGATTGCAAGATATAGAAGAACTCCCCCTAAAGATGTGCATATTTGAGGAATTTTCTTTGGACTACAAATGCACATGGAAGGTTGAAAACATGGAGAACTCCCCATATATCTTGTAATTCATACATGCATTTCAACATATGATATGAAGAATTTGAAATGCATGATGAAAATGGTGTCTGACGAAATTCACCATGCATGCATTAAGGTGCTTGAGTAAATAAGCATGCGGAAAGCAGTTCAAAATAGTCAGACCACCATCGGACTTAAGTTTACAACTCAAGCAACAAAAGCTTCAGAAGAGCAAGAGTTGTAACTTAAACAAAAAAATAGCCCATATATAGAGACCCTCTTGAAGACTAACTCAAATTTTCTCCCCTTTGTCATCAAAGACCAAAAGGGACAAAAAAGTGAGGACTAACGGCCCTTGAAGAATTTCATCTTGTTGGCGAGGAAGGAGCGCCAGTGGTGTCGGGGTCGTTTGTTGATGCAGGGCTGCCGCATGGTCGTCAACGTCCTCAGCTTCATCCGTCTCACACGATGAAGAATATGAACTTGTAACCAGTTGAGGAACTTGAACCTTCTTGAATTTCTTCTGAGGAGGATGAGACGAGTCAAAGTTTTGCCGAAATTCCATGTCTTTGAGTTCCTCAGGAGTCTTGAGATGTGTGAGAATGGCCCATGCGCGATCGAAGATTTCATGCACATAGTAGTGATTTTTCCTCACAGAGTTCTGCCTCACAGTCATGTTCTGAACAATTGAAGCAAATTGACGCTTCACCCAATTTCTATTGCGATCAACCTTCTAATGAAGACTTATGAGAAGCTCACGATTGGTCATGACACGAGGGGCGGACTATTGAGGCTTTTGCGCTAAGGCTTCTGCAGCAGAGTCCTGGGTAGCAGTGTCATCATTGGTGGAGTAAGATGCGGCTTTGCGAAACTGACCATCCAATGGACGAGTACCTTCATCAATGAAAGCTTTCCCTTTTACTTCAACTGAGGCAATTTTGCTCTTGAGGACTTCAATCGGAGGCAGAAAGCCGAAGTGATTTTGGAAGCCCGCCTTGAAGGGAACTGAAGACCTTGATCTGATGAATTTCATGATAAGGACACTGCAAGATTGAACCCAAAACTAAGCACTTCTCCCATCAAAGAATTACCAATATAGTTGGCCAAAACAAACCAATACCTCGAAGAGACTTGCAAAGATATGAAATCATGCATATAAGAATTTAGAAAAGACTCAAATAATATTCATGGATAATCTGAACATAAACCCACAATTCATCGGATCTCGACAAACACACTGCAAAAGAGTATTACATCGGATAGATCTCCATGAAGATCATGAAGAACATGGTATTGAAGCACAAAGAGAGAGAGAAGAAGCCATCTAGATACTAGCTATGGACCCGTAGGTCTGTGGTGGACTACTCACGCATCACCGGAGGGGCAATGTAGTTGATGTAGATGCCCTCCGTGATCGGATCCCCCTCTGTCAAATTACCGGAAAAGGCTCCCAGATTGGATCTCGCGGGAACGGAGGCTTCTCGTGGCGGAAAAGTATTTGTGTGGCTCTTTTTGGTATCGGGGGAATATTTGGGTATTTATAGGACGAAGATTAGGGCTAGGAGACCTGCCAGGAGGTGGCAAGCCTGCTAGGCGTGGTCAGGAGGGTGGCCGCGCCCCCTGGCTTGTGCTCTCCTGGAAAGGTCATTGCCTTGCACTCCAAGCCTGGTAGATCTCTTTCGTTCCAGAGAAAATCATTCTGAAGATTTTATTCCGTTTGGAGTCCGTTTAATATTCCATATCTGCAATACTCAAAAACAAGGAAAAAACAGAAACATGCACTAGGCTCTATATTAATAGGTTAGTCCCAAAAATAATATAAAATATCATATTAATGCATATAAAACATCCAAAACAGATAATATAATAGCGTGACACAATCCAAAATTATAGATACATTGGAGACGTATCAGCATCCCCAACCTTAATTCCTGCTCGTCATCGAGTAGGTAAATGATAAAAACAATTTTTTTGATGTGGAGTGCTACCTAACATATTTATCCATGTAATATTATTTATTTTGGAATGAATATTCAGATCTGTAAGACTCAAAACAAAAGATTAATGCTAACATAAAAACAATAATATTTCAAGCATACTAGCGAAGCAATTGTATATCTTCAAAATATAATGGCAAAATAAAGTTATCCCTACAATATCATATGGTATGGCTATGCTCCATCTTCCCCACACAAAGTATTTATATCATGCGCAACCCCGATGAAAATTCAAGCAATTGTTTCACACTTTTAGTTTCTCAAACTTTTTCAACTCTCACGCAATACATGAGTGCGAGCCATGGATATAGCACTATAGGTGGAATAGAATATGGTGGAGGTTGTGAAGGAAACGGAGAAGATGGTATCACATCAACTAGGCGTATCAACGGGCTATGGAGATGCCCATTAATAGATATCAATTTGAGTGAGTAGGGATTGCCATGCAACAGATGCACTAGAGGTATAAGTGTATGAAAGCTCAAAAGGAAACTAAGTGGGTGTGCATCCAACTTGCTTGCTCATGAAGACTTAGGGAAATTTGAGGAAGCCCATCATTGCAATATATAATCCAAGTTATATAATGAAAAATTCCCACTAGTATATGAAAGTGACAAAATAGGAGACACTCTATCATGAAGATCATGGTGCTACTTTCGAGCACAAGTATAAAAAAAACATAGTAACATTGTCCCTTCTCTCTTTTCTCTCATTTTTTTATTTTGGTGGGCATATAAGGCCTCTTTTTTTTATTTCGGCTTCGCTGGCCTATTTTATTTTCCATAAAGTCCGGAGTCTCGTCCCCACTTGTGAGGGAATCATAGCTTCCATCATCCTTTCCTCACATGGGACAATGCTCTAATAATGATGGTCATCACACTTTTATTTACTTAAAACTCAAGAATTACAACTCGATAACTAGAAAAAATTATGACTCTATATGAATGCCTCCGGCGGTGTATCAGGATGTGCAATGATCTATCATAGAGAATGACATCAAAAAATGAACAAGCCATGAAAACATCATGCTAGCTATCTTACGACCATGCAAAGCAATATGAAAACGATGGTGCGTGTCATAATAAATGGAACGGTGGAAGTTGCATGGAAATATATCTTGGAATGGCTATGGAAATGCCATAATAGGTAGGTTTATGGTGTTTGTTTTGAGGAAACATATATGGTGGCTGTTTTCAGGAAGGTGGGTTTATTGCACCGACGAAAGTTGTGCGGTACTAGAGAGGCTAGCAAAGGTGGAAGGGTGAGAGTGCGTATAATCCATGGACTGATGTTAGTCATAAAGAACTCACATACTTATGGCAAAATTATATTAGTCATCAAAGCAAAGTATTAGACACATGCCCTAGGGGATAGGTTGGTAGGTGTAAACCATCGCATGCTCCCGACCCTCACACAAAGGTCGACAATCTATAAACAAATCATGCTCCGACTTCCTTACATGACGGTTCACCATACGTGCATGCTACAGGAATCACAAACCTTTACACAAGTATTTTTACCAATTCACAATTACTTCCTAACCTAACTCTTATCATTACCATCTTTATACCTCAAAACTTTATGCAAGGAATCAAACTTCTCATAATACTCAATGCACTTAATATGGAAGTTTTTATTATATCCCTCTTGGATGCCTATTATATTAGGACTAAATTCATAACCTAAACCAATTACTATGCTGTTTAAAGACTCTAAAAATAATATAAGTGAGATACTAGAGTTCAATTATTTCTATAAAACCAAACACCACCGTGATCTAAAAAGGTATAAGTGAGGCACTAGAGCAAAATTGCCTATCTCAAAAGATATAAGTGAAGCACATAGAGTATTCTAATAAATTCACGATTAATGTGTGTCTCTCTCAAAATATGTGTGCATCAAGGATGATTGTGGCAAACTAGAAAGTAAAGACTCATATCACACAAGACGCTCCAAGCAAGACACATATCATGTGGTCAATAAAAATATAGCCTCAAGTAAATTTACCGATGGATTGAGGACGAAAGAGGGGATGCCTTCTGGCGCATCCCCAAGATTAGACTCTTTGGCATCCTTGAATATCACTTGGTCTGCCTTGGGCATCCCCAAGCTTAGGATCTTGCCACTCCTTATTCCATAGTCCATCAAGTCTTTACCCAAAACTTGAAAACTTCACAACACAAAACTTAACAGAAAACTCGTGAAATCCGTTAGTATAAGAAAATAACTCACCACCTTAGGTACAATTGTGAACTCATTATTTATTTATATTGGTGTAATACCTACTGTATTCTAACTGCTCCATGGTTCATACCCCCCGATACAACCCATAGATACATCAAAATAGGTACACAACTCAAAGAAAACAGAATTTGTCAAAAACAGAACAGTCTCTAGCAATCTAAAAACTTTGTATACTTATGTAACTCAAAAAATTCTGAAAAATGAGGAAAACCTTGGAAATTTGTATATCAATCTTTTTTAAACATTTCAGACTCATTCTATGCTCTGGAAAAATTATAAAATTCCTGGACTGGGCGCAAAAGTTTTTGTTTTTCAACAACATCAAATCAACAACCACCATACACCATCCCAAAGGTCTTACTTGGATCAAAAACTAATTAAAACAACAAAAAAAACAATTACTACAGAAGTAATAATGTGGGAAACACTCAAAAAATAAGCAAAAACAGAACATCAAAATAAAATAGGGTTGCCTCCCAACAAGCGCTATTGTTTAACGCCCTTAGCTAGGCAAAACGCAATAGATCTAGGTATTGCCATAATAGTGAGGGAGATCTTCTCATACTCCATTATTTCAGCGGCAAGTTTCCTTTGTGGCAAACAAAAATAATCAAAATGGCTAAAGTTAATAGGATAAGGATCCTTAAGATCAAGTGCGGGAGGGATAGGTTCCTCCTTTGGCCCCCTATAGTGTATAACCAATTCATCATTACAAGCTTTCCTTTGGGTGAAGGTCATAAGCCTTTTTCTTAGTATGAACTCTAATCTGTTGTTTTGTATAGAAAAATTATCATTGAGTTTAGAAATCTTATCAACCAAAACCTCAGTAGGGACCCTTTTTCTCAAATTTTCATTATGAGCAACATAATCGGGGGTTTCCATCTCATTATCTCTTCTAAATTAAAAAGGATCTCCTCTGTGGGGGGACATCCACCATTAATTTTATAATGAGAAAAAAATTCACTAGCCTCTTTCATGATAAATCTAAACTCGTGGGCAAGGAATATAGTGGTGTAACATCCCAAAATTTCATTTTGGAATGTTATGAAATATAGCTATGCATCATCATCACTTTGTTTAAATGTAATGAATTTGTTGAAGTGCTTCTTTTGAAATTCTGAAAGGCCACTTCAATTTGTTCCATGTCTTTGTTTCACCTATTTGAAAACCTTTGGAAATATTCAAAGAAAGAGGGGAGTAACATGGCACTCCACACCAGGGGCATCTTGGTGAAATATTTGAGCAATAAAACCAAGGGGTTATTTGAAAGTTTATCTTAAAAGGATTTAAAATCAATTAGGCATTTTTTCTGAAAATAAATTTTAAAAAGATATTCAATATGACAGAGGAAAAATGTTCATTAAATAGCATCAATTAGGCATTTTTTTTCTTTTTCTTTTCTGTTTTAAAAAACAGAATGTATTCTGTTTTTGTTTTTATCATATCTTTTAAAATATTTTGTGTTTTTAGTTGATTCTTTTTGCATTAGTTCACAAATTTGTTGTAGTTTTGTCTGTATGCTTAGATTTCAAAATTGAAATTTAAATTTTGAATCTAATCAAATTTGTTTAAATTACTAAAATTTGTATAACTAGAGTTTAAAAATATAGTTTTGTATGAATCTTTTTGCCACTGATTTGTATTAGTTAGAATTATCATCCTACATAGTTTGAGAATTTTTAGGATGAATTTGGTTAGGGTTTTTAACAAAAACAGAATATGTTTAGAGTTTAGTTAATTTGATTTTAGTCTAGTTTGAACCTGATTTAGTTTAACTTTTTTTTTAGATTTCATTAGGTTCTGTTGATTCAACATTAGGTGTATTATTTTTTGTTAATAAAATATATATTTTTTTCAATTTGTTTTGTGCTCTACTTTGAATAGGTACATCTTATTTTCACCTTTAGTATTGTTTAGAAAAAAGTTTTGTAGTAACTCTTTTTGCACAAAATTAGTTTTATAATGAAATACTTTCTGTTTTCAAATAAAAAATTTGTATTTACTTTTCTGTTATCTAAATGCCTAGTTGTTCCAAACAAATTTTTGACTTGTTATGTCTTAGTAGAGATTTTGACACCAAAATTCTTAGAGTCTTATACTTTAAGTGATTTCTTCTTTTTGATTGTGCTATTGTTTGTTGAAGTATTTGTTTACCTTGCTGTTGTATGAATTGTATTGTGTTTATGCTTATTATGTGCTTTGTTTGATTTGTTAGATTATCCGGAGTGCGAAGCTTGTTATCTAGAGTCACTTGAATACGAGGATCGTCAGCAAGGCAAGTCACTTTGACCATGTATACCTATGTTTTTATTGCATTAGTTCTACCATCTCCCCAATTGCATGCAAAGTAGGTAATTTGGAAACTTGGTTACTTGATGTAGTATCATGTGGTAGGCACCCCTCAACCCTTTGGCACATTGGCCCAGGGAAACGTTGATTTAAATTTTGCTATGCTATTAGTAGACGGGGTTGGTTGTGTGATTCATTAGAGTTGCGAGTTAATAATTTCAAGACCTACAAGATGATCAAGTCTTCAAGACTCCGAGTTTTCGACATACCTCTGGGTGGATGATGGTTGAACGGCGCCCTGGAGAAACCAGTGGTTAGCCTAGATGTTGCTGGAGAAGTGCCAGTATTCATGCGGAAAGGTCCACCCAGGCACAAAGAGATGGATGGATGCTTCAAGACCCAAGGCTTACCTGCACAGCCACAAGCCATTATGGGCTCTGGCTTGGTTGGATATCGTGGTGACCCTGGACAGGCGGTGCTACGAGATGTAGAAGAATGGTAGGAAAGGACGGGCACCGACAGAGTCTTGGGGAAACCCTTTAGAAGACCATGTTTTGGTCATCCGTTTCTCAAACACCTTGAAGTGCGAGAAATCCAATGAAGGCGATCAAATCTTGTGGGGAACGTGTGCAAAACTCTGCAGAGTACCCAAACCTAATCGATTAGCCGTGTCCACGGTCATGGACAGTTTGAGCCAAAGGAACTGGAACTATCTGGAACTCTCAACACAAATAATTACATTGATGTGGGTTTATTAATGACAACTTGGGTATGAGAATTGGTTGGTGGAAACATCTCATTAATCAACCAACATTGTAGTAATTATGCGTTTGCCCTCTCTTGTTGTAGGAAAATTTTGGCTTTATGCAAAACCTACTACCCCACTTGCCATATATGCATCTAGAATAGATGATTACTTTACACCCCCTCTTTTGTGACATTGCCGGCATATTCAATATGCTGACCTATATGGCTGCAACGTATCATGTTGCAGAGTACTTTTCCGACCAGGAGTGAGGATACGTTCTACGCTCGGTGAGATGCCCTTGGAGTCAGATGGACTCAACTACCTTTCAAGCTTCCGCAAGATTAGTTATTCTCATGAGTTGGCCTTCAGCCACTTTATTGTAATTCTTATTGTAATAAAGGACTCGATATGAGATTTTTCGATTATTAAAGTTGTGTGATTTCACTTTGATATATACATTGATGTACCGTGTGTGTATCAGCATGATCTTGGGATGGTATAGAAACACCGGAGATTCGACCTTTCAGGTTGGGTCGCTGCAGAAATGGTATCAGAGCACACGGTGACCGTAGGACGTAACCTCTAGGATTGGAAAAGCCTTAGGATTTATTTCTCTTTTGCATTTAAAATTCTTATACTCTCATCTACTCGTTTCTGACTTCCCTCCGACTTATTTCAAAATTTATAGATGGCCACCTTCATCCCAGTTTTGATCACGGAGTTTTGTCATTCTGACGCGACGATGCCCTTTGGCAAGGAACTGATGAGGATCATCAGGGACGTAAGGATTGCCTTGCCAAGCATCATCGGGACTCCTATCATGTCATTTCCACAAGACGAACGCTACAGGATCGAGGTGCACATCCCCGGGAAGACCTTTGGAAATCGTAAGGAACCCAACGACTTCAAGTTTGTGGCACCCAGCTGGATACTTGGGAGAGACATGGCAATTCACCGTGCCCTTGGACGTATTCAGGAGGAATATAGGGGTGGACCCATTTCACCAGGACTCAGCATGGTTTGTCGCAGGGATGCCAATGGAAATATCATAACCACTCCCACTGAAGACACCACCATTTCCTATATCTAGACTTTGGAGACGCACATCAGGACCTTGGAGCTTCGGGTACATGCCGACACGAAGACGATCAAGAGGCTGAATAACCGCGAGATTGACCTCGAAGCTGACCTACGGGAAGCCAAGTACGAGCATGAGTATGAAGTGAAGGATCTATTAGAGAGGATCAATAAGCTGAACACTCGCATTGCAACTCTGGAGGAACAGATGGATATGGGTGAAAATCTTCATCCGGAAGGAGACATGGCTCCCTTGATCAGCAACGATGATGACTATGAGGAGAGCGTCACCGGAGGAGGCCACTTCACCATGTACTTTTGAGGAGAACTTTAGTTATGCCCCCATGTATCTTTATTTTCGTCATTAAAGCGTAGGTCGATGCTTAGTTTGATTTGGCGATCTGTATCTCGATTTTTGAACCTTGAGTTGAATAAATGAATGAGTGCTCGGTTAAATTCCCTCATAGGAGTTGTTCAGGAGGAAGTGCCGGTTGTACAAGACTTTCCAGAGGTATTCCCGGAGGAATTACCAGGCATGCCACCAGATAGGGAGATTGAGTTTCTGATAGAGCTACTACCAGGAACAACCCCATTTTCCAAGAGACCCTATCGGATGCCCGCAAATGATTTAGTAGAAATCAAGAAGCAAATTAAGGAGCTATTGGATAAGGGATATATTCATCCAAGTTCTTCACCTTGGGGAGCCCCAGTTCTTTTGGTGGAGAAGAAAGATAAAACCTTGAGGATGGTGGTCGATTATCGTGCATTGAACGAGGTAACTATCAAGAATAAGTACCCTCTGCCGATGATTAATGACCTATTTGATCAGCTAGTAGGCGCCAAAGTATTCTCCAAGATCGATCTTCGATCAGGGTATCACCAACTGAAGATTCGTGAACAAGATATACCCAAAACAGCCTTCACCACAAGGTATGGCTTATATGAGTATACGGTCATGTCCTTTGGTTTGACTAATGCTCCTGCCTACTTCATGAATATGATGAACAAAGTGTTTATGGAATATTTGGACAAGTTTGTCGTGGTGTTTATCGATGAAATTTTGATATTCTCCAAGAGCGAGGAAGAACACAAGGAACACTTGCGTTTAGTTCTGGAGAAGCTTAGAGAGCATCAGTTATATGCCAAGTTAAGTAAATGTGAATTTTGGCTGACGGAAGTCGGATTCCTTGGACACATTATTTCCGGAGAAGGAATAGCAGTAGACCCCGCTAAGGTTGAAGCAGTCACTGAGTGGAAGTCACCCACCTTAGTTAAGGAGATCCGCAGTTTTCTCGGACTTGCCGGATATTACCGGAGATTCATTGAGAATTTCTCAAAGATTGCCAAGCCCATGACAGAATTGTTGAATAAAGAGTCTAAGTATATCTGGACTGAGGAATGTGAGGCCAGTTTCCAGGAGTTGAAGAAACATTTGGTCACAGCCCCAGTGTTGATACTGCAAATATTCGGAAGGACTTCCAAGTTTATTGTGACGCATCACGTCAAGGACTTGGAGGAGTACTCATGCAGGAGGGAAAAGTTGTAGCCTATGCATCTAGACAGCTACGACCCCATGAGTTGAATTATGCCACCCATGATTTGGAAGTAGCAGCCGTAGTGCACGCACTCAAGACTTGGAGACATTTCCTTATCGAAAATAGTTGTGATGTTTACACTGATGATAAAAGCCTGAAATATATCTTCACCCAGAAGGAGTTGAACCAAAGACAGAGGGGATGGTTAGAGTTAATCAAGGACTACGACATGAGACTGCATTACCATCCAGGAAAGGCAAATGTTGTGGTTGATGCTTTGAGTCGGAAGAGTTATGTGAACACACTCATAGCCGGAGGATTACCCCAGGAGTTAACCAATGATCTCAGAGAGCTTCGGTTAGAGATAGTTCCAAAAGGATATATTGCCACACTAGAGATTCAGTCCACCTTGACCAAAAGAATTCGTGAATCCTAGAAATCGGACAAGGAGATAGCTGAGATAAAGCAGAGAATGAAAGAAGGAAAAGCTAAAGACTTTCGTGAAGATGAACAAGGTACTCTATGGTTTGAGAACCGAATCTATGTGCCCAATGACCTAGAGCTCAGGAAGTTGATACTTCAAGAAGCCCACGATTCACCATACTCAATACACCCAGGCAACACCAAGATGTACGTGGATTTGAAGGAAAGTTACTGGTGGACAGGTATGAAGAAGGATATTGCCGAACATGTTGCGGTATGTGATGTTTGCCAGCGAGTAAAGGCGGAACATCAGAAACCAGCAGGGTCACTCCAACCTCTGCCGATACCCGAGTGGAAATGGGATAAGCTTGGTATGGACTTCATCGCAGGACTACCTAGGACCCGTTCAGGATATGATTCCATTTGCGTAGTGGTCGATCGCTTAACCAAGGTGGCTCATTTCATTCAAGTGAAGACCACCTATACCAGTGCTAAGTTAGCCGAGATATATATGACCAAGATCGTATGTCTGCATGGAGTTCCGAGGAGTATCGTATCAGATAGAGGAACACAATTTACCTCAAAGTTTTGGCATCAGTTACATGAAACTTTGGGTACAAGACTGGAATTCAGTACAGCTTTTCATCCACAGACCGATGGACAGACAGAGAGAGTCAATCAGATCTTGGAAGACATGTTGAGAGCCTGTGCACTAGACTATGGGTCTAGTTGGGATGACAACTTACCTTACGCAGAGTTCTTGTACAACAACAGTTATCAGACTAGTCTGAAGATGGCCCCTTTTGAAGCTTTATACGGAAGGAGGTGCAGAACACCATTGATGTGGGATGGTGTTGGAGACCGAAAACTCTTTGGTCCCGATCTTATCTGAGATTCTAAAGAAAAGGTCAAACTGATTAGAGATCGACTCAAGATAGCTCAATCCAGGCAGAAGAGCTATGCTGATAGCAAACGCAAGGAGGTGACATATGAAGTGGGATATCGAGCATATCTTCGTGTGTCCCCACTTAGAGGAATCAAGAGGTTTGGTGTTAAAGGAAAGTTAGCACCCAGATTCATAGGCCCCTACAAATTTCTTGAACGTAGAGGCGAAGTTGCATACAAGCTAGAATTGCCGGAAGGACTGTCCGGAGTTCATGATGTTTTCCATGTTTCCCAGCTGAAGAAATGCCATGCTGAGATGGTTGATATTCCTTTGAGAGACACAGTGCCCCTAGAGGCCATACAACTTGACAGTGACCTAACCTACGAGGAGAAGCCTGTTAGAATCCTCGAGACTACCAACAAAGTTACTTGAAGCAAGACCATCAAGTTCTGTAAGGTTCTGTGGAGTCACCACACCGAGGAAGAAGCCACCTGGGAACGCGAAGATCTTCGTAGAGACCACCCCCACCTATTTTCTAGCCAACCCGAATCTCGAGGGCGAGATTCATCTTAAGGTGGGTAGGTTTGTAACATCCCAAAATTTCATTTTCGAATGTTATGAAATATAGCTATGCATCATCATCACTTTGTTTGAATGTAATGAATTTGTTGAAGTGCTTCTTTTGAAATTCTGAAAGGCCATTTCAATTTGTTCCATGTATTTGTTTCACCTATTTGAAAACCTTTGGAAATGTTCAAAGAAAGAGGGGAGTAACATGACACTCCACACCAGGGGCATCTTGGTGAAATATTTGAGCAATAAAACCAAGGGGTTATTTGAAAGTTTATCTCAAAAGGATTTAAAATCAATTAGGCATTTTTCTGAAAATAAATTTTAAAAAGATATTCAATATGACAGAGAAAAAATGTTCATTAAATAGAATTAATTCTCCTGATCATTTTGATATATATATTTCCTATGTTTGGAAATATTTTGAATGCATTAAAAGAGTTTTTATTGCTCTGGAAATAGAAAAGGAAATAATTTAAACCGAACCGGGCCGACCCACAGCCTTTAAGACCCGAAATTAGTCCGGGTCGGCCACCGACACGCTAACCACGCATCCCACCCTCACTGGCGTGCGGGACCCACCGTCCGACCACAGCGTTAACACGCTCGTCCCCTTCCCCGCGCCCGACGACGTCGCTGGCGATCTCTCCGCCGCAGATCTCGCCCCTTGTGCCCTTCCCGACCACCGCACCGCCCCTATATAAATCCCCATCGCTCCGCTCTCCGTTCCACCCCCGAAACCCCCTCTTCCCTCGCCGGAACGCTGCCCCACACCTCGCCGGAGTTCGGCACCCAACCGGACCTCCCCGAGCTCGTGCCCGTCGCCACACTCACCCCCAGCCCCCTTCGACGCCACCAATCGACATCGGAGACTCACCGCCGTCGTTTGAAGCTCTCGGACGCTGCCCCGACCACCGCACCATCGTCCCCGAGCACCTCCGACCACCTGCCGCCGCCGACCTCGCCGGAACCCCGACCCCCACCGTTGTAAGTCACCACATCTCGTCGTAGCCGTCCGATCCCAATCCAACGCACGAGATTAGATCACATTCAACCCCGAACCGGTACGCGTTAAGTCTCAGCCAACCACTCGCTAGCTCCCGCACGCACGCCCTCGCGGCCAATCACAGCATGCCACGTAGACCCTGTCCGATCGATAGAACGTTTTTCTTTTTATTTTCTGTTTTAGAAAACAGAATGTATTCCGTTTTTGTTTTTATCATATCTTTTAAAATATTTGGTGTTTTTAGTTGATTCTTTTTGCATTAGTTCAAAAATTTGTTGTAGTTTATGTCTGTATGCTTAGATTTCAAAATTGAACTTTAAATTTTGAATCTAATAAAATTTAATTAAATTAATAAAATCTGTATAACTAGAGTTTCAAAATATATTTTTGTATGAATCTTTTTGCCACTGATTTGTATTAGTTAGAATTATCATCCTACATAGTTTGAGAATTTTTAGGATGAATTTGGTTAGGGTTTTTAACAAAAACAAAATCTGTTTAGAGTTTAGTTAATTTGATTTTAGTTTAGTTTGAACCTGATTTAGTTTAACTTTTGTTTTTAGATTTCATTAGGTTCTGTTGATTCAAAATTAGGTGTATTATTTTCTGTTAATAAAATATATATTTTTCAATTTGTTTTGTGGTCTAGTTTGAACAGGTATATCTTATTTACACCTTTAGTATTGTTTAGAAAAAAGTTTTGTAGTAACTCTTTTTGCACAAAATTAATTTTATAATGAAATACTTTCTGTTTTCAAATAAAAATTTTGTATTTACTGTTCTGTTATCTAAATGCCTAGTTGTTCTAAACAAATTTTTGACTTGTTATGTCTTAGTAGAGATTTTGACACCAAAATTTTTAGAGTCTTATACTTTAAGTGATTTCTTCTTTTTGATTGTGCTATTTTTTGTTGAAGTATTTGTTTACCTTTCTGTTGTATAAATTGTATTGTGTTTGTGCTTATTATGTGCTTTGTTTGATTCGTTAGATTATACGGAGTGCGAAGCTTGTTATCTAGAGTCACTTGAATACGAGGATCGTCAGCAAGGCAAGTCACTTTGACCATGTATACCTATGTTTTTATTGCATTAGTCCTACCATCTCCCCAATTGCATGCAAAGTAGGTAATTTGGAAACTTGGTTACTTGATGTAGTATCATGTGGTAGGCACCCCTCAACCCTTTGACACATTGGCTCCGGGAAACGTTGATTTAAATTTTGCTATGCTATTAGTAGACGGGGTTGGTTGTGTGATTCATGAGAGTTGTGAGTTAATAATTTCAAGACCTACAAGATGATCAAGTCTTCAAGACCCCGAGTTTTCAACATACCTCTGGGTGGATGATGGTTGAACGGCGCCCTGGAGAAACCAGTGGTTAGCCTAGATGTTGCTGGAGAAGTGCGAGTATTCATACGGAAAGGTCCACCTAGGCACAAAGAGATGGATGGATGCTTCAAGACCCAAGGCTTACCTGCACAGCCACAAGCCATTATGGGCTCTAGCTTGGATGGATATCGTGGTGACCCTGGACAGGCGGTGCTACAAGATGTAGAAGAACGGTAGGAAAGGATGGGAACCGACAGAGTCTCGGGGAAACCCTTTAGAAGACCATGTTTTGGTCATCCGTTTCTCAAACACCATGAAGTGCGAGAAATCCAACGGAGGCGATCAAATCTTATGGGGAACGTGTGCAAAACTCTGCAGAGTACCCAAACCTAATCGATTAGCCGTGTCCACGGTCATGGACAGTTTGAGCCAAAAGAACTGAAACTATCTGGAACTCTCAACACAAATAATTACATTGATGTGGGTTTATTAATGACAACTTGGGTATGAGAATTGGTTGGTGGAACCATCTCATTAATCAACCAACATTGTAGTAATTATGCTTTTGCCCTCTCTTGTTGTAGGAAAATTTTGGCTTTATGCAAAACCTACTACCCCACTTGCCATATATGCATGTAGAATAGATGATTACTTTACACCCCCTCTTTTGTGACATTGTCGGCATATTTAATATGCTGACCTATACGGCTGCAACGTATCATGTTGCAGAGTACTTTTCCGACCAGGAGTGAGGATACGCTCTACGCTCGGTGAGATGCCCTTGGAGTCAGATGGACTCAACTACCTTTGAAGCTTCCGCAAGATTAGTTATTCTCATGAGTTGGCCTTCAGCCACTTTATTGTAATTCTTATTGTAATAAAGGACTCGATATGAGATTTTTCGATTATTAAAGTTGTGTGATTTCACTTTGATATATACATTGATGTACCGTGTGTGTATCAGCATGATCTTGGGATGGTATAGAAACACCGGAGATTCGACCTTTCAGGTCGGGTCGCTACAAGTGGCAGCACGCTTAACGGAAGAATGCTAAAAATTAGAGAACTTCAGAAAAATCCTTTGTATGCAAGGGTGCTTATGAACAAATTGCCTCTCAAGCTCAATTATTAACAGAGTTATAGCATCCACAAGACTATTCGTTTTATTGAGAATGGACCCTCCTATGGTAGGAAGCGTTCCTGCACAAGTAAAGAAATCTTGAATAACACCTTTTCCAATGATATTACCACTACCTATGCGGAATTTTTTTGTATGTGTGATAGTAGGTTCTTCATGAGGGATGTCATTAGCAAAATCATCAAAATTCCCCTCAAGATTATTATTATCCTTTTCAATGAAAGTATCCTCAGATTTCGACATGGTGGAAAGGAATCGATCTAGCACGCAAGCAAACAAAAGGCTACTGAAAAGGCGAATGAAAGAAGGGTGAATAAAAAGGCAAATCTTTTTGGCAATTTTTGAAAATTGTTTTAGTAGTGGGGAAGAGGAAAACGAGAGGCAAATGGCAAATAAAGTAAATGCAAGAGATGAGTTTGTGATGGGTACTTGGTAGGATTGATGTGTATCCTCCCCGGCAACGGCGCCAGAAATCCTTCTTGCTACCTCTTGAGCTTGCATTGGTTTTCCCTTGAAGAGGAAAGGGTGATGCAGCGAAGTAGATAAGTATTTCCCATAGTTGTTGAGAACCAAGGTATCAATCTAGTAGGAGGAACAAGCAAGTCACCAATGGATTCACCTACACAAACTATCAAACTCTTGCACCCAACGCTATAAAAGGGTTGTCAATCCCTTCACAGTTATTTTCAAGGATTAGATCTGGTAGAGATAGATGTAAAAGATTGCAGAAAGTAAAAAAGGTAAATAAATTGAAGCAAGGTATTTTGGTATTTTTGGTTTATAGATCTTAAAATATATTATGGAAAGTAGACCCGGGCCATAGGTTTGACTAGAGGCTTCTCTCTTGAAGGAAAGTATAACGATGGGTGAACAAATTACTATCGAGCAATTGATAGAAAAGAGAATAATTATGAAGATATCCAAAGCAATTATTATGCATATAGGCATCACGTCCTTGTCAAGTAGACCGAAATGATTCTGCATCTACTACTAATACTCCACACATCGACCGACTCCTGCCTCCATCTAGAGTATTAAGTTCATGAAGAACATAGTAACGCATTAGGTAAGGTGACATGATGTAGAGGGATAGACTCAAGCAATATGATGAAAACCCCATATTGTTACCCTTGATGGCAACGATACAATACGTGCCTTGCTACTCCTACTTTTTCACTCAATGAGGACAAGATTGAACCCAAAACTAAGCACTTCTCCCATTGCAACAATTACCAATCTAGTTGGCCAAACCAAACCAATAACTCAAAGAGACTTGCAAAGATATGAAATCATGCATATAAGAATTCAGAAAAGATTCAAATAATATTCATGTATAATCTGAACATAAACCCACAATTCATAGGATCTCGAGAAACACACCGCAAAAGAGTATTACAACGGATAGATCTCCA
This sequence comes from Hordeum marinum, assembly GCA_022496015.1. NCBI lineage: Eukaryota > Viridiplantae > Streptophyta > Magnoliopsida > Poales > Poaceae > Hordeum > Hordeum marinum. Next base: position 136,895,863 of record CM039677.1, on the reverse strand, counting down.
TGAACATCATGAGGAACATGATATTGAAGCAGAAAGGGAGAGAAGATGCCATCTAGCTACTAGCTATGGACCCGTAGGTCTGTGGTGGACTACTCACGCATCATCGGAGGGGCAATGGAGTTGATGTAGATGCCCTCCGTGATCGGATCCCCCTCCGGCAGATTACCAAAAAAGGCTCAAGATTGGATCTCTCCAGAACGGAGGCGTCTGGCGGCGGAAAAGTATATGTGTGGCTCTTTTTGGTATTGGAGGAATATTTGGACATTTATAGGACGAAGATTAGGGATAGGAGACCTGCCAGGAGGTGGCAAGCCGGCTAGGCGCGGCCAAGGGGATGGCCGCGCCCCCGGGCTTGTGACCTCCTGGCAAGGTCCTTGCCTTGCACTCCAAGCCTAGTAGATCTCTTTCGTTCCAGAAAAAATCATTCCGAAGATATTATTCTGTTCGGACTCCATTTAATATTTCATATCTGCAATACTCAAAAACAAGGGGAAAATAGAAACTGGCACTGGGCTCTAGAATAATAGGTTAGTCCCAAAAATAATATAAAATAGCATATGAATGCATATAAAACATCCAAAACAGATAATATAATAGCATAACACAATCTAAAATTATAGATACGTTGGAGACATATCAACTATCACCTGGGTCGGATCGGTATCTACTTGTTAAGCTTATTGCATAGGCCAAACATCAGGCCATGTACATAGCATGGCACACATGATGGATCCTATTTGCCGAGGCATATGGAATCCTACTCATCCGGTTTCACTCATCGGAAGTCGTAGGACTCTGAGTCTTGCTTAGCCTTATACCATGTGAGACGGGCAACAACCCCTTCTTGGCCTCACTCGTGTTGAACCTCTTCAACACTTTGTCTATTTACATGCTCTGGAACAAGCCAATCAACCTTCTTGATCTATATCTATAGACCTTGATGCCTAAAATGTACACTTCCTCTCCAAGGTCTTTTATCGAAGACTTGCCATTCAATGATTCCTTGACTAAGTTTAACAACGAAACGTCATTTCCGATCAGCAGTATGTCATCCACATACAAGATCAAAAATACTATCGAGCTCCCACTAGACTTCTTCTATAAACAATAGTCCTCTTCGTTTCTTGATGAAACCAAGGTCAACTATGACTTCATCGAAACGAATATTCCAACTTCGAGCTACTTGCCTCAATCCATAAATGGATCTCTTGAGCTTGCATATTTTACGAGTGTTAGTCAGATCAACAAAACCTTCGGACTGTATCATGTATACATCCTATTTTAAATTTTCATGAAGGAAAGCCATTTTGACATCCATCTGCCATATCTCATAATCAAAGTATGCAGTTATAGGTAGTATGATCCTTACCGACTTCAGCATCGCTACCGGCGAGTAGGTCTCATCATAGTCAATTTCTTGAACTTGTACATAACCTTTAGCGACAAGCCGAGCTTTGTGGACATGAACATTTCCATCCACATAGGTATTCTTCTTAAAGACCCACTTGTAACCTATGGCTACTAAGCCAGGTGGCGGATCAACCAAGTCCCAGACTTGGTTGTCATCTTTGGACTTTAACTCATATCTCATGGTTTCTAGCCATCCCTCGGAATCTGAGCTCACCATCGCTTCTGCATACGTGGCCGGCTCATCGCTTTCTAGCAACAACAAATCACGCACTTAGCGCAATCTTTCTGACCTCCGTGGCTCTCGTGTCGACTCCACTACGGGTTCTCTAACCAAATCCAATATGATCACATCATTAGCCGAGTCGCCCCCGAGTGGCTCTCAAATTTCTTTGAGTCGCACCGTTCTCCCACTGGCCTCCCGACTGAGAAACTCCTTCTTTAGGAAAACCCCATTCCGAGCAACAAACAATATGTTCTCTTCTCAGCTGTAGAAGTTGTATCCCAAGGTCTCCCTTGGATATCCCACGAATATGCATTCATCCGACTTGGGTGTAAGCTTGTCCGACATGAGGCGCTTGACAAATGCTTCACAACCCCAAATCTTTAGAAAAGACAAACTAGGACTCTTCCCAGTCCACATATCATGTGGTGTCTTGTCTACGGATTTTGATGGGACCCTGTTAAGTGTGAAAGCTGTAGTTTCTAGATTGTATCTAGAATGTCAAGGGTAAATCCGATTTGCTCATCGTTGATCGGACCATGTCCAACAAGGTTCGATTTCTCCATTATGACACACTGTTTCTCTATGGCATACCCGTAGGTGTGAGCTGAGGTACTATACCTCGGGTTTTCAGATGATTATCAAACTCCTAGCTCATGTACTCACCTCCACGATCTGATCGTGGAAGTTTATCGTCTTGCCGAGCTGATTTTCAACCTCATTCTAAAACTCTTTGAACTTTTCAAAAGTTTCCAACTTGTGCCTAATCAAATAGATATATCCATATGTACTCAAGTCATCGGTAAAATTCACAAAGTACTGATAGACACCTCTGGCCGTTGTGCTCATTGTGTATAAGCTCCAACAGCTCGGAAGCCCTCTCACAACTCTTTGCGAAAGGAGACTTAGTGATCTTTGCTAGCAAGCATGATTTGCATGTCTTGCACGACCTGAAGTTAGACAAAGTTAGGAGTCCATCATCATGGAGCTTCTTCATGCGTTTCAAACTAATGTGTCCAAGCCGGCAATGCCAGAAGTATGTCAGATTTATATCGTTAGGTTTATGCCTCTTGACATTCACGTTATAGATTGGTTTTGATTTTAGATTCAAAATAAACAGCCCATCTACATTGGGTGCATAGTCGTGGAAAATTCCATTCAAATAAAATGAACAACCATTGTCCTTTAAATTGAATTCACAACCTTGACTCATCAAGCATGAGGCAGAAATAATGTTTCGACTAAGTGCGGGAATGAATTTAATAACGATTATTTAATTCCAAAATAAATCCATAAGGAAGCTGGAGCTGCATCGTGTCGACCTCCAACACAACAACTCTTGCTTTGTTGTCGACCCTGATGTCAATCTTCCCTTGCGCCACATGCCTAGTTCTTACCAGCCCCTGCATCGAGTTGCAAATATGAACAACCGATCTGGTATTAAATACCCAAGAGCTACTAGGTATATCAGTATGGTAAATGTCTGTAACATATGTAAGAAGTGTACCTTTGCCTGAAAAAGCATCTCCGTGGGATCACTAGAAGAGTATGCCTAGAGGGGGGTGAATAGACTACTAGCCAGAATTTAAAATCTACACAAGGTGCAAAGTTATGTGTTGGCAGATTTTAGCAATTATAGCAAGTCTAGTACACCCTACACATGCAAGTCATCAAGTATAGCAGCGGAATGTAAATACATTGCACATGGAAGTAAGGAGTAGAGATAGGGAGATCGAACGCATGAAGGACACGAAGATTTTTCCCATGGTTTCGATAGGTGGTGCTATCGTATGTCCACGTTTATGGAGTCTTCAACCCACGGAGGGTAATGGTCGTGAGAGTCCATAGAGGGCTCCACCCACGAAGTAGCAACCTTGACTATTCTATAACAGCTTCTGTCCACGAAGAACTAGCCTCACTATGGGTAGATCTTCACGAAGTAGGCGATCTCCTTGCCATTACAAACTTCTTGGTTCACTCCACAACACGAAGTAGGAGACTCCCAAGTGACACCTAACCAATCTAGGAGGCACCACCCTCCAAAAGGTAATAGGCTCGATAATGTCTATGAACTCCTTGCTCTTGTGCTTCAAGATGATAGACTCCTCAACACACAATCTATCTCTCACAGATTTGGCTTTGGTGGAAGAGATTGATTGGGTGGAAAGCAACTTGGTGAGGCTAGAGATCAATATTCATATGGTTGGAATGGAATGGCATGATCTCAACACATGAGTAGGTGGCTCTCTTGTCATGCCCAAGATGCGACCCTATCCTTATTTTGGCTCGAGGGCCTCGATAGGGATAGGAGCGCATCTCGTCATTTTGCAAGAATGGATATCATTACAAGTACATGTACAAAAGAGATGAGTAGATGGAATTGTCTTACATTCGCCACAAGCTACATCAAGTTCACATAAATGCAACAACATATTCAAACATCATATAGAAGAGCAGGGTCTGACTACGGACGAAAACAAATGATAAAATGACATCCATCCTTGCTGTCCAAGACTGCCACCTGGAACCCATCCTAGATCGATGAAGAAGAAGAAGAACACAAAATCAGACAAGAATCGCTCTCATGTCAATTCATCACATTACCTGTATCTCTAACTATTCTTGTAGTAATTTGTGAGCCACAGAGACTCAACAATCTCATTTCCAAGGGTATCAAGACTAGCAAAGCTTAATGGGTGAGGTATGGTTAAGTGGTGAGGCTGCAGCAAGCAACTAAGCATTTATTTGAGTGGCTAACTTACGAATACAGAAAGTAAAGTGGGTGGTCTATGTATAATGGACGTGAACTAGCAATGATCCCTAAGTGATCCTGAACACCTACTTACGTCAAACATAACCCCATAGTGTTCTCTCTCGGATAAGGACTCACGAGAAGAGACATTCATAGTTACACACATAGTTGGTGTATTTTATTTGAGTTTACTTCAAGTTTGCTATGACCGGGTATTAAACAAAGTTTCCAAGTTGCCACGTAATCGTGGGCACGACTTTCTAAAGGATTTAACCCTGCAGGGGTGCTCCAACTCGTCCATCGCAAATTGACCACACATCGCGTTGGAATTCCTCAGCCGCGGAATCACCCTTAGTATTTGCGGAATCCCAATGGAAAATCTCAAGTTCGAGATAGCCCGAAGTGTCCGCGCGCAAGACGTTCGAGAAAGGTAAAACAAGTCCAGCAAGGATGCCCGACGTGCCAACAATCCCGATAAGAGCCACGTATCTCGTTCTCAGGGCACAACCAGATGATCTAGTGTAAAATGGCCTGATAGACATCACCCGAGTTGCCCCGGGGTGGGCCCCGCATAGTGCTCTATTTTGGACCAGCACCAGCCGTGCTGCCCCCCTGTATTATGTTAAATTACTCCTCGGGTTCATGACGCCCTATGCTTTAGAAACGGTGTTCAGTTTTATTATGTTGGGTAAATTGTAGTACCAAACTTGGGCCTTGCCAGACAAGTTTTATCCTAAAACGGAAATCAAGTGGGTCCCCATAACAACCCCGAGCAAGTTAGGAGCACTCAATTATGGAACATAACACCAGTTCACAAGTAACTAGGGCTCCAAGAGTGGAACAAAACACCGAGAAAAAGGCCAAGCCTTCCACCCTTTACCAAGTATATATGTGCATTTAATTAAATAGCAGTAAGACTGTGATAACAAAAGGATGTCCATGTTGACACCTGGAAGCCTTGGACATGATAGAAACACTATAAGAAGGGCTGGGCGCGCGGTAACATAGAGAAACAAAGGTTTGCTAGGATGTGGAGGGGTTAGAGGCTTATCATGGCAATGTTGGGAGGCTGGACATACAAGTGGTAGGTAACGAGACATAACTATTGGGGAACGTTGCATGGGAAACAAAAAAATTCCTACGTTCACGCAAGACCTATCTATGGTGATGAGCATCTACGAGAGGGAGAGTGGATCTATGTACCCTTGTAGATCGCTAAGCGGGAAGCGTTAAGAAACGCAGTTGGTGTAGTCGAATGTCTTCACGATCCAAATCACTGAGCGTCCCGCGATCCAATCATGATCCGTCATGATCAAGCACCGAACGGATGGCACCTCCGCGTTCAGCACACGTACAGCTTGATGGCGATCTCCGCCTTATTGATCCAGCAAGAGGGAGCAGAGAGGAAGAAGAGTTCTCCGGCAGTGTGATGGCGCTCTGGCGATGGCGGTGGAGCTATTCCGGCAGGGCTTTGCCTAAGCACTGCAGAAATCCGATCTAGAGGAGAAACTATGCACTGGAGGAACGGGTAGCACGTGGCTGAAAATCTAGTGGAAAACCCCTAAAACCTCCCGTATATATAAGAGGGAGGGAGGAGAGGCCTTGGTGCAAGGGCCAGGCCTCCTTGGTTCGGCCGAAGTGGGGAGGAGAGGAGGACTCGTCCAATCCTAGTAGGACTAGGATTCCTCCTTTTTGCATTTTTCCACCTTTTCCCTTTGGGCTTTTCTTCCCTAGCCGCATGAGCCTTGTGTGGGACTTCCACCAGCCCACTAAGGGCTGGTATTTACTCTCCCACAGCCCATGAAGCCTCTTGGGTCGAAATACCCCTCCCGGTGGTCTCCCGGTACACTACTGGCACTCCCGGTACACTACCGATTAGCCCGAAACTTTTCCGGCGACCAAAACAGGACTTCCTATATATGAATCTTTACCGCTGGACCATTCCGGAGCTCCTCGTGATGTCTGGGATCTCATACGGGACTCCGAACAACCTTCAGTCACCACCATACATAACTCTATACTACCGAAACGTCACAAAACCTTAAGTGTGCACACCTTGCGGGTTCAAGAACTATGTAGATATGACCGAGACACCTCTACGGTCAATAACCAATAGAGGGACCTGGATGCCCATATTGGTTCCTACATATTGTACGAAGATCTTTATTGGTCGAACCTCTGTGTCAAGGATTCAATTAATCACGTATGATGTTCCCTTTGTTCTTCCATATGTTACTTGCCCGAGATTCGATCGTCGGTATCTCCATACCTAGTTCAACCTCATTACCGGCAAGTCTCTTTACTCGTTCCGTAATACAAGATCCCATGACTAACACTTAGTCACATTGCTTGCAAGGCTTATTGTGATGTTGTATTACCAAGTGGGCCTTGAGATACCTCTCTGTCACACGTAGTAACAAATCCCAGTCTTGATCCATGCCAACTCAACAGACACCCTCGAAGATACATGTAGACCACCTTTATAGTCACCCAGTTACGTTGCGACGTTTGATACACACAAGGCCCTCCTCCGGTGTCCGTGAGTTACATCATCTCATGGTCATAGAAAACAGTAGCAATAAACTGATACGATCATATGCTATGTTTGTAGTTTGGGTCTTGTCCATCACATAATTCTCCTAATGATGTGATCCCATTATCAAATGACATCACATGCCAATGACTAGGAAACCTTGACCATCTTTGATCAACGAGCTAGTTCACTAGAGGCATACTAGGGACAAAGTGTTTGTCTATATACCCACACATGTAATGTGTTTCCAATCAATACAATTATAGCATGGATAATAAACGATTATCATGAACAAGGAAATATAATAATAAACACTTTATTTATTGCCTCTAGTGCATATTTCCAACAGTCTCCCACTTGCACTAGAGTCAATAATCTAGCTCACATCACTATGTGATTTACATTGTAATGAATCGAACACCCATCCAGTTCTGGTGTTGATCAGGTTTAGCCCTTAGAAGAGGTTTAGTCAATGGGTCTGCAACATTCAGATCCGTGTGTACTTTACAAATATTTATGTCCTTCTCCTCGATGTAATCGTGGATGGAGTTTAAGCATCGCTTTATGTGTCTGGTCCTCTTGTGAAACCTTGGTTCCCTGGCCAGAGCAATGGCACCAGTGTTGTCACAGAACAGGTTCATTGGATTCAGTGCACTGGGCACTACTCCAACATCTATCATGAACTGCTTCATCTAGACACCTCCCTTTGCTGCCTCCGAGGCTGCGATGTACTCCGCTTCGCATGTAGAATCGGCTACCACGCTTTGCTTGGAACTACACCAGCTTACCGCTCCCCCGTTGAGAATAAATACGTATCCGGTTTGTGACTTCGAGTCATCCGGATCAGTGTCAAAGCTTGCATCGACGTAACCCTTTACGACGAGCTCTTCATCACCTCCATAAACGAGAAACATTTCCTTAGTCCTTTTCAAGTACTTAAGGATATTCTTGATCGCTGCCCAGTGTTCCATTCCAGGATCACTTTGAAACCTTCCGGCCATACTTATGGCAAGGCTAACATCGGGTCTTGTGCACAACATTGCATACATGATAGAGCCTATGGCTGAAGCATAGGGGATGACACTCATCTTTTCTCTATCCTCAGCAGTCACTGGGCATTGAGTCTTACTCAACTTCACACCTTGTAACACAGGCAAGAACCCCTTCTTGGACTGATCCATTTTGAACTTCTTCAAAACTGTATCAAGGTATGTGCTCTGTGAAAGTGCTATCAAGCGTTTCGATCTATCTCTATAGATCTTAATGCCTAATATGAAAGCAGCTTCAACTAGGTCCTTCATTGAAAAACTCTTGTTCAAATATTCCTTCACGCTTTCCAGCATTTCTATATTGTTTCCAATCAGCAATATGTCATCCACATATAATATTAGAAATGTTATAGAGCTCCCACTCACTTTCTTGTAAATACAAGCTTCTCCATAAACTTGTATAAACTCAAACGCTTTGATCACCTCATCAAAACGCTTATTCCAAGTCCGAGATGCTTGCACTAGCTCATAAATGGATCACTGGAGTTTGCAAACTTTGTCAACATTCTCTGGATCGACAAAACCATCTGGTTGCATCATATGCAACTCTTCCTCAAGGAAACCGTTGAGGAACGCTGTTTTGACATCCATCTGCCAAATTTCATAGTCGAAATAAGCAGCTATTGCCAACATGATTCTGACAGACTTAAGCATTGCTACGAGTGAGAAGGTCTCATTTTAGTCAACTCCTTGAACTTGTGAAAAACCCTTTGCCACAAGTCGAGCTTTATAGATGGTGACATTACCATCCGCGTCTGTCTTCTTCTTAAAGATCCATTTGTTATGAATGGCCTTTTGCCCTTCAGGTAATACTTCCAAAGTCCATACTTTGTTTTCATACATGGATCCCATCTCGGATTTCATGGCCTCTAACCATTTCTCGGAATCTACGCCCATCACTGCTCCTCCACAGCTCGTAGGTTCATTGTTGCCCAACAACATGACCTCCAAGACAGGGTTGCCATACCACTCAGGAGTAGTACGCGGCCTTGTTGACCTATGATGTTCAATAGTAGCTTGATCAGAAGCTTCATGATCACCATCATTAACTTCCTCTTCTACCGTCGTAGGTTCCACAGAAACATCTTTCTGCGCTGCGCTACTTTCTGGTTGAGGTAAAGGTTCAATAACCTCATGAAGCTCTATTTTCCTCCCACTCAATTCTTTCGAGAGAAACTCTTTCTCAAGAAATGTTCTGTTCTTAGCAACAAACACTTTGCCTTCAGATCTGAGATAGAAGGTATACTCGACTGTCTCTTTCGGGTATCCTATGAAGACGCATTTTTTCGCTTTGGGTTCCAGCTTTTCAGGCTGAAGCTTTTTGACATAAGCATCACATCCCCAAACTTTAAGAAATGACAACTTTGGCCTCTTGCCAAACCACAGTTCATATGGCGTCGTCTCAATGGATTTTGATGGTGCCCTATTTAAAGTGAATGTAGCTGTCTCTAATGCATAACCCCAAAACGATAGTGGCAAATCAGCAAGAGACATCATAGAACGCACCATATCTAATAAGCTTCGATTACAACGTTCGGACTCACCATTACGCTGTGGTGTTCCGGGCGGTGTCAACTGTGAAACAATTCCACACTGTCTTAAGTGACTGCCAAACTCATAACTCAGATATTCACCTCCTCGATCAGATCGCAGGAATTTAATCTTCTTGTTACGATGATTCTCAACTTCACTCTAAAATTCCTTGAACTTTTCAAACGTTTCAGACATGTGTTTCATCAAGTAAATATACCCATATCTACTTAAGACACCGGTGAAGGTGAGAAAATAACGATATCCACCACGCGCTGTAACATTCATTGGACCGCACACATCAGTATGTATGATTTCCAATAAGTCACACGCCCGTTCCATTGTTCCAGAGAACAGCATTTTAGTCATCTTGCCCATGAGGCATGCTTTACATGTGTCAAGTGATTCAAAATCAAGTGACTCCAAAAGTCCATCAGCATGGAGCTTCATCATGCGTTTTACACCAATATGACCTAAACGGCAGTGCCACAAGAAAGTGGTACTATCATTATCAACTCTACATCTTTTGGCATCAATGTTATGAACATGTGTGTCATCACTATCAAGATTCAATATGAATAAACCCCTCACATTGGGTGCATGACCATAAAATATATTACTCATATAAATAGAACAACCTTTATTCTCTAATTTAAATGAGTAACCATCTCGCAATAAACAAGATCCAGATATAATGTTCATGCTTAACGCAGACAATAAATAACAATTATTCAGGTTCATCACTAATCCCGATGGTAATCAAAGAGAGAGCGTGCCAACGGTGATCACATCAACCTTGGAACCATTTCCCACGCGCATCGTCACTTCATCCTTTCCCAGCCTTCGTCTATTCCGCAGTTCCTGTTTTGAGTTGCAAATGTGAGCAACCGAACCGGTGTCAAATACCCAGGTACTACAACGAGAGCTAGTAAGGTACACATCAATAACATTTATATCATATATAACTTGTTTGTCGTTGGCCGCCTTCTTGTCAGCCAGGTACTTGGGGCAGTTCTGCTTCCAGTGACCAGTTCTCTTGCAATGAAAGCACTCAGTTTCTGGCTTAGGTCCATGCTTAGGCTTCTTTACAGGAGTAGCAACTGCTTTGCCATCCTTCTTGGTTTTACCCTTCTTGCCTTTGCCCTTGCCAGTTTTCTTGAAACTAGTGGTTTTATTGACCATCAACACTTGATGTTCTTTCTGGATTTCATACTCAGCGACTTTTAGCATCGCAAACAGCACGGTGACTGTCTTATCCATCCTATGGATGTTATAGTTCATCACAAAGCTCTTGTAACTAGGTGGTAGTGATTGAAGAACTCTATCAGTGATCGCCTCTGGCGGAAGGGCAATTCCCAACTCCGCTAGACGATTTGAATACCCAGACATTCTGAGTATATGTTCACTGATAGACCCGTTCTCCTCCATCTTGCAAGCATAGAACTTATCGGAGGTTTCATACCTCTCGATCCGGGCATTCTTCTGAAAGATAAACTTCAACACCTGGAACATCTCATATGCTCCATGACGTTCAAAACGTCTTTGAAGTCCTGATTCTAAGCCATACAATATTGCACACTGAACTATTGAGTAATCTCCAGTACGTGCCTCCCAAGCGTTCTTAACGCCTTCGGAGGTCCTGTCTTCTGGTTGGTCACCAAGCGTTGCATCAAGGACATATGATTTCTTGGAAGCCATGAGGATAATCCTCGGATTACGGGCCCAGTCAACAAAGTTACTTCCATCATCTTTCAACTTAGCTTTCTCTCGGAACGCATTAAAATTGAGGGTCTACAACATAAATATGCAAAGTTTACTTAGACTATTGTTCAAGATAATGAGTTTAGTTAATCAAATTACTAAAGCTCCCACTCAAATTGACATCCCTCAGGTCATTTGAGTGTCACATAATCCAAATCCACCAACTCAAGTCCAATCATCATGTGAGTTGAGGTGGCTTCAATGGTGAACATCATTATGTTGATCATATCTACTATATGACTCATGTTCGACCTTTCGGTCTCTTGTGTTCCGAGGCCATGTCTGTACATGCTAGGTTCGTCAAGTTTAACCCGAGTGTTCTCCATGTGCAACACTGGCTTGCACCCGTTGTATGTGAACGTAGAGTCTATCACACTCGATCATCACGTGGTGTCTCAACACGACAAACTTTCGCAATGGTGCACACTCGCGGAGAACACAATTCATCTTGAAATTTAAGTGAGGGATCACCTTATAATGCTACCGTCGTCCTAAGCAAAACAAGGTGCATAAAAGGATTAACATCACATGCAATTCATAAGTGACATGATATTGCCATGAACTTGTGCTTTTGATCTCCATCTAGAAAGCACCGGCATGATCTCCATCGTCACCGGCATGACACCATGATCTTCATCATCTTGATCTCCATCAACGTGTCGCCATCGGGGTTGTCGCGCCCAACATGCTTTTATTAATATTGCTACTGTTTAGCGATAAAGTAAAGCATTACATAGCACTTAATGATTGACACGCAGGTCATACAATAATTAAAGACAACCCAATGGCTCCTGTCGGTTGCCATACTCATCGACATGCAAGTCGTGATAATCTATACAGCACATGATCATCTCATACATCACATATATCACATCATGTAATTGGCCATATCACATCACAACATACGCTTCAAAAACAAGTTAGACGTCCTCTAATTGTTGTTGCATGTTTTACGTGGCTGTTATGGGTATCTAGCAAGAACAATTCTCATCTACGCAAAAACCACAACGGTGATACACTAGTTGCTTTTCAACCTTCTCAAGAACCGCCTTTGTCAAATCCAATCCAACTAAAGTGAGAGAAACTGGCACCCGCAAGCCATCTATGCAAAAAGTTGCGGTCGAGGGAACCGGTCTCTCGTAAGCGTAAGAGTAATGTTGGTCCGGGCCGCTTCATCTCACAATACCACTAAACCAAAATCCGACCAAGGGAGGAAGCAATCTAAGCATCAACTCCCACAGACCTTTTGTGTTCTACTCGAGATCTCATCTACACATAGACCTAGCTCATGCTGCCACTGTTGGGGAACGTTGCATGGGAAACAAAAAAATTCCTATGCACACGCAGATCTATCCATGGTGATGAGCATCTACGAGAGGGACAGTGGATCTACGTACCCTTGTAGATCACTAAGCAGGAAGCGTTAAGAAACACGGTTGGTGTAGTCGAACGTCTTCGCGATCCAAATCACCGTGTGTCCCATGATCCAATCACGATCCGTCCTGTGATCAAATTACGATCCGTCCCGCGAACTTGACGACGATCCGTCCCACGAACTTGATCACGATCCTTCCGATCTAGCGCCGAACGGACGGCACCTCCGCGTTCAGCACACGTACAGCTTGATGACGATCTCCGCCGTCTTGATCCAGCAAGAAGGAGCAGAGAGGAAGAAGAGTTCTCCGGAAGCATGACGGCGCTCCGACAATGGTGGTGGAGCTATTCTGGCAGGGCGTCGCCTAAGCACTGCAGAAATCCGATCTAGAGGAGAAACTATGCACTGGAGGAACGGGAAGCACGTGGCTAAAAATTCTGTGCAAAAACCCTAAAACCACTAGTATATATAGGAGGAAGAGAGGAGGAGGCTTGGCCCAAGGGCCAAGCCACAAGGAGTTGGCCGAACCAGGTTGTGGAGGTGGAATCCACCTCCAATCCTAGTAGGACTAGGATTCACCCAATTTTTGCCTTTTTCCAGCTTTTCTCTTTGGATTTTCTTCTCAAGCCGCATGGGCCTTGTGTGGGGTTTTCCACCAGCCCACTAAGGGCTGGTATTCACTCTCCCACAGCCCATGAAGCCTCTTGGGTCGAAATACCCCTCCAGGAGGTCTCCCGGTACACTACCGGCACTCCCGGTACACTACCCATGAGCCCGAAACCTTTCCGGCGACCAAAACAGGACTTCCTATATATGAATCCTTACCTCCGGACCATTCCGGATCTCCTCGTGACGTCCGGGATCTCATCCGGGACTCCGAACAACCTTCGATCACCACCATACATAACTCTATACTACCAAAACGTCACCAAACCTTAAGTGTGTAGACCCTGCGGGTTCGAGAACTATGTAGACATGACCGAGACACCTCTACGGTCAATAACTAATAGCGGGACCTAGATGCCCATATTGGTTCCTACATATTATACGAAGATCTTTATCGGTCGAACCTCTATGTCAAGGATTCAATTAACACCGTATGATGTGCCCTTTGTTCTACGGTATGTTACTTGCCCGAGATTCGATCGTCGGTATCTCCATACCTAGTTCAACCTCGTTATCGGCAAGTCTCTTTACTCGTTCCATAATACAAGATCCCGTGACTAACACTTAGACACATTGCTTGCAAGGCTCATTGTGATGTTGTATTACCGAGTGGGCCCTGAGATACCTCCCCGTCACACGGAGTAACAAATCCCAATCTTGATCCATGCCAACTCAACAGACACCCTCGGAGATACTTGTAGAGCACGTTTATAGTCACCCAGTTACATTGCGACGTTTGATACACACAAGGCACTCCTCCAGTATCCGTGAGTTGCATGATCTCATGGTCATAGGAACATATACTTGACATGCAGAAAACAGTAGCAATAAACTGACATGATCATATGCTATGTTTGTAGTTTGGGTCTTGTCCATCACATCATTCTCCTAATGATGTGATCCTGTTATCAAATGACATCACATGTCAATGGCTAGGAAACCTTTACCATCTTTGATCAACGAGCTAGTTCACTAGAGGCATACTAGGGACAAAGTGTTGTCTATTTACCCACACTTGTAATGTGCTTCCAATTAATACAATTATAGCATGCATAATAAACGATTATCATGAACAAGGAAATATAATAATAAACACTCTATTTATTGCCTCTAGGGCATATTTCCAACAGACACATGGAAGCAATTGCACCTGCAGCTAGAAACGCTATAAGAAGGTCTGAACACGCGGTAACATAGCCAAACAAAGGTTAGAGGCTCATCATGGAAATGTTGGGAGGTTGGACATACAAGTGGAAGGTAACGAGATATAACGATGGAAGCAAGACAACTAGCATGGCAATGATAGTACTGGTATCCAGGGAAATGTGTCATCTTGCCTGAGATCTCGCTTGGAAGAAGAACCAATCCATGGAGAAGATGATCCCTGAAGTAGACGAATGAATCCTCACACTCCGAATGCTTTCGGAACTCTATTGAGAAGGAACAATCCGAAACAATAATCAACACACAATACACCACAACATATGATGAATGGCATGTTTGATTATGCAATGCAAGGTAACCACGCCAAACCAAGACTACACATTAAGTGAAGCTCAATATGCAACGAGTTGCATATTGACGAAACTCCACATTCGAATATTTAGTTCACTCTTATTTAGGTACATGATAATATTAAATGTTGTTAAACATGACAAGAGGCGAAGCATAAATAAACTACTCTATCTAGGCATCTTAAATGAGGTCGGAAACAACTTATAGAATTTCTGAAACGACCCCATATGTTAATTTCGAAATTGATCCAGATCTGAACTAGCCATATTTTATAATTGTTAAGAAACAGAATAAAGTAATAACTATACATGTCATTCTAGACTATTTACATATATGGAACATCTCAAACGGAGCTACGGTCTAAAAGTTAAAACTGACACAAGATGGATATGCTATGAATGCAAAATGCATGAAAATGACAACCACAACACTTCGAAACATGGACGCAACAAGATATTATGAAACTACATGAAATTTTAATCAAGTTTCATATATGGCATGCCCAATACAGAGCTACGGTTCAACCACAACAACCAACACAAGTTTTGGTAGAAATCTGCCCAAAAACAGCAACATGGCATATTGCAACAAACAAATCAACAAGCTACAGCCACCTAAAAATGCACAACAAGACATGGGGCCGTAGCTTAGATGATGCTCAACAATTCATCTATTAATAGCAAGTTGGTTAGAAGCATGGATCAATAGGAAATGAGCTCACAAGAAGACATATTGAACTAAGCAGTTTTCAAACTTAGTGAAAATTAGAGTAGACATGTCTAGGAGGTTTTAACAGATTGACATATTGGACAACATAATGATGCTAAACCTATTCATTCAAACTATTGGCACAACATGATAATCAACAACATGCTTAACAAGACTCCTTGGTGGCAACCACAATAGACTTCTAGATCAATAGCAAATCACATGACAACACGACAACAAAATAACATTCAGACTTAGTGAAATTTAACTAATTCCCAAAACTGCAGTTTGACTAGGCATGTAGACATGGCAATAACAGTAGCATAGCAATCATTTATAGGCATGGCAAGGACTCTAACAGCAACTCGACATGACACACTTCAAATCATACCATTGGCAAAATAACATAGGATGCGCAGATTGGTTAATATGATGCTCGCAAAACGGAACTCTACATTAAAATATTCCAGACTTAGAATTATTTGGGCATATCAAAATAGCAACATTTTATTATAGCATGATGGCAACAAGAAAACAACACCTAAACTTGAATTATCGTGGCAAGCAAAAATACCAGGGGCTAGTGCACATGTCAAAGGGCATATCTCATGTTCAACCATAATTCATATGATGCATAGATTTAATCACACAAAAATAACAAAAGGGCATCCCAGCAAAAATAACATGCACACAAACTTACTCCACTGACAAAACTAATAGCACAGATGGATTCAATGGATTTTTCTACCTCGAAAACATATATAATATGCATATGGTATTGTACAAAATGTGCCACAAATAATTACGCACAATTAGTTATGTCTTAAAATGCCCAGAGTGTCACATAGTTAAATCGCACACATGGGCGAGGGATTGGCTGGGTGCTCACATTGGGCCCTCGTGCTGGAGAGGAGGCAGATCGGGCATGCGGCTCTGCCGGGAGGTGAGCCAGGCACGCGACGGCGGCCCACACGAGCGTTCGCCAAGTCAATGCACAAGAGCTTCATTCTCCTCCCGATCCACATGGGAGGCCACGATGGTGGTTGCCGGAGACGTTGACGGCGGCGCATGAGGAGGTCGGGGACAGGTCGCGGTAGCGTGGATCTGGCGGATACTGGAACAAGACATGAAGTGGGTCCCCAAGGTGGTCGGATCTGGAACTTGGGCGCGACGACTGGCTCTTTGGGGACAAACTCGAGCGCCATGACTGCCGGTCTACGGGGCACATCTGATCCGACGACGAGGCGGGAGAGGTCGGCGGCAGCGGGCGACGAGGTCCGTCGACCCTCCGATGGTCGGCCGACGGCTGTTGGCGGTGATGGGCGCATGCTCGGCTCCTGGGGATGGGAGGCAGCGACGGGAGGAGCGGGGAGGCTTGGGCGCCTCGGGCGCTTGCGGGTGGCAGTTGACGAGGTTATTACCCCTAGGTAGGCCAAAGCAACGGGGTTCTCCCCCCCCCCCCCGCTTCAAAGAAAAACCATGCAACCGGCTGCCCATGACCGGCTGGGGCGCGATCGGTTCGAGCTGTCACCGGCTGGCGACACAAGCGGCTGGTCGGGGAGCCGGCTCGACCCCCGACTGGCTCGGCGTAGTCGGTTGCCTCCGGGTCGCCTCCTCCGTTGACCCCGGGGTGGACATGCAACGTCTCGTCCCCCTACGCACGAGTACGGCGACAAAATGTGACCGCCACGACGGGCATCATTGTAGCCACAGTGGCCGCTGACACACGGGTGCGCATGGCTATAGTCCGACCGTCTAGGCCGCTGACCTTGGCAAGCGCGACCGGGGCGGGGAACAATGTCGACACACCCCTGCCCACTCGATTACTTGCCCCAGCGTGGCTACAGTGCAGCCGGCCATACCGGAGACTTCGGTCGGTTGGCACTAGACGACGCCTCCCGGGCGGCCCGGGCCGCGGCAGGTGGGCGAGGGCCAATCGCGGAGCCAGCTGGTGGGCCCTAGCAGACGACGGGACCGCACAGCCGGTGGACCCTACAGGCGACGAGACGGCTTAAAGGGCGGGACCCCCTGGTCCCCCCACCTGTGTACCTTAGGAATATTGTAAGTCGGGGGTTGGCCTATAAAACCACCCGAGCCCCCCATGCAACGGGGATAGACAACTCTCATGCACACACCCACGGGACACTTCCCTCATTCTCACACTCGATAGCAGAGGAAGGCGAGCCGGCTGCTCCCTCTTCCTCGTCTAGACAAAGCTCTAGGAGCATCCCTGTAAACACATCAATCCATCCAACTAGACCAAGCAAGACTAGGGGCGTTACCTCCCATGGAGGGCCCTGAACCTAGGTACATCGTGTGTCACCACCGCTTGTGCCCAATCCCGCACCCTGAGCCCGCCGGCGTCCTCTAGCCCCAACCACCTATGATAAGCCTACCCATGGCATCCTCCGTGACAAAACGACGACGGTTGGCGCCCACCGTGGGCGCCGTACGTGGCGCCGACCGGATTCATGCTCCAGACGGGACCCCTCGCCATTCGTCGTCATTGTTGCACGTCCAGGCAAAACCGCAGGCTCGTGGGGCTTGCTCTGGTACGCCCTGTGAGCAGCTCCACCGACCTCGTGCTCAACATCGACGTGCTCACCCAGCATTTCGGGAGGCTCAGCCTCGCCGAAGCTCCGGCCGCCGACGAGTGCCCCAGCCAGGTGCTCGTCTGTGCTGGTCTACCCACGGCTGTGGGCACACTCGCTGCGACCCCATCCAGCAGCTCCCAAGATCGCGTGAGGGCAATGGCCATCATCTCCTCCACCTCCTCCGGACATGCGCGGTCTAAGGCTAACACCGCTGCGGCCCGCATTGGCACCTCTGACCCGCTTGGTGCGGCCCTTCGGGGCTCGACGACAAACCCCGATGCCACCGCGGCCAAGCTCGAGGCGGCTCGCCGCATCCTGTTCGAGGACGCAACCGCCCTCGCGGCCACGCGGCGCCACATGGAGGCCGCCTAGTGGGAATACGCTTCTGCCTATGGTCTCGCCGAGCCGCCATGGGGCTGTGCGTGACCACGGTCGCGTGGTCGCCAAGATCCTAGGCGGCAAAATGCCCGTCTACAACACCCCCGCAACCAAACTGTGGGCCATCAAGGTAGCCTACGAGAACTTGGCTACCTTGGAGGGCGAAGAACATGCCACCCATGAGCGTCACATCAAGGACCTCATCGACGCTGTCGACGCGTAGCAGCATCTGCTCGTGGCTAGCGGTGCCGCCTCCGAAGGCCCTCAGCCCGAGCGCGAGGGCATGGGGACTGTTGGCCGCCAGCCGGCTCAGCACTCCTGCTCCCCTCGCGTCTCCGGCCGCTGGGTCGAGGCCAGCCATCCCCGGCCCTCTCAACTATCGGGGAACAAGCAGTCGGCTATTAACAGTCGGCGCACCAACAACCCGCCTCGCAACGGCCGCCACCACGAGGCGTCGGCAACCGGCGCAGCCGCGGGCATACTCCACCCCCACGTCGTGAGCCAGAACGATCGGTACCACCCGCCATCCACCCCGAGTGTCACACCCAAGATGCGCACCTATCCATATTAAGGCACGGGGGCCTCGACAAGGGATAGAGGCACATCTCGACGATCGCAAGTATAGCATCATTACATCATACATTTAAGAACAGAGGAGTATATGAGTTGGCTTACACTCGCCACATGCTAAATTACAATTCCACATAAAGAGTTCAAACATCAATCTGAAGGCAGGGTCCGGCTACGGACAAAAAAATGATAAAAGAAGATGCAATGATACTATCTTGCTAGCCCCAAAGATCACGACCATGGTCCTCTACTCATCTGGATACGTCATGTACATCCTGCCGCGTTCCTCGTCATACTCCCACTGGAGCTGCATCATGTCATCTGGCACGACCTCATATGTACCTGTACCTGGATTGTTGTAGTAATCTATGAGCCACGTGGACTCAGCAATCTCGCACCCGGGTACCGAGCCTATTCAAGCTTATAGGTTGGAAAGGGTATGTGTTTAGTTCGCAGCAGCACTAAGCATTTATGGTGGCTAAACTTATGTAACATGAAAGTAAATATGTGGCCTACGGTGAACAATCAAATCTAGAATGACCTCTATGAGATACTGAACACTTATTTACGTCAATTATAACCCCACCGTGTTCTCTCTCGGTTCATGTTCACGAGCAGAGACGATCACGTTTACTCACACAGTTGCTGCATTTTATTAGAGTTTACTTCAAGTTAATTGTAACCGGGTGTTAAACAAATATCCAAGTTGCCACATAACCGTGGGCATGGCTTTCCAAAAGTTTTAACCCTGCAGGGAGTGCTCCAACTAGTCCATCATAAATTAACCACACTACGCGGGAATAGCCTCGACCATAGATCTCGTGATCATCCTAGGCAACTCCAAAGGAATTCCAACACCTCGAGATAGCCTGAAGAAAGTCAAAGCTCCTCACGCAAGACAATCGATAAAGGTAAAAACTAATCCAGCAAGACCACCCGACATGTTGACGAACCCGATAGGAGCCGCGTATCTCGTTCTCAGGACACGACAGATAAGTGAAGCGTATGGTGGCCTGATAGAGATCTCCCGAGTTGCCCTGGGTTGGCCCCGCACGGTGCTCTAGTTTGGACCAACACTCATGAGGAGCACTGGCCCGGGGGTTGATTAATTATCCACGGGGTTGCAAAGCCATATGCAAGTTTTATTAAGTTATTAAGAAAATGTAGTACCAAAGTTGGGTCTTGCCAGACAAGTTTTAATCTTAATCGAATAAACAACGGGGTCCCCATAACAACCCCGAGCATGTTAGGAGCGCAAAGTATGGAAACATAACACCGGTAACAATAAACTATGGCGGTAACAGCGAAACAAAACACCTAGCAAAAGGCCAAGCCTTCCACCAATACTAAATGTATAAGTGCATTAGTTTAGATAACAGATAATATTGTGATATGCCAGACATCCATGTTATCACATGGAAACAACCTGTACCTGCAACTAGAACGCTATAAGAGGGGCTGAGCAGCGATAACTTAGCCAAACGACGGTTGCTAGGATGTGGAGGGTTAGAGGCTATCATGGCAATTAGGAGGCTGACATTCAAGTGGTAGGTAGTGCAAAAGTAGCGATAAGAGGGAGACAACTAGCAAGTGAAAATAGTATCGGGATCCGGGTACGATCATCTTGCTTGTTGGTTCTTCAGAGGGACAAGTAGCGGGATCCTCGTAGTTGTGCTCGCCTGGATCTTCGTACTCAGGTTCAACATTTGCGTCTACCCAAAAGAAACAGCAAGAATAAACAAGCAGCCATGGTGCAATGCACAAGCAAGAATGATGCATGCTTATATGAAGAGTTTTAGCATAACAATCCTAACTAGTCATGTTTCACATGCAAAGGGTTGGTTATTAATGAATCTGGACAGAATCTTATGTTAAGTTATTTATACATGCATGAACTTGGAAAATATGGATGCATCATGCAAAAAACGATACAAATGCATATGTAGAACGTAAGAAACGGAGTTACGGTTCTCACGCTACACTCACGGCAAGATACGGAGGAAAAACACAAGACAAGAAGGCCCTGGGCTATTCCTTGGCATTCCAAGGTAGCCACTGGTTACGCAATAAAAAACCAACCACAACAAAGCCAAATATCAAGCAGTTCCATGGAGTATAGCTCCCACAAGTCACAAAACACTAAAACAAACAATCTGCCTCAAAACAACAACATAGCAACTTTCACAGCCAACAACTTGAGCTATAGGAAGTCTCTAGCCACAAACAAGGTATTGACAGAAACTACATAACATGCTTATCAACTTATCCAACTACACTCTGTAATGGAGGCACACATCAATAAGCATGAAGCCCACAAGTTAGCATGATGAAACAGAATTCTGGGACTTAGTGAAAATAATAGTTTTCTGGAACCTGAGTTACTCTGATAGCAAGTTGACAGCAGAAACTAATGGTTATAGAGACCACCTCATGGCATGCAAATTAACAGGATGATAGAAGACAACATATACTTCAAATCACTAGCACTGAGCTTGAGCTAATTCACAACATATCACAAGATAGCAACCACTCTTCGTGGCATAAAAATATTACCAGATTCTCAGACTTAGAAATATTTAACATGGTTGAAAACAGCAACATTTTAGTGGCTACTTTAGAGCATGGTTCCCACTCATTTGAAAGTTTATCATGACAAAGATAAATACCATGGCATTCTACACATCAAAGACTACCATATTCATGTTGGCACAAACATCATAGCATGCATGGTTTAAATATAACAAAAATGACAAAATGGCACTTTGGGAAAAAATGACATTTTGTCAAACTTGCTCAAAATACCAAACCAATAGCACGAATGAATTCTTGAGATTTTTCTACCCCAAATTCAGTATCATACTCATATATTCACATGGAGCATCATGAAAAAAATTACATAGCAAAAATGACATGCATACTTATAAGTGAAAACTTACCTAATATACCCATGTGCATAAATGATCGTGTCCAGATTTGGAATTATTACTATAATTGGAAATGATCTAATTCTAGCAATAAAATAATAAAACACCCAATAAAAATATAGTGTATGACAAGTGGGCCATGGCCCACTTGTCACACACACACACACACTCAACTCAAGCACACACACATACACAGCCACACATGCACGCACACATGGATCTGGCACCACACCAGATCCATACACACCCACACACCCATAGGCACACACACAACTACAACACAGCCACACCAAATCATGGTTGTAGCCACACCAGATCTGACATACACACAACTCAGCACACTAGATCCGGTCATCCCACCGGATCCGAACACCACACACGGAATCCCACCAACACAAAAAAAGGAAAAGTGGGGGGAGCTGGGGATCGAACCCTCGATCTCTCGAGCTGACAGCGAGCTGACTACCACTGCGCTATTGACACGGCTACGACCAAAGGGAGGGGGCGCTGAATAACAACTAACAGGCATAGGCATAATCTGACGAAACTGAACCCGAACCACACCTGCGACAGCGGACGGCGGCGACGGAATTCCGGTGACTACTGGCCTCTACGGCGACGCGGAGCACCAGCGAGGGGAGCTGGGACTTAGGGGTATCCATCCCCGCACCAACGGCGGCAAAGCACGGCGGCGGCGAGGCACTCGAGCTCGAGCTTACGCTCGGCTCGGGGCACGGCGGCGGCAGATGTGGCATCGACGATCGGGGCTATAGCTACGCTGGCTACGGCTGAGAGATGCAGAGAGAGGGAAGGAGGAGCTGCAGGAGCTCACGGGGGGGGCGATGAGGCGCTCTGGAGCAGGACGACACGGAGGAAGAAGACGGCACGGCTCCAGCGACGCGGGGAAGACGAAGAAGAAGGCGACGCGCAGGGCTTATCTCCTCACCCTAGCGCCGGGAACGGTTCGCGGACATCACCTTCGAGCGCCAAACCATCACCGACGAGGACGAGGGGCAACGGCGATCAAAGGCCTGCCCTTTCTCTAAACTTACCTGACGGTGCACTCACTCACAGAGAAGGGAAGGGGAAGAAGAGGGAGGAGGAGAGGGGAGATGGGATCAACGGCGGTAGGAAGGGAGGGGAGGAACCCTAGATATCCGCGCTTTAAATAGGGGGCGCCTCGACGTCCGTGAGCTCCTCTCATGGCGTCGACGCGAGCTCCCTCTCTGAACTCTGCTCTCTCTCTCACGCACTCTAACGGAGGAAGACGGCGGTAGGTGGCTGTTCCCGCGAGCGGGCTGGGCCGCGAGGGAAGGAAGGGCAAGGCCCAAGAACCGGCTCTCTCTCACACAGGAAAGAAAAACTCCACAGGGCTTTTCATGAAATAAAAATAGACACACAAAAAAATAAAAACCCCAGAGGATACAGAAGGATTTTTAGTAGAACAAAAATACTTTTGCATGCAAGGAAATAAGACCTATTTTATAAAATTAGCTAGTTGATTTTTAGATCGATTAAATTAAATGATTTTATTAAACAACAGCCCCTTGTAATTTAAAGCCCCAATATCATAAAGCTCAAAACATCAAAAGACCAACACACATAGACTTAAAATATTATTGACTACCTCCTGAACATTTTAAAATAAATTTAATAGCAAGTTAATTCTGTTGATTAATGACAATGGAATAAAAGAGTTATAGGTTGGTTTGTTTGAAAAAGAATAAGAGAGGGGGAAGGAGATGATGCCCACTCAAACCACACATCCACAAGAACACTCACATCCCAACAAGGTCAAGAAGCACATCACAAGCAATATGCATGGCCTGAAGATGATATGCATGATGCAAGATGCATGAACAAGACATGGCAAATAGCAAACTCATCTCATTCAACACATAACAACAAGGTTCGCATAGGTTACATGCCATAAAAGGTAGGGGCAGCACTTGGGCTGTCACACCGAGCTCTCGGCTCGGCTTGGTCCACGCGTCCCCCATAGCGAGAACGATGCTCGCCTCCGCATCGACCGGCTCACATAGTCGTCCCTCCTCAAGGAGGAGGGCTCGATTGGCCCAGCCTGTTTTGGCCCTCGGATTCGCAATGAGCCGTTCCCAACCGGCTTCACGCTCCCCCAAGACACCCCGAAGTACAACGGGGCCGCCAAGCCCTAGGATTGGCTGATCGACTACACCACCGCGGTCGGCATCGCCAGGGGGAACAACCGCATAACCGTTCGCTATGCTCCCCTCATGCTGATTGGGTCGGCCCGCACTTGGCTCAGACTTCGAAGAAGCCGTCGTCCGCAACTTCATCGGCACCTACAAGCGGCCGGCCGCCCCCGTGAACTCGCCATGTGCGTTCAGGGGCCGAACGACTCCCTCCGCGACTACCTCACTCATTGGACCGAGCTCCGCAACTCCTGTGAGGGGGTGCACGAGGTGCAAGCCATATAGTACTTCGTCGAAGGCCGTCGAGACGGCACCCCCCTCAAGGACAAGCTTTTGTGCTCCGAGCCGGCCACACTAGACGAGCTCATGACCAAGGCGGACAAGTACGCCACGGCTGACTCAGCCATCCGGGTCAAGACGACCCTGCCCGCCAAGGCGATGATGACATTGGCAACGTCCCGATCGGCTGCCGACAACCGGCAGTCCCAGAACAACAAACGCAAGAACGATCAGCCGGATCCCCGCTACGAGAGCCGACAGGTCGCCACCGTCGAGGAGCAGGAGCCGGCTTCCCAGCCTTCTAGCCAGCGCCAACGCACTGGCAAGGCTGCCTGGCAACCGAAGCTCACCTTCCAGCAAATGCTCGACCTCCCCTGCAAGAACCACTTAGGGGCCAAGCCCTCAATGCATACGCTCCGACAGTGCAGCTTCTCACAATGGTTGGCCCGGGGGAATGGCCTTCCGGCTCCTCCCACGCCGCCTGCCCACGCACCGGCCCCGGCCCCAGCTGCCGCCTCGACGCCGGCTCCGGCTCCGGCCCAAATCGACGGTCGTCTTCACGACAAGTTCCCCAACCAGGACGGTTGCTACGTCGTCTTCACCAGTGAAGAGACGAGCAAACATGCTCAACACCAGCTCCATCGGGAGGTGAACGCCACCATGCCGGCAACTCCCCAGTTCATGCACTAGTCGGAGAAGCCGGACACCTGGAGCTAGGCGGATCACCCCACTATGGTGCCGAGTCCCGGGAACTATGCCCTGGTCCTTGACCCCACCATCGTTACCAAGAAGCGCACCTGTCGCTTTTCACGGGTGTTGGTAGATGGTGGCAGCAGCATCAACATTCTTTACCTCGACACGATACACAAGCTGGGGCTGAAGATAGAAGACCTACAGGCGAGCTGGACGGTCTTCCATGGCATCATGCCTGGAAAGTCCTGCTCCCCTTTTAGCAAGATCACGCTCAACGTCCTCTTCGGTGGACCCGGCCACTTCTGCCACGAGCCGGTGCAGTTCGAGGTTGCGGACCTCGCAAGTCCCTACACGCGCTGTTGGGCCGGCCAGCCATTGTCAAATTCATGGCGGTCCCCTAGTATGCCTACCTCAAGCTCAAGATGCCGGGACCCAAGGGAATCATCACCGTCGCGGGAGACTACAAGATATCGATCGAGTGCGCTCGAGACGGCGGCCAGCTGGCCTAGGCCCTAGAAATCGCTGAGGAGAAGCGGCAGCTCGACCGGCTCGTGGACATTGCTGCCAGCTAGCCAGCCGTGCCGGCTCCCCCCCTTGCAATCCGTCGGCAAGGCCTCCTTCCAGCCCTCCAAGGACACCAAGAAAATCCCGCTCGACCTGGCCAACCCGGCTTGGTGCTTCACCATCGGCTCCCGCCTCAACAGCAAATAGGAAGGCGAGCTCGTCAACTTCCTCCGTGAGAATCGGGACATCTTTGCATGGTCCCCGAAGTACATGCCGGGCGTTCCGAGGAAGTTCGCCGAGCACAAACTACACGTCCGACCGGACGTCAAGCCGGTCAAGCAACCCTTACGCCGTTTCTCCGAGGATAAGCAGCATACTATAGGAGAGGAGATCGCCCGGCTGCTCGCAGCTGGGTTCATCATGGAAGTATTCCACCCAGACTGGCTGACCAACCCAGTCATGGTGCTAAACAAGAATAAGACCTGGCGCATGTGCATTGACTACACAAGCCTGAACAAGGCGTGCCCCAAGGACCCATTCGCCCTGCCGCAGATCGATCAAGTCATCGACTCCACGGCCGGCTGCGACTTGTTGTCCTTCTTGGACGCCTACTCCGGCTACCACCAGATCAAGGTAGATCCAGAAGACCGGCTCAAGTCCTGCTTCATCACGCCCTTCGAGGCCTACTGCTACATCACCATTTCCTTCAGCCTGAAGAACGCAGGCGCCACCTTCAAGAGGTGCATGCAGAAGTGCCTCCTGCCTTAGATAGGCAGGAACATCCACGTCTACATTGACGACATCATCGTCAAAACCAAGAAGCACTTCAGCCTCCTCGACAACCTCTGAGAGACCTTCGTGAACATGCGCGAATACAAGATCAAGCTCAACCCAGAGAAATGTGTCTTTGGCGTCCCAGCCGGCCAACTCCTGGGTTTCTTCGTGTCCGCCCGTGGCATCAAAGCTAACCCAGAGAAGATCAGCGCAATCGAGCGCATGCCCAAGCCGACCCGTCTCCGCGACGTCCAGAAGTTTACCGGCTGCCTCGCCTCACTCAGCCGGTTCATTAGCCGGCTGGGGGAGAAAGCCTTGCCCCTCTACGGGCTCCTTTGCAAGACGGCTTTGGTCGAGCCGGGTCATACCAAAAGCCGGGCATGTTCGATTGGCCCGACGAGGCGGACAAAGCCTTCCATGGCCTCAAGAAGGCTCTCACCCGTGCACCCATCCTAGCCGAGCCAGCTGAGAAGGAACCCTTGCTCGCCTACATCATGGCGACCACTGGCGTCATCAGCGTTGTCTTGGTGGACGACAGACCGGAGGAGGGCAAGTCCCTGCCGGTCCAGCGCCCCGTCTACTACCTCAGCGAGGTCCTCCCCACGTCCAAGCAGAACTACCCCCACTACCAAAAGATGTGCTACGGCATATACTTCATCACCAAGAAGGTCAAGCATTACTTCTAGGAGCATACCATCACCGTGGTGAGCATAACCCCACTCGGCGAGATCATGAGCGACCGGGACTCCACCGGCCAGAACACCAAATGGGTCTTCGCCCTCACCGATCATGAGATCCGGTACGAACTTCGCACCGCCATCAAGTCACAGGCGCTGGCCGACTTCCTCGTCGACTGGGTGGAAACCGAGTTCGTGCCGCCTCCCCCGGACTTCATACATTGGCGCCTACATTTTGACGGCTCGAAAATGAGGATCGGCCTGGGTGCCCACATAGTCCTCTCCTCCCCGAAAGGTGACCAGCTCAAGTACGCCCTCCAGATCCACTTTGCCACCTCCAACAACGTGGCCGAGTACGAGGCCATCGTCCATGGCCTCTGGCTCGCCAAGGATATCGGCATCAGGCGCATCCTATGCTTCGGTGACTCCGACCTCATGGTAGAGCAGGTCTCTAGCGAGTGGGACGCCAGGGACGCCAACATGGCCAGCTACCGCTTCCTTGTACAATAGCTCACCGGCTCCTTCGAGGGCTATGAGACCATCACATCCCACGAGCAAACAACGAGGCGGCCGACGCACTAGCAAAAATCGGCTCCACCCGGCAGGCCATCCCAGTCGACGTTTCCCTTGAGTGGCTACTCAAGCCGTCAATCAAGCCTTCCCTAGAATCAGAATCCATCTTCATGTCGGTAGACGACGTCGCCCTGTCGGCGGCTCCGGCTGTCCCTTAGACATCTTGGCCACCGGCTCCCTCAACCTTGGCTGCCTAGCCGGCATCAGTTGAGCCGGCGGCAACAGAGGCCGCCGGCTCCAACAATGCGGTTGTCATGATGACAATCGACCAGCCGGTCTCGGGGGCTGGTGAGCCGGACCCGGGGACTGACCATCTGGGCCCGAGAGCTCCTGAATTGGCCCCCGTCTTGGCCCCCTCTTGGGCGCAACCCATCCTGGCGTTCCTTCTACATGGCGAGCTCCCCCCAGACGAGGCCTTGGCAAGGCAAATTCAGCGTCGGGCCTCGGCATGCAGCATCGTCAACAACGAGCTCGTACATCACAGCACCACCGGCGTCTTTTAGTGATGCGTCGAGCCGGAAAAGGGTATAGATATCCTCCTTGACATCCACCAGGGCTAGTGCGGGCATCACGCCGCCTCCAGGACCCTGGTGGCCAAGGCCTTCCGCCACGGATTCTACTATCCCACCGCTCTCCAGGGGGTCAAGAAATTGATCGACGAGTGCGAGGGTTGCCAATGCTTCGGCACGCAGAGCCACCAACCGGCATCAGCCCTCCAGACCATCCCCCTCTCGTGGCCCTTTGCCGTCTGGCGGCTGGACATGGTGGATCCCTTCAAGACCGCACGGGACGGCATGACACATTTGCTGGTGGTTGTCGACAAATTCACCAAGTGGATCGAAGCACGACCAATCAAGAAGCTAGACGGCCCCACGGCCATCCGGTTCATCGATGACATCACGATTCGCTACGGTGTCCCCCACAGCATCATCACCGACAATGGCATGAACTTTGCCAAGGGCGCGCTCGCGCGTTTCTGCTCGAGGCAACGAATCCGGCTCAAACTGGCCTCCATCCCTCATCCACAGTCAAACGACTAGGTCGAGAGGGCAAACGGCCTGATCCTATCCAGCATCAAGCCCCGGCTCATGACACCGCTGGTAAGGTCAGCTGGCTACTGGGTCAGCGAGCTATCGGTTGTCCTTTGGAGTCTCAAGACCACCCCCAACCGATCAACCGGCTACACGCCTTTCTTCCTTGTGTACGGGTCCGAGGCGATCATCCCCACCGACATCGAGTTCAACTCGCCTCGGGTCGCCCTATACACGGAGAAGGACGCAAAGGAGGCAAGAGAAGACGGTGTCGAATTACTCGAAGATGCCCACGAACTGGCCTTGAACCGGACAGCAATCTACCAGCAGAAGCTCCGGCACTACCACAGCAAGCGGATCTGGCCGCTCTCCTTTCGTGAAGGGGACCTGGTGCTCAGGCGGATCCAGCGGACGGCCGGACAACACAAGCTGTCCTCCCCATGGGAGGGCCCGTTCGTCGTCAGCAAGGCGTTGCACAACAATGCGTACTACCTAATAGATGCCCAGAAGTCGTAGAAGCGCAAAAGAGACGCCTCCGACAAGGAGACCGAGCGCCCGTGGAATGCGGCATTCCTCCGTCCTTTTTACTGCTGAAAAGACTAGTGTATGTATGTATCCCTTCCCTTTTGGGCTTATGAATGCAACGGGTGCCCCAGGCCGGCTCTTGGGGCACACCCTTTTCGTTTCCCTCGAAGGTCTTCTCACTCACCGGCTCCCCGACCCGGCTCCCGGGCCCGGGGGCTCACCGGCTTGTCCTATGCCGCCTCTCTCAAAAATTGACCAACTAGTGTGAGCCGAGCAAGCCCTCCCACCCCTCCCATCTACAGATCCGGCTCCCGGATATCCGGCCAACGGGGCCTCGGGGCGGCAAAGCTCAGCACACATGAAAGATTGATCGCAAAAGAGATGTCGGCTAGGCCCGGCCAGACCACCGCCTCGCCTCTGCCACTCCACTTACCCCAAAAAAGGTCTCGCGTTTCCTAAGTTCAAAACCGTCTCCCTCGAGGCGGACGCCCCAACCCAGCTACAGACCGGCTCCCGGCTATCGGGCTGGTGGGCCAAAACAAAAGGGGAAAAGGGGCAGAACAGACGGAACCAAAAGGGCAAAAAAGGGTAAGGACGAGCAAGCACACGCAATAAGGCAAACACATCAAATATTCACAATACGAATGTTAAGACAAAAGAGGCCCACGGCCATCACGGTTCATTACATTACACCCCCAGTGGGTGGACTTAGGCCTAACATGCAGGAAGAAGAAAGAAAGATAAAATGCCCAGGGGCTCAGGCCACCGGCACGCCTCCAGCCGGCGTGTCGCTGGGCAGCTCGACTCCCGTCCCGGAGGTGGTTGCGGCCTTCGGGTCGGTTCCCTTGGCCTTCGAGGTAGCCTCCACGGTCCCAGCCGTCTTGCCGCTGGAGTCGGTACTCTCGTTGGTAACCTCCTCGTCCTCCGGACCTTGGGGGATGCCGAAGGAGTCTTCGGTTGCTGGCTTGTCGGCCTTGCCAAGGGCCGGCAGGAGCTCGTCTGGGTCGACGTGCGATGCGAGCTCGTCGGCGCGGCGGACAAGGGCCAGCTCAGAGGCCTCCTGTGCCTAAGCTGGCTCGTCACGCATGGTGGCCATCCGGTCCAGGTCCATGTCACAGTACCAAGAAGTCACAAACCGGAGCGCCATCTACGCTCCGGCTCGCATCGCCGACGCCTTCCAGACATCGAGCTGGGCTGCGGCGTGCTCCACCCACAAGGCCACGCGGTTCTCCGGAGCTCCTCCAGGGCCCGGCCACAAGGCGGCGATGATCTCCTTGCCATCCGTCTTCAGCCGTTCCATGCTCCGCTCGAGGTGGATCAGCTAGTTTTCAATGGCGAGCCCAAGCTCGGCGATATCCCACGTGGTGTCCCCCTCAATGGAGCGTTCGCGCGCCCAAAGGTACTCCCGGTGCTCCTCGATGGCATGCTCAGCGTGGCACTGAGTTTCCGAGAAGCGCCCTAAGGGAAGAAAGGGAAGAAGGAAAGAGAGGCAAATTAAAAACAAGAACCAGTAAGGGGAAAGGCAACCGGCTAAAAGAAGGAAAGCGGACACTCACGCTCGATGGAGTCGTCCACCTCGATGGCAAAGTGGAGCAACAAGTTTTTCTCCGATGCCAACGCCGCCTCTACCCCGACGAGGAACCCTTAAGCTCCTCGAGCATCCTCTCGAGTGGGGTCACTTCGCCTTGGAGGGCGGCGGTACGTTGGGCGGCGTCAGCCGCCTCCTTGACAGCTGTCTCCTTCACCGCCACCTCCCACGCCACGTCGGCCTTGAGGCGGTCCTGGGCCGCCTCCTCGTCCACCAGTAGTGCGACCAGCTGGTCCTTCTCCTGCGTGACCATCTGGACGCTTCGTGTCATCTGGTCCTGCTCAGAGACGGCTCCGGTCTTCTCCACCCAGAGGGCGGTCAGCTCATCTGCAAAAACAAAACGGGCATTAGCCGGTCCTTCTAAGCCCGCTTCGGCTACCAGGCAGCCGGCCAGGCTCCCGAGGGCTACGTGCCCCTCCCCCAAGACTTGGCATACCTTGCACACATGTCAGTTCCTCCTCCAACCGATAGAAGTCATGCTTTCCGCGGTCATGGATGGCGACCGCCTCCTCGAACAGCTTTTGCCGCTAGGAGTTCCCCTCCTGTCACGCGAAGCCAAAGTCAATAGACGCTCAAGGAGATCCGGCCTGGCTGCCTAGCAACCGGTCAGCCGGCCCGCATCTCAGGGGCTACACCCAGTGGGTGCGCTTGTGTGCCCCCATTGAAAATTTTAACAAGAGCGACCATGCTTACCTTCGCGCGTTGTAGGGTGGCATCGGCCGCCTCCACAAATAGGGCCAGTTCCTGGCGGCACCGGTCCAGAACGCTCCCTAACTCCCCGAACGAGGGGACCGGGGTGCCTGCTGGGGGAGCCGGAAGGGTTGGGACGCGCGCCAGCACCTCATAGTCTCGGAGCACCTCCTGCATGGTCCTTAGGGTCCTCCGGGCCCGGCCGCCGTTGCTGCCCGTCCCTAGGCTCGCCACGGTGCCGGACGCCAGGGGTGGGTTGATGACGGCAAGATCCTGGGAGTCGCCTCCTCCTCCCGTGCTCGGTGCCATCACCACCTCCTCCTCCCGCCGCTCTGACACGACGACGGCGACTGACGGCGCCTCCGTCTCCTTGACCGCCGCCTTCGGCACGGCCTCTGACCCCTCTTCCGGCGCCGCCTCCGGGGCCGCCGGAGCCTCCGGCACGTCGAGCCGGGCCGGCTCGGCTGCAGGCGGAGTCCCAACTGGCACCTTCGGTCGGGTCACCTCAGGGGGGCGGATCCCTTGCCGTCGCCCTTGCTCGGGCCGCCTCCTCCGCGGATGGAGGCGCAGGCGGCTCCATAGACGCCCCTCGTGGCTCGCTCGACGGGGGCCTCGACAGACGGGTCGATTCTGCCACTGAGTCCGACGCCCGCGTGGGGTCTGCAGACCTCCTCCGCCTCCTGTCGCTCGAAGTCCCAGAGTGCGAGGCCCCGCCTCGCGTTCCGGACTTTGAGGCTCGCAGCTCAGCGAGCCCCCTCTTCTCCTCCCGCTGGGTGACCGCGTGCTCGCGGGCCAACCGACAAGAGGCATGCGTTGGATCCCTCGTTGGCTCCCCCTCGTGGAGCTCGATGGGGTCCCTACGATTCACAAGGGTCAATCACCCGCTGGCTCACGACCCGGAAGGAAACACAATCAAGGAAAGGAGGGAGATTTACCCGATGATGTGGGGCAAAGTCCGCATGGTGCGCGTCGGTGGCTTCCGTGCGGCCACCTTCACCCGCTTATAGGCGGGCGGCGGAGCCGCCGGCTCCTTCTAAGCCGGCCTCTTCAGCCGGCTGGCGACTCCGACCGCCATGGCTTGAGCCGGCTGCTCCTCGCTCCGTCCACGCCGGCCCTGCTAAGCTGAGGGGGAGGCGCGTTCAGGATCATTACATCATCGTCATCGTCATCATGATCATCTGTCCAATCCCTGATCGTGGGGCCAACAGGGAACTCACCGGCTCCCCTGGGCTCCCTAGCTGCGCCGAACCCCTCGGCTCCGCTGGGCCCGCCGGCTCGCGGGTCTGCCGGCTCCTTGACCCCTCCCGAGGAGTCCACCCCCTCTTTAGGCGGGCCTTCCCGCTCGTAATCCTCGGAGTCAGAGTGGTCGCACTCCGCCTCGAAAATTTGGGGGTGCGGGCCGTCCGGTGTGTTCTATCGTACCAACAGCTGCGGTCAGCATGGCGAAGTAAGGTCCGCTGTGGGCTGCCGGATGGAAAGATTCAAATAAAAAGAGCCGCTTCGACAAGAACGTACCAGGGGGCGGTTGATGCGGTCATACGGCTCCATGTCGAACGTCCAAGACGCTGGCACCAGCTTGAACGTGGTGATGGCGTTCACCCACGCCGCCACCTGAGCCCGCGTTAGGTTGACTGTCGTCAGCCGGCAGGGGTCCTAGTGGCCGGACATGTCACAGATCCGGTGCGGCCTCAACTGGAGAGGCAGCACCCGGCGCGAGATGAAGGCCGCCACCAGATCAGAGGCGACCAACCCCTCAGTGCTCTTTAGTTGCGCGAGCTGGCCGAGCTCCGCGAGGGCCACTCCACACGGGGCGGCACCCGACCAGTTCGCCCCGGAGGACTGCGCATTGACAAACGGCGGCAGCCAGATGTAGTCCTGGCTTGGGTCGGCGTTCTTCACGTAGAAGAACGTCTGATGCCACCCCTTGACGGAGTTGATGAGAGAGAAGGGCGGGAAGCATGCGGTGTCGCGGTAGCACATTGTCGTGCCCCCGCAGGCATTGCTCTTCAGCGCCTTGAGGTAGAAGAGGGCGTTGAAGAGGTAAAGAAAGGGGAGGACCCCCAGATATCCCTCGCACAGCGTCACGAAGCCGGCAAGGTAGAGGATTGCATTGGGGCCGATGTGGTGCGGTTGAAGGTCGAAGGTGTCCATGAGCAGCCAGAAGAAGAGGCTCACCGGGGGCCCAAAACCACGGGAGAAATGCCAGAGGAAGACGACATGCTCCCCTGGCTGCGGCGCTGGTACCACCTTGTCGCCCCGCACGGGCAACCACGCGCTCCGACGGCGGCAGCATGCGCGCGCGACGGAGTTCCGTGATGTCCCCCTTGGTGACGACGGATCCGGCCTAGCTTCCTCCGCGCTCGTCGGCCATTGCGGCGGAACGGCGGCGTGCGGGCGCATTTGCGAGATCGGGAGCGGTGTTGCGCGAGGGGGAGAGGAAAGCAACGAAGGCAAGAAGACGAGGCAGCAAGGGGGCGAGTGGGATGTAGGTATCTCCGCCCCTGCCCTTCCTCCCCTTTTAAAGGGGAGGCCACGACCGGGGGACGTGGGGATTAATTGCGCCCACTCCCTCGGAAACTCTGCGCACGAGTGGGCGGTTCAGGCCGTAATTGCCGCTTCGGGGCACAAAGCATCCTGGCCTGCGCCGCGAGGCCTACTGAGCTACGCTCGAGGCCTAGCAGGCTAGGGCCAGGGTGACGTCCCGTCTCCCCATGTGCGTGGGGCCCGCCACATCATTACCCGTCACGTGGCGCGCGGCAGGCCGGACGAGACCCGGGGCGACGCACCGGAACCCGAGTCATCGGGTCCAACGGCTGACCCGGCTAGCTCTTCGGTTTTGCGCCGGTGGCGGGTACTGCTCGGGGGAAGCCGCTGACTCCCCTTCGTCTGCCGGACATGCGCCCCCGCCGGCTTCAAGGACAACTGACGGGGTTATTACCCCTAGGTAGGCCAAAGCAACGGGGTTCTTTCCCCCTCGCTTCAAAGAAAAACCATGCACCTAGCTACCCATGACCGGCTGGGGTGCGGCCGGTTTGAGCTGTCACCAGCTGGCGACACGAGCGGATGGTCGGGGAGCCGGCTCAACCCCCGACCGGCTGGGCGTGGCCGACTGCCTCCGGGCCGCCTCCTCCGTTGACCCCGGGGCGGACATGCAACGTCCCGTCCCCTTGCGCACGAGTACGGCGACAAGACGTGACCGCCACGATGGGCATCATTGTAGCCACAGTGGCCGCGGACGCACGGGTGCGCACGGCTACAGTCCGACCGTCCAGGCCGCTAACCTTGGCGAGCATGATCGGGCAGGGGAACAGTGCTGGCACGCCCCTGCCCACTCGATTACCTGCCACGGCATGGCTACAGTGCAGCCGGCCGTACCGGAGACTTCGGTCGGCTGGCACTAGACGACGCCTCCCAGGCGGCCCGTGCCGTGGCAGGGGGGCGAGGGCCAGTCGCGGAGCCGGCTGGCGGGCCCCAGCAGGCGACAGGACCGCACAGCCGATGGACCCTACAAGCAACAAGACG
Source organism: Hordeum marinum (assembly GCA_022496015.1). Lineage (NCBI taxonomy): Eukaryota > Viridiplantae > Streptophyta > Magnoliopsida > Poales > Poaceae > Hordeum > Hordeum marinum. The sequence continues at coordinate 136,860,851 of CM039677.1, read as the reverse complement.
ACTCGAAGGGCGGGACCCCATGGTCAGCCGGAGAGGCTGCCAGCTGGGTTCTCCCACCTGTGTACCTTAGGAATATTGTAAGCCGGGGATTGGCCTATAAAATCCCCCAAGCCCCTCATGCAACAGGGACAGACAACTCTCACGCACACACCCACGGGACACTTCCCTCATTCTCACACTCGATAGCGGAGGAAGGCGAGCCGGCTGCTCCCTCTTCCTCCTCTAGACGCAGCTCTAGGAGCATCCTTGTAAATACATCAATCCATCCAACTAGACCAAGCAGGACTAGGGGTGTTACCTCCCACGGAGGGCCCTGAACCTGTGTCATCGTCTGTCACCACCGCTTGTGCCCAATCCCACACCCAGAGCCTGTCGGCATCCTCCGTCCCTAACCACCTACGATAAGCCTACCCATGGCATCTGCCATGAGAAAACAACGACAGCGGTGCAGGCGGTTCAGTCAGATGGGCCTGGCGGGCCCTGATCCGGGCTCCGGCGGGCTTCGGCGGGAGGAGGGAGATTGCACACGAGGTGATGGCGGCTGGGGAGTGGTTGCACATGGAAAACAAGGGAGGCTAGGTTTTAGGTCTAAATTGGGCAGGGTAGGCTGCTTAAATAGGAAAGGGGGCTAGGGTTAGGGGATTTAGCCGTTTTCGGACCCTCCGATCGCGATCGGACGGCTCCGGACGCGGGGTTATGCTAGGATGGGCTAGTGGATTGTGCAAAGGTGGTTGGTCCAAGAAGAGAGGGAGGTTGTCGCCCGTGATACAGTTTAATAAACTAAAACATCTGACAATTAAACCGATGACGGTGCCGCTACTGGCGACCGTTGGGGTATCAAACAGACTCTGATTGCGACTAAATTTGGCAGGTCGTCCACCTACAATAAAACAAGACCGCACGCCAACTTTTGACCCAATCCGAGAAAGTTTTATACGCACTTTAAAAACAATATTTTTATCGATGCCACGGGTGCGTACGTGTGTGGTTGGTCTCCAAATGGTCAGCGATGAGAACAAAGAGAACCGACAACTACCCACGGACGCAAGTTTTCAAAAACGAGTGATGATGCGAATGATGCGATGATGAATGCGATAACCAAACAAATCGAACAACGACAATGGAATAAAAAGGGGAATCTTCTAGAGTGTCAGAACCAGTCTGTTACATCTCTCTCAAAAAATTAGTTGGTATGTGTGGGGATCTGTTCTGAGTGCTTCTTTTCCAAGTGGATGGTGGCGGAGGGGTATATATAGCCATCTCCAAAAATCCAACCGTTACACCTAATAAGTCAGACTCGGTGAAACCAATGGGTTAATCTCGGTGGCACCAAGTTGCCTCAAAGGTAGAAATTTTTGAATCTCGGTGAGACCGATACATAAAACTCGGTTGCACCGATAAGGTGACCAACATTCAGATTGCCAGACTCGGTGATGCCGATTCAAGAAACTCATTGATGTCGATTTTGTGAATTTGCGTAACAGGAAGTTGGCAACCCAAACTTGGTGGCACCAAAGCAGAATCAGTTGCGCCAAAGGGTTAGGGTTTGGTTGTGTCTGTTTGAGGCTGAGAATTGGTGGCACCGAGTGGAAAGTGTTGGTTCCACCGATTTTCAATATTTGGCTTTGGATAGGCTTTTTGTGGAAGAGCTTGTGCACGTATGAGCATTTTGTCCATGAACAATACCTTACCCCTTTTAATAGTATTGGCTTTCCTATAGACTCAAAGTGATTTCTCACAAAGTAAAATGTAGAATCCTCTTGCTTGAAGCTTTGCCATCTATTCCTTCTCCTTCTTCTTCATAGGGATACTCTCCGCACTCCTTTTTGCCAACCCATCTCTCTATGGATTTTATCTCAAATACACTAGATGAAAATATTAGTCCAAGAGACAATGTATGTTGTCATGAATTTTCAAAACCACCAAGGGAGCATATTGTGCTTTCAATCTCCCCCTTTTTGGTAATTGATGAGAACATGCAACCAAAGCTTCAAACAAAGATATGCATGTCTATAATGAAAACTTTAAGAGACACATGACTTAGACTTGCTCCCCCTACATGTGTGCAATCCCTTTAAAGAATAGTTGCTTTGGAATGCATGGACACACACATGGTAGGAAGGACATGATAAGTCATGTGAATCTTGGCCATGTGCATCAAATGTATATGAATGAGGTGTATCCTTGATCGAGACCTCACTCTTCTAAACAATATGCGCAAGAAGCAAGAGATCATCTTGATCAAAGATATGATGCATATACTTACCTTGAGTTCTTGAGCATTCTAGTAGTAGAGATACACTTGAGAAAACAATGTTAGGAAACACAAGAGTATTCTACTAATCAAAAGCAATAGAACTCAAAAGCACGAAGATATGGAGAACATATAGAAGATAGTATTCCTTAAGATTGATATGTCTCCAAGATCATTTAGAAGTTTCTCCCCTTTAGATACGAAAATGGTGGATCATCCTCTCCCCATGAATCTTAGCATGTATATATTGGGATTGGATAGGGTGAGAAAATTCTAACATGAGTAGTCAAATGAAATAAACACATCTTTCTCCAAAACATATTTTGTCCCCCTACTTTGGTATTCTCCCCTTGTCTATATAAATATAAACTTTTGATATTCTCCTCTCCCCCTGAGTTATATCCCCCCCTTTGCATAAGCGTGTATATCCCTTTTTAGCGTTGAAGCATTGGTATTTCTCCCCCTTTGGCATCAATTTCCAAAAAGGACAGATATAGGATCAGATACAGGGATCACTGATTCCGAAGGGATCCTTGAGAACCAGGGTCAGAGGATGTAGGATTCATAGAACATGAAAATCATGAGAAAAATGAGGGAATCATTGAAAATAATTTCTCTCCCTTTGGCTAATCTGAGAATTTGTAGAACTTCTCCTCCTTTGAGTTGGGAATCCTTGAAGGGATCATCGAAGGATTGAATATATCATAGAAGGAACACAAAGATTATAGATACAAACACAGACCGAAACATGATAGTAAGTCGGTGGCTCCGAGAGAAATTTGTTGGTGGTATCGATATGGTGTTATGCAGCTCATCTTCTGAATTGATATAACCGAGTCCTTTGTATCGGAGGCACCAAGGCATAAAGCAGAAACCTGGCAAAGTTTGAGAAACTTGCAAATTTGTGAAAATTTGTAACAAAGAGTCAAAACGAAATTGTAAATTAAATGCAACAAGAATTTACAAATAGATATCATCTAGAGAAGATTTGAATGGTTCCAAGAAATCTTGCAAAATATTGAATGAACCAACCAAGATCTTTAACTAGATGTTGGGCGGTGACTAGGTCACCTATATTAGAGTATATTGACTTAGGAGCCAAGCAAGAATACTTGATCATAGGTCATACTCATCGTTAAGCTCAAAATGGGGTTACCATTTTTTGATTAAGCATTTTAATGTCTTCATACCAATTGAGTTGCTTTATCTCATGACTTGGACTAAAGCTATATCAACGATATGAGTACATACCTTTGACTGATGTTGTTGACGTAGCTTGTAGGTGAACTTTATGAGGATGCTCGAGGTTGATGAAGATCATCTTGAGTTGGGAGCAATCCTTGTTGTTTTTGTTCACTTTTCACCTACATAGGTTAATAACGCAAGGAAGAACATAATATATCCAAGTGACAAGATACCAATTGTGAGTTGATATCAATTCAGAATATATGTCAAGGATATGTTTTGTTGTCTTCTTCCTTTCATCATCAAAGCAAGGTTGTGGATACTTGGTCATGACAAGATTGCTTAAGATATGAGTTGACGGCAATCTTGTGGAGTGTTGTTCTTCCAAGTACATACAAAAGGGTTAGATGCAAGACAAGGGAGCACAGAATTCCAAGATATGATATTCAAGTTAATATTAGCATGGAATAGACAATAAAGCTCATCCCCTTGCAAGCATCCGAGTGATCATAACTCAAGTTTGAAGCATCAATGATGTTCAACTCACTCCTCAAGTGACAAAACACTTATTCATCAAGTGACTTAGTAAAGATATCAGCCAATTGCTCGTTAGTGTGAACATCCTTATGATTAATATCTCCTTTGGCAACATGATCACGAATGAAATGATGTTGAATTTGAATATGCTTGGTTCGAGAATTATGCACAGGATTATGACCAATCTTAATAGCACTGTCATTGTCACATAGTAATGGCACATTTTTAACATAGATTCCATAATCTTTAAGCATTTGTGTCATCCATAACAATTGCGCACAACATGATCCAGCGGCAATGTATTCCGCTTCGGCGGTAGATAGAGATACCGAGTTTTGTTTCTTTGAAGACCAAGACACAAGAGATGTACCAAGAAATTGACATGTATCCGAGATGGATTTTCTATCAACCTTGTCACCGGCATAGTCTGAGTCGAAGTAGCTAACAAGATTAAAAGAGGATCCCTTGGGATACCAAATGCCAAAGTTTGGTGTATCTATCAAGTATCTCACAATGCATTTCACAGCCTTAAGATGACATTCTTTAGGTGCAGCTTGATATCGGGCACACATGCACACACTAATCATAATATCGAGATGGGAGGCACATAGATAAAGCAATGAACCAAGCATTGATCGATAAACCTTTTGATCAACCGGTTCACCCTCCTTAGTAAGATCATTGTGTTCGCTAGTGGGCCTGGGAGTTTTCATACCTTTGCACTCTTGCATGTTGAACTTCTTGATCAATTCCTTGGTGTACTTTGTTTGAGAGATGAAAGTACCTTCTCTCGTTTGCTTGATTTGTAGACCAAGGAACAATTTCAGCTCACACATCATAGACATATCATACTTCTCTGACACCAACCTACCAAATTTCTCACTAAATTGTGGGTTAGTAGATCCAAAGATAATATCATCCACGTAAATTTGGCACACAAATAATTCACCATTAACTCTCTTTGTGAATAAGGTTGTGTCAATTTTGCCAATTTCAAAACCTTTTTCAATAAGAAACTTCGTTAGGCATTTATACCAAGCACGAGGAGCTTGTTTAAGACCATATAAAGCTTTGCGAAGTTTGGAAACGTGGTCAGGTTTCTTAGGATTTTCAAAACCATGTGGTTGCTTAACATAGACCTCTTCTTCAATCTCACCATTTAAGAATGCACTTTTAATATCAATTTGGTAAAGCGTGATATCATGGTGATTGGCATAATCAAGAAGAGTTCGAATAGCTTCTCGTCTAGCAACAGGGGCATAGGTCTCACCGTAGTCCATACCTTCGACTTGCGTATATCCTTGTGATACGAGGAGAGCCTTGTTGCGAACAACTTGACCGTATTCACCTTGCTTGTTCCGAAATACCCATTTCGTGCTGATGATGTTTTGCTCGTCCTTGGGCTTTTCCACGAGTGTCCACACTTTGTACCTTTCAAAGTTGTGAAGCTCTTCATGCATAGCGTTCACCCAATCCGTGTCTTCAAGAGCTTGCTCAAACTTCAAGGGTTAAATGCTAGAGATGAAATAATAATGCTCACAAAAGTTATCCAAGCGAGTTTTAGAGCGAGTGATCCTCCCTGTTTGTATGTTACCAAAGATTTGGTTTAGGGATGATTCCTGGTCACTTCTGCTCAAACTCGGGGTAGCTTTGGCTTGTTAGTGGGAGGAGCTTTTTATTCTTCATCATCTCCTTCATCTTTGTTGTTGTTGAAGTGGTCATCTCCTTGAGGTGGTGGTGTAGGAGGTTGTGGTGGATCTTCATGATGTACTTCCTCCACTCCTTCATCTTGTCGTGTACCACTTGTGGATGCTTCCACGTTGTTTTGTCGGTAGCCTTGATCCGAAGTAGGAGCTTCCACTTGGGTTGATGAAATACTTTCCTTCACCTCCATGGGACGAATCTTGTCGATGGGAAAATCTTGGATAGCTTCTGAAGGATCTTTATCACCTACACCATTTGGCAATTGTTCGACTTGCGAACCATTAGACTCATCAAACTTCACATCTACCGTCTCTTCAACTTTTCGAGTGAAGTTTTTGTAGACACGGTAGATGTGAGAGTTCGATCCATAACCAAGTAGGAAACCTTCATGATATTTGGGAGCAAATTTAGCATGGCGATGCTTATCAAGAATGTAACACTTAGAGACGAATACCCAAAAGTATCCAACCTGGGGTTTGTTACCAGTGAGAAGCTCGTATGCCATTTTACCGAGAAGCTTGTGCAAGTAGAGTCGGTTTGTGGCATGAAATGTTGTTTCCAAGGCTTCTGTCGAAAAGTGTCTTGGCGTCTTGTATTCGTCAAGCATCGACCAAGCCATCTCAATGAGGGTTCGGTTATTTATCTCAACAACTCCATTTTTTTAAGCGTGTACGTAGCCCAGAACTCATGTGAGTGTTGGGGAACATTGCATGGGAAACAAAAAAATCCTATGCACACGCAAGATCAATCCATGGTGATGAGCATTTACGAGAGGGAGAGTGGATCTTCATACCCTTGTAAATCGCTAAGCGGACGCATTAAGAAACGCAGTTGATGTAGTCGAACATCTTCGCGATCCGAATCGCTGAGCGTCCCGCAATCCCATCATGATCCATCTCGCGATCCAATCAAGATCTATCCCATGATCTCATCACAATCCGTCCCGCGATCCAATCACGAATCGCCTCGCGATCTTGATCACGGTCCTTCCGATCTAGCGCCGAACGGATGGCACCTCCGCGTTCAGCACACGTACAGCTCGACGACGATCTCCGCCTTCTTGCTCCAGCAAGAGGAAGTGGAGAAATATATGACTTCTTCGGCAGTGCGACGGTGTTGCAGCGATGGTGGTGGAGCTATTCCAGTAGGGCTTCGCCTAAGCACCGTCGAAACCGATCTAGAGGAGAAACTACGATCTAGAGGAGAGGCAGCACGTGGTTGTTATTCTATGTAAAATAACCCTCAAATCTCTAGTATATATAGGAGGAGGGAGGGAAGTGACTTGGACCTCAAGGGGCCAGCCCTTGCGTCGGCCGAAGTGGGAGGACGAGGAGTCCTCCTCCAATCCTAGTAGGATTAGGACTCCTTCTCTCCCACTTGGAAAACTCCTTTTCCACCATTTTCCTTTTGGACTTCTCCTCCCAGCCGCATGGGCCTCTTGTGGGACTTAGTCCAGCCCACTAAGGGCTGGTATACCTCCTCCCACAGCCCATGTAGCCTCTTGGGTCGAAATACCCCTCCCGATGGTCCCCCGGCACCCTCCCGACACTCCCGGTACACTACCGATGAGCCCGAAACTTTTCCGAAGACCAAAACAGGACTTCCTATATATCAATCTTTACCTACAGCCCATTCTGGAGCCCCTCGTGACGTCCGGGGACTCATCCGGGACTCCGAACAACCTTCGGTCACCACCATACATAACTCTATACTACCGAAACGTCACCAAACCTTAAGTGTGCAGACCCTGCGGGTTCGAGAACTATGTAGACATGACCGAGACACCTCTACGGTCAATAACCAATAGCGGGACCTAGATGCCCATATTGGTTCCTACATATTCTACGAAGATCTTTATCGGTTTAACCTCTATGTCAAGGATTCAGTTAATCTCGTATGTTGTTCCCTTTGTTCTTCGGTATGCTACTTGCCCGAGATTCGATCGGCGGCATCTCCATACCTAGTTCAATCTTGTTACCGGCAAGTCTCTTTACTCGTTCTGTAATACAAGATCCCATGGCTAACACTTAGTCACATTGCTTGCGAGGCTTATTGTGATATTGTATTACCGAGTGGGCCCTCAGATACCTCTCCATCACACGGAGTAACAAATCCCAGTCTTGATCCATGCCAACCCAACAGACACCCTCGAAGATACCTGTAGAGCACCATTATAGTCACCCGGTTACGTTGCGATGTTTGATACACATAAGGTACTCCTCCAGTGTCAGTGAGTTGCATGATCTCATGGTCATAGGAACAGATACTTGATGTAGAAAACTGTAGCAATAAACTGACACGATCATATGCTACGTTTATAGTTTGGGTCTTGTCCATCACATCATTCTCCTAATGATGTGATCCCGTTATCAAATGACATCTCATTTCCATTGCTAGGAAAACTTAACCATCTTTGATCAATGAGCTAGTCCATCAGAGGCATACTAGGGACATCGTGTTGTCCATGTATCCACACATGTATCTGAGTTTCCGACAATACAATTCTAGCATGGATAATAACGATTATCATGAACAAGGAGATATGATAATAACTGATTTATTATTGCCTCTACGGCATATTTCCAACAGTCTCCCACTTGCACTAGAGTTAATAATCTAGTCCACATCACCATGTGATTTGCATTGTTATGAATCTAACACCCAATGAGTTCTGGGGCTCGATCATGCTTTGCATGTGCGAGAGGTCTTTTAGTCAACGGGTCTGCGATATTCAGATTCGTGCGTACTTTGCAAATCTCTATATCATACTGTAAATACTGCTACCACACTGCACTTGGAACTATTCCAAATGGCTACTCCACTATCGTATCCGGATTGCTACTCAGAGTCATCCAGATTGGTATTAAAGCTTGCATTGACGTAACCATTTACGACAAACTCTTTATCACCTCCATAATCGAGAAATATTTCCTTAGTCCACTTGTTACTAAGGATAATTTTGACCGTTGTCTAGTGATCCACTCCTGGACCACTCTTGTACCCTTTGACAGACTCATGGCAAGGCACACACAGGTGCGGTACACAGCATGGCATACTATATAGAGCCTATGGCTAAAGCATAGGGGACGACCTTCATACTTTCTCTTTCTTCTGCCATGGTCGAGCTTTCAGTCTTACTCAACTTCACACCTTACAAATCAGGCAAGAACTCTTTATTTGACTAATCCATTTTGAACTCTTTCAAAATCTTGTCAAGGTATGTACTCAATGAAAGTCTGATCAAGCATCTTGATCTATCTCTATAGATCTTGATGCTCAACAATTAAGTAGCTTTATCGAGGTCTTCCTTCGAAAAACTCTTTTCAAACAACCCTTTATGCTTTCCAGAAATTCTACATGATTTCCGATCAACAATATGTCATCCACATATGCTTATCAGAAATTCTATAGTGCTCCCACTCACTTCACTGTAAATACAAATTTCTAATAAACTTTGTATAGACTCAAAAACTTCGATCACCTCATCAAAGTGTATATTCCAACTCCGAGATGCTTGCTCCAGCCCATAGAAGGATCAATTGAGCTTGCACACCTTTTTAGCATCCTTAGGACTAACAAAACCTTCTAGTTGTATCTCATACAACCTTTCCTTAAGGAAACGATGTTTTGACATCCATCTGCCAGATTTCATAATTGAAAAACGTAGCAACTGCTAACATAATTCCAACAGACTTTAGTATTTCTACGAGTGAGAAAGTCGCATTGCAGTCAACTCCTTGAACTTGTCAGAAACTTCTTTGTGACAAGTCAAGCTTTATAAATGGTGGCATTCACCATCAGCATCTGTCTTCATCTTAAAGGTCCATTTGTACTCAACGACCTACCGTTCAACGGGCAAGTCTACCAAAAGTACATACTTGGTTTTCATACATGGATCCTTTTTCGGATTTCATGGCCTCTAACCATGTATCGGAATCCGGCCCATCATCATTTCTCCATAGTTAGTAGGTTCATCGTTGTCTAACAACATGACCTCTAAGACAGGGTTGTCGTACCACTCGGGAGCACTACGCCTCCTTGTTGACCTACGAGGTTCGATAGTAACTTGATCTGAAGCTTCATGATCATCATCATTAACTTCCTCTTCAACTGATGTAGGCTCCAAAGAAACATATTTCTGTGATGCGCTACTCTATGGCTTAAACAAAGGTTCAACAACCTCGTCAAGTTCTATCTTCCTCCCACTCAATTCTTTCGAGAGAAACTCTTTCTCGAGAAAGGACTCGTTTCTAGTAACAAACACTTTGCACTCGGATCTGGGATAGAAGGTATACCCAACTGTTTTTAGGGTATCCTATGAATTTGCACTTTTTCGCTTTGGGTTCGAGCTCATTAGGTGAAAACCCTTTTTCCACATAAGCGTCGAAGCCCCAAACATTAAGAAATGACAGCCTAGGTTTCTATCAAACCATAATTCATACGGTGTCATCTTAACTGATTCAGATGGAGCCCTATTTAAAGTGAATGTAGTTGTCTCTAATGCATAACCCTAAAACGATAGTGGCAAAATGATAAGAGACATCATAGTACGCACCATATCTAATAGAGCACGACTATGATGTTCGGACACACCATCACTATGGTGTTCCAGGTGGCGTGAGTTGTGGAACAACTTTCACACTATCTTAAGTTGTATACCAAACTCGTAACTCAGATATTCACCTCCATGATCATATCATAGACATTTATCTTCTTGTCACGATGATCTTAAACTTAACTCTGACTTTGCTTGAACTTTTCAAATGATTGAGACTTGTGTTTCATTAAGTAAATATACTCATATATACTCAAATCATAAGTGAAGGTAAGAAAATATCAATATCCACTTCATGCTACTACACTCATTGGACCGCATACATCAACATGTATTATTTCCAATAAGTTACTAGCCCACTCCATCATACCGAAAACGGGGTCTTCAGTCATCTTGCCCAAGAGGCATGGTCCGCATGTCTCAACCGATTCAAAATCGAGTGAGTCCAAAGATCCATCAGCATGGAGTTTCTTCATGAGCTTTACACCAATATGACATTTAGCGGCAGTGCCACAAGTATGTGGTATTATCATTATTAACTTTGTATCCTTTGGCATCTATGTTACGAACATGTGTATTACTATGATCAAGATTTAACAAACCATTCTCATAGAGTGCATGACCATTGAAGGTATTATTCATGTAAACGGAATAACCATTATTCTCTAACTTAAATGAATAAATGTATTGCAATAAACATGATCTAATCACGTTCATGCTCAATGCAAACACCAAATAACATTTATTTAGGTTCTCGCTAATCCCGAAGGTAGAGAGAGTGTGCGATGGTGATCACATCAACCTTGGAAACACTTCCAACACTCAGCGCCACCTCACCCTTAGCCAGCCTCCGTTTATTCCATAGCTTTTATTTCGAGTTACTAACATTTAACAATCGAACCGGTATCCAATACCCAGGCGCTACTAGGAGTATTAGCAAGGTACACATCAATAACACATATATCAAATATACTTCTGTCGATGTTGCTAGCCTTATCTACCAAGTATCTAGGGTTGTTCAACTTTAGCGACCGTTCCCCTCGTAATAGAAGCACTTAGTCTTGGGTTTGGGTTCAACTTAAGGTTCCTTCACTGGAGCAGCAACTAGCTTGCCGTCCATGAAGTTTCCCTCCTTGCTCTTGCTCTTCTCGAAACTAGTGGTTTTTACTAACCATCAACACTTGATTCTCTTTATAGATTTCTACCTTTGCGGTGTCAAACATCACGAATAGCTCAGGGATCATCATTTCTATCCCTGGTGTGTTCATAGTTCATTACGAAGCTCTAGTAGCTTGGTGATAGTGACTTGGAGAAACATATCAATCACTGTCTTATCCAGAAGATCAACTCCCACTCGATTCAAGCGATTGAAGTACCCAGACAATCTGAGCACATGCTCAACGATTGAGTTATTCTCCTTCATCTTGCGGGCAAAGAATCTTGTTGGAGATCTCATATCTCACAACACGGGCATGAGCCTAAGATCCCAATTTTAGCTCTTAGAATATCTCATATGTTCCGTGACGTTCAAAATGTTTTGGAGCCTCAATTCTAAGCTGTAAAGCATGATGCACTAAACTATCAAGTAGTCATCAGAATGTGCTTGTCAGATGTTCACAACATCCACAGACGATGCTAGAGGGGGTGGCGCACCGAGCGATGCATCAAGGACATAAGCCTTTTGTGTAGCAACTAAGGACAATCCTCTGACCATGGACCTAGTCCGCAAAATTTCTACCATTATCTTTCAACTTGCTTTTCTCTAGGAACGTATCAATAAAACAAGGGAGCTACATCGTGAGCTATCTACAACATAATTTGCAAAGACACTTTGACTATGTTCATGATAATGAGTTCAATTAATCATATTACCTAAGAACTCCCACTCAAATTGACATCCCTCCGATCATTTGAGTGATACATGATCCAAATTCACCAACTCAAGTCCGATCATCACGTGAGTTGAGGTGGTTTCAATGGTGAACATCATCATGTTGATCATATCTACTATATGACTCATGTTTGACCTTTTGGTCTCTTGTGTTCTGAGGCCATGTCTGTACATGCTAGGCTCGTCAAGTTTAACCCGAGTGTTCTGCATGTGCAACACTGGTTTGCACCCGTTGCATGTGAACATAGATTTTATCACACCCGATCATCACGTGGCGTCTCAACACGACAAACTTTTGCAACGGTGCACACTCGGGGAGAACACAATTTATCTTGAAATTTAAGTGAGGGATCACCTTATAATGCTATAGTCGTCCTAAGCAAAACAACGTGCATAAAAGGATTAACATCACATGCAAATCATAAGTTACATGATATGGCCATGAACTTGTGATTTTGATCTTCATCTTGAAAGCACCGGCATGATCTCCATCGTCACCGGCATGACACCATGATCTCCATCATCTTGATCTCCATCAATGTGTCGCCATCGGGGTTGTCGCGCCCACCATGATTATACTACTATTGCTACCGCTTAGCGATAAAGTAAAGCATTGTGTAGCGCTTAATGATTGACACGCAGGTCATACAATAATTAAAGACAACCCTATGGCTCCTACCGGTTGTCATAGCCATCGACATGCAAGTCGTGATATTCTATACAATATATGATCATCTCATACATCACATATATCTCATCATGTAATTGGCCATCTCACATCACAACATACCCTGCAAAAACAAGTTAGACGTCATCTAGTTGTTGTTGCAAGTTTTACGTGGCTACTATAGGTACCTAGCAAGAACAATTCTCACCTACGCAAAAACACAACGGTGATACATAAGTTGCTTTTAAACCTTAAGTGTGTAGACCCTAAGGATTCGAGAACTATGTAGACATGACCGAGACACCTCTATGGTCAATAACCAATAGAGGAACCTGGATGCCCATATTGGTTCCTACATATTCTACGAAGATCTTTATCGGTTGAACCTCTATGTCAAGGATTCAGTTAATCCCGTATGTTGCTCCCTTTGTTCTTTGGTATGTTACTTGCCCGAGATTCTATCGTCGGCATCTCCATACCTAGTTCAATCTCGTTATCGGCAAGTCTCTTTACACGTTTCGTAACACAAGATCCCATATCTAACACTTAGTCACATTGCTTGCAAGGCTTATTGTGATGTTGTATTACCGAGTGGGCCCTGAGATACCTCTCCGTCACACGGAGTAACAAATCCTAGTCTTGATCCATGCCAACCCAACAAACACCCTCGGAGATACCTATAGAGCACCTTTATAGTCACCCAACTATGTTGCAACGTTTGATACACACAAGGTACTCCTCCTGTGTTAGTGAGTTACATGATCTCATGGTCATAGGAACAGATACTTGATGCAAAAAACTGTAGCAATAAACTGACACAATCATATGCTAGGTTTATAGTTTGGGTCTTATCCATCACATCATTCTCCTAATGATGTGATCCCGTTATCAAATGACATCTCATGTCCATGGCTAGGAAACCTTAACCATCTTTGATCAACGAGCTAGTCCATCAAAGGCATACTAGGGACATGGTGTTGTCCTTGTATCCACACATGTATCTGAGTTTCCGATCAATACAATTCTAGCATGGATAATAAACGATTATCATGAACAAGGAAATATGATAATAACTAATTTATTATTTCCTCTAGGGCATATTTCCAACAGTGAGATACCCTCTTCGTCAAGAAAGGTATCCACATGGGTGTTCTTGAACTCTGATCCGTTATCGCTTGAACTCTGATCCGTTATCGCTTTGAACCTTCTTAATCTTCACTTCAAATTAATTTTCCACTTTGCGTGCAAAGCTCTTGAAGATCTTTTGTACCTGCGACTTAGCATCAAGAAAGAATACCCATATAAATCTGGAAAAAGCATCAACTATAACTAGACCATAAGAGTTTCCATCGAGACTCTTGTAAGCATTGGGACCAAAAAAATCCATCTGAAGTAACTCGAGTGGTCCCCTAGTGGTCATGGTGTTCTTGACCGGATGACTTCCACCTACTTGCTTTCTTGCTTTCATGCTTGACAAGCGCTACAAATCCTATCTTTGTCAAAGATAACATCTTTAACACCAACAATGTGATCGCCCTTGATAAGCTTATCTAGATTGCACATGAATACATCTCCTAGCCATCTATGACATAGCCAACCTATTGGTGATTTTGCAATGAGATGAGTACGAGGTTGGGCCTTTTTAGTGAAATCGACAATGTATATATCACCTCTACGAATACCAGTAAAGACAATTTTATGATTATCAAATGGAAAAACTTGGCAATCTACTTTAGTAAATAGCACATTGAAACCGAAGTGTGCTAGTCTAGATACGGAAAGAAGATAGTAGCCAAGGGATTCAACAAGCATCACATTTTGAATGGAGCTATCATGAGATATGGCCACCTTACCAAGGCCAAGTACCTTTCCCTTAGAGTTGTCTCCAAAGGTCACATACCTTCGAGGACATTGATTTGGCATGATCTCTTGGAACATGTCTTTATAACCAGTCATCTGATCCGTGCATCCACTGTCAAGAATCCACTCTTTTCCACCGGACATGTAATCCTTGAAGTTTGCCATTAGACTTAGATTCTTCATGATCTTTTCATGCTCGATCTCGAACAACTCATCTTGATCATAGTAGCCATGTTCTTCATTGTCATCATTTGGTGGAATCTCCTCGTCATAGAAACCAAGACACTCGTCACGATCGTAACCATGATAATGTTAAAGTTTATGAATGTGAATGGCTTCAATAATAATGTTGTTGATAGTTGTGACATCTCCTTTAGCACGCATGAGATTACAGAGCTCAAATAGGCATTTATCAAAGTTTGGATCACTAGGCTTCATTTTGTGAAAAGCAACAGTTTTATGAAGAATTTCATCAAGATTACTTAATGCAAGATTTGCATATCGTTTCTCCAAATCAGTTCACAAAGTATAAGCACATGCAAAGTTCTTCAACTGAGAAAGCACGAATCTTGGTAAGCCTCTAACAATAAGATTGACGGTTCTAAGGTTACCAAGCATGTCAATTTCCTCTTCATGTGTGGGATGCAATTAATCAATCGGGAGCACATAGGGATTTTCAATATGTTTTCTCACATGGAATTTGTCAAAAAGATCAATCATGGCATACTTCCATCGACTATAGTACTCTCCATCAAGAATGGGCGCTCTACAATACAAACTCTCCACACTAGACACATCCATCTTCCTCCATGGTTATGAAACCAAATCAGTGGAGACCAATGCTCTGATACCAATTGTGGGATCACTAGAAGAGCATGTCTAGAGGGGGGTGAAGAGACTACTAGCAGGAATTTAAAATCTATACAAGGTGCAAAGTGATGTGTTTGCAGATTTTAGCAATTATAGCAAGTCTAGCACACCCTACACATGCAAGTCATCAAGTATAGCAGCGGAATGTAAAGACATTGCACATGTAAGTAAGGAGTAGAGGTAGGGAGATCAAACGCATGAAGGACACAAAGATTTTTCCCGTTGTTCCGATAGGTGGTGCTATCGTACGTCCATGTTTATGGAGTCTTCAACCCATGGAGGGTAACGGTCGTGAGAGTCCACGAAGGCCTCCACCCATAAGGGTCCATGAAGTAGCAACCTTGACTATTCCATAACAGCTTCCGTCCACGAAGGACTAACCTCACTAGGGGTAGATCTTCACGAGGTAGGCGATCTCCTTGCCCTTATAAACTTCTTGGTTCACTCCACAACATGAAGTGGGAGGCTCCCAAGCAACACCTAACCAATCTAGGAGGCACCACCCTCGAAAAGGTAATAGGCTCGATAATGTCGATGAACTCCTTTCTCTTGTGCTTCAAGATGATAGACTCCTCAACACACAATCACTCTCTCACAGATTTCGTTTTGGTGGAAGAGATTGATTGGGTGGAAAGAAACTTGGGGAGGCTAGAGATAAAGATTCCTATGGTTGAAATGGAATGGCATGATCTCAACACATGAGTAGGTGGCTCACTCTCAGAAAATCAGTTGGTATGAGTGGGGATCTGTTCTGAGTGCTTCTCTTCCGAGTGGATAGTGGTGGAGGGGTATATATAGGCATCTCCAAAAATCCAACTGTTACACCTAATAAGTCAGACTCGATGACACCAATGTGTTAATCTCAGTGGCACTGAGTTGCCTCAAAGGTAGCAAATTTTGAATCTCGGTGAGACCAATGCATAAAACTCGGTTACACCGATAAGGTGACCAACGGTCAGATTGCTAGACTCGGTGACGCTGATTCAACAAACTCGGTGGTACCGATTTTGTGAATTTGCATAACAGGAAGTTGGCAACCCAGACTCGGTGGCACCGAAGCAGAATCGGTTGCACCGAAGGGTTAGGGTTTGGCTGAGTCTGTCTGAGGCTGAGAATAGGTGGCACCGAGTGGAGAGTGTTGGTTGCACCAATTTGGGATATTTGGCTTTGTACGGACTTTTTGTGGAAGAGCTTGTGGGTGTATCTGGTGACTATCACTTGTGCATGTATGAGCATTTTATTCACCAACAGTACCTTACCCCCTTTTAATAGTATTGGCTTTCCTATGGACTCAAAGTGATTTCTCACAAAGTAAAATGTAGAATCCTCTTGCTTGAAGCTTTTCCAATCTATTCCTTCTCCTTCTTATTCATGGGGATACTCTCCACACTCATTTTGCCAACCCATCTCTCTATGGACTTTATCCGAAATAGACTAGATGAAAGTATTAGTCCAAGAGACAATGTATGTTGTCATGAATTATCAAAACCACCAAGGGTGCATATTGTGCTTTCAATCTTCGACCGTCTTGCCATGCTTAGCAAGTCACTTGCTACAGTTCCTGTTCTAGTGACCAGCTTCCTTGCAATGAAAGCAAATGGTCTTTGAGTTCGGTCCGGACTTCGGCTCAATGGCGGAGAGAGGCTTCTCCGTGCCTTTTGCCTTACCCTTTTTCTTGGACCAACTCTTCTTGAACTTAGCCGAGTTCTGCACCATCAACACTTGATGCGTGCCTTTCTTAATATCTTGCTTTGCCACCTTGAGCATCCCATGCAATTCAGTGAGCTTCTTATTCATGCCATGCATATTATAGTTCAAGATGAACGTCCCATAGATAGGTGGAAGAGAACCTAGAATTGCATTTGTGGATAGGTCGTCCCCAATTGGGAAGCCTAACCGATACAAAGTTTGCACATACCGATCATCTTGATCACATGCGGGCTTAGTGGATCACCCTCTTTCAGCTTACAATCCGTCAAGGATTTCCAGACGTTGAACCTTTCGGTCCTAGCCTACACCTGAAACATGCTCTTAAGACTCTCGAGCATATCGAAAGCCTGAATGTTTTTGAAATGCTGTTGCAAATCCGGCTCCATACAAGCCAGGATGAGGCAACTGATCTCGTTTGATTCATCAATGAGTTTTTGGTGGGCATTCTTGGTTGTGCCACTAGCATTCTCGGCAGGTTCCTCTAGAAGTGGATCCTCTAGAAAATGTTGTTTTATCATGCATGAGAACAATTCTCAAATTTCTATACCAGGTGGTAAAGTTTGTTCCATTTAGTTTATCATTTTCCAGAATTGATTTCAATGCAAAGTTGGGTTGAGAAGGTCGTGCCATTGATCTACAACAGAAAATATGCAATCACTAAGAAATGTGTTTATGTAGAGTAATTCAAGCCTTAAACAGAACTACTCCCACCAAAGTCAGCATCCCTCCGCAAACTCTCAGTGATTCAGGACCCGTCTAGCGCGAGTGACTAGTGAGCTTTAGCATCACTGCTAGCCAACTTTCCTATTAGGGAAGAAACTCCTTGCTAGTCGTATCTCTATACGACTCCTATCAATCGGGTAGGTATCTTATACCCCGGCTCCCGACCTTTTTTGCCACAAGGCCAAAACTAGTTTTGATAGCCTTGTCAAGTTAACCTGATGCAGTGCATGTCTGTGTACGACATGAACCCTCGATTTCAAGGACACCTAGTAGCACCTCAATTTTATGAGCCCACTAGTGGACGTACTTGATGTGCAAAGGTGCAACATCCGGAATGGAAATATGCTTGATATTAATGAGGGATCTTTCTACCATTATAGCATGCATAGAAACAAGAAGCAATATCAATCACATATAAACATAAATATGTGAAATAGTATGGCTCCTCATGGGCATCCTTCCATGGACGGCTCCAACTCTGATGACCAGGGTGGAACTCCATCTTGTTCGTCACGCCGGGACACCAAAGCCTCGAACTTGATCTCTGTCCTCCAACCACTACAACTAGTAATGAATTTACAAAGAATCACAAGTCTACATGCAGGTCGTTATACCATGTAATGATAGCAGTTTGTCCCCTACTGGCTGACAATCATGACACACAGGTCATGTTAAGTTACATGCATGCATCACATACACATGATCCATACTATTTACATCAAACCTGCAAAACAAAGTTGTGCACAGAATCGCATTCTGTCGATTTGTGTGATCGTGTACGAAATACAAGGTGCTACACACACGACGGTCCCTCGCGGGTCCGGATAGCGCCCGACATTTTCGGAAATCACAGATCGAATCTGCACTCTGATCATGTCAAATTTTCCAATCTGACAGATCTTATCGATCATCCCGAACCAGATTCAGATTTACATTTCACTATTAACCCCGATGGCGGAATCCGACCGGTAGGGGTAGGTTGTGCCACAACCTCATCGACTTTGATTGATAGAAAACATAACCTCAACGACCCCGATGTGTAGTTGATCTCATCAACCGTGCACATGGCCAATCTCATGAACGATGACGGATCTCATTCGTCGGCTCCACATATCAATATACATTCAATCTGAAAACAAAACCTATAGCAGAGGCTCTGATACCATTGTTGGGTTCTATCGTAAGTGCATCGCATGCAAATTAAAATTTTCATATGCGCAGAACATCCAAGAACCTGCTACGGAGATGGATCACATATTTTTACCACTAAACGCGCGGTGCCATGCAGCGAAAGTAGAGTTGGGGTAGCGCGTTGGCATGGTCTGTCTCCTCCTCATCCGATCTCCTTCGGACAGCCGATCCGATCTCCCTCAAACAACCGGTCGCCGGATCCCACTTACAGGTTCGCCGGAGTGGCATAGATGCACCACCTCTAATGGTATCCGTGCATGCAGGAGGAACACCCTACAGCGGACTGCTAGGTCCGATCACATAGTCGGCGGCGGCGAGTGGAGGTGGCTAGTTGCAACTCATGCAAATCCCTAATGACGGCACTGAAACGATCGATCAGATGGGTGTGCCGCACCTCCACTATATATAGGCATCTGTCGTGGGCTCAACTCTTGGGCCTCGCATGGATCCTAAAGCCTACGTGTTCCTTCCCTTAAGCGCGCGACCCTTAGGTTCTCGTTCACTTGGTCACAAGTCAGATCACATCTGACTCGGCCAATCAGTAGCGGCCTCTAGCAAGGTGTGCCGACTCCAAGTGTCAGATGAAGCCAGTTAGGTGAACATATACTTCACACTTCTATTCCCTTTACCACGCAATATATCTTGTCGTGCGCAAGGCGTCATGGTCATCCTTGTTGCAGCACGACCTCTTTGTTGTTCCGGTGAATCTGACCAACACTTCGTATTATCTCATAATCCTCAGCGCATGGCCATGCTTATCCAGGTCGGATCACCCGAGGGGTCCAGAGTATATCTCTCCTGATCGGAGGGGCAAATCCCATCTTGCTCGACCATGTATCGCAGCATGGTTATGGACAAGCACGAAACCTACCTTTGTAACTACCCAGTCATGGAGTAGCGCTTGGTCAGCCCAAAGCAAGTCTGTCACCATCCCGACTACATGTTCCAGCTCAGGTCTTAGGATATAGAATGTATGTTGTACTAGAGACTCATAGATGACCTATCGATGCGTCTCATAGTTGGGTCTGTCCAACTCAGACCTTATCTCGACTCGGATCCGACTACGTCGAATCCAACCAAATCTTTCTGAGTCCATATTATCCGGATAGCATCCAATGCTACATGGTTAGTGATGGTGTCCTGGACTAGGGGGTACTCACCACATCATCTCCCGGCCAGTGCGTCAGATCAAGGACCCCCAGGGCGGTTCACTAATGGGCCAATTTGGACAACCCATGATGTATACGGGGAAGATTCCACAAGAATTGGTGTTCAAGACAAGGACTCCTCTCCACCAACGTAGCCGACTAGGACTCTTGTTATCCTAGGCCTCTGGTGTGTTATATAAGCCGAGGCCAGGATAGTCATTAGGGCCAATCAGATCATCATAGATCATATCATCATACGAGCATAGCTCTTAGAGTTTAGACCACTACATACGATCTCATGGTAGATCAAATCTGTACTCGATACACCATCATCAATACAAACAAAGCAGGCATAGGTTTTACCTCCATCAAGAGGGCCCGAACCTGGGTAATACCGCCTCCCTTGTCTCCTGTTACCCATCGATCCAAGACCCACAGCTCGGGACCCCCTACCCAATATCCGCCGGTTTTGACACCGACATTGGTGCTTTCATTTAGAGTTTCGTTGTGGGATCTCTAGAAGGATCGATGGCTCATCTGCAGATTGCAGTTTTTTCTGGACAACAAATTTGTGTTCGTCATCCCTATTTCCTCGAGCGTCGCTTTGACGTTTGCTTCAGTGGAATTGTGTGGAATTGTATCTACAACAACTTTGCAAAAATTCATCACGTTCTGATGGAGGAATCTCCGGCATTCTCCAATTTACCGAAGCCCTATCGAATCTGGACGAGAATCTGTATAAGTTTAGGACGAGGTGTCCAGTATCTAGCTTGGATATCTGTTGGAAACTCCCACCGTTCATTGGCTGCCGAATTCCTATGACGATCACCCCTCAACATTTCAGCTCGATCCGACCATCCAAACTCCGAGAAGCTTCCGAGAAGTACAACGAATTTTGGATCTATTTTCTGTGCGAAAACGAATATGAGCCGAGTTCATCTTTTTCATGAACGGGTTGTGAGACGTCCTTTTTGAAGTAAGTTTTCTCATCATCTTGGTCAGCCGACCAAGAGTTCGGCATCGCGAGGGCTGAATTATCATCAAGAGAACCTTGTCATCCGCAGGTTGTACGGTTTGGGCGCTCCGTTGCTTCATCAAGCCAGCATTGACCGCGTCACAAATTTCAACCTACATCGGCATCGCCACGCCGTTGCTTTTTCAAGCTGACGTCCACCATGCCGACCTGCTTTGACACGTCGGCTAGCATGGGGCTCTAGCGTCACCTTACCGATCTGTTCCGTCACCTCGGCTAGACCGGGGGTTTCATCATCTCCTCATAAACCTGCTCCGAGGACTTCACCGTCACCAGCCAACCTGCTTGGACACCTTGTCTAGCATGAGACTTCGGCGTCGCCAGTTAACCTGCTTCGACACCTCGACTGGCATGAGACTTCGGTGTCACTAGCTGACTTGCTTCGACACCTCCATTGGCATGAGACCTCAACGTCACCAGCCAACCTGCTCCGTCACCCCGGCTAGACCGAGGGCTTTGCCATCTATTCATCAACTTGCTCCAGGGACTTCGGCATTAGCAGCCGACCAGCTTCGCCATGTTAGCTGGACCGGGGACTTCACTTTGCCACATCGACCGTCCAAAGGTCACCACTTCATCAAGCCGAACTCTTCGCTCAGGAACCTCGGTGCCTAGGCCATATTCCTTTACTTATTTGCTTCACTTAAATAAACTAAGTAGAAGATTTTTTTATTATTACTTTTATTTGTTATTACTCTTAGCTTGCACTATATTGTATGCATGGGTAATCGACTTTGGTTGTGTTATGCGGTCACCTTGGCGTGCCTACATCGTCCTCCTGTCTCCATCAACCAAATTTTGTCATCGACATGGTCGACGGACGTGGGGGCTTCGTCGTCATGCTACCGAACTACTCCATCCGCTCGACTGGACCAGGGGTTTCTCTTTGGCCCTTCCGAAGTGTTGAGTTGTCACTTCATCAAGCCGAGCTCTTCTTTGGCTACCTCGTGACCGGCTTGGGGACTGGGACTTTGACCCCCTACAAGATCGACATACGTCACAAGCACATTAACCATCTAAGTCGCTTTTATGCTCAATTTTTAACTTTTGTTCGGTTCGACCAAGCATTATATTTGTGTTAAATAAAAAGTGTGTTTGTTAAAAACACTTTCTTTTCCCATGATAACTGGGGGTTTCACTGTCACGCTGCCCAACTACTCTCCTCGGCTGGACCGGGGGCTTCACCTCGCTGCAGTAACCATGTTGCGTTGCCACTTCTCAACCCGAGCTCTTTGCTCGATTACCCCGGGCTTGGGGGCTGGGACCTTTGCCAGGCCAAGGAATACGTCTTCGTCACGCCACAACCCCGAACCGCACCGAGCACATTAACCAGCTAAGTCATTTTCGTGCTCAGCTCTCATTGCAATTTTACTTTTTGTTCGGTGCAACTAAACATTATATTTTTTGTTAAACAAAGATACTTTGCTTGTTAAAAACTTATTTACCCAATTTAACCGGGGGCTCTTAAAATTATATGAGCCATTTTATTATAATTTTGTTTTCTTCTTAGTCGTTGCAAAGTCTTTTTCTACTACTCCTTTTTCCGACACTAGCGTGTATTCAATAGCCGGATAGCCTAGAATATTTCTAAAGTCGCTCGAGTTTAGTTCGCTAAACAGACCTTAGACAAATACTCTGCCTTCGGGATATGGAGGTTGAAGCGAAAGGCTGACCCGCTTGGAGCCCGGAGATCGGATGTATCATGTTAAAGCACGACTGACGAACAAATTAAATTTTAGACCAATTTTGGATTGGCACAATTTTCTTTTATCTAAATATAAAGTTTTTTGCGTAATTTTTTTGCTATTTTTGAGCATAACTCTTGCGGTACAACGCCAGATGCATTTCACGTATCAGCAAAATTAGAGTGGGACTCGATTAACATCGAACCCACAAAAAACCGAGGCACTTTGTGCAGTCCTCGGCAGAATGTCCTCAATATTTTGATTTATATGCGTTGATTTCGAGTTGTGTCTTTGGTCTATAGCTGGATTGTCCGGCTCCTGTGCTTACCCCTTACATTTCCGCTTTGTTCAGCTAAGGGGTAAAGGGAGAACCACTGCGATTGTCACTTCTGGTTTAACTGGTTAAGTGCCTCAGTTGGAGAAAGCCGAAAGCTGACTGTCACAACAAGCGTAAATCGGTCAGCGAACCACGGGAGGTGTTCAACCAAATATAGTCGATCAAGGTTATTTGAGTAAAACGAAGGGCCTCTCTTTCTTGAAAAGGCCAAGTTGTGGGTGGTTCAACCTCGAATTAGCCAAGGAGTCGACATATACCAGGCTATTAAGTTGCCCCCAAACATATGCTCATATGACTAAGTGAAAGTTATAAAGCCTAAATATCTGATTGCCTCATTTCCACTAACACAACTACCTCTGGGCACCGAGACATCGGCTAAGGGTTGTATTGTTTGTATGGAAACACCCTACATAGCATCTACAAAGGGGTGGCAGCCGATGATACGCCACTTTCAGATTATAAATGGTAACAAAGGAGTCAAAATAGCATATAGCATTAAAGATTATAAAGGGTCATCGTACAAAGCCATAAATATGCATCAATTTGACTTAAGATTTTAGCCAAGCTGGGTTGCCTGGCTCATGTGCTTACCCCCTACGTTCCCGATTGTTCGGCTAGGAGGTAAAGGGAGCACCTTTGTGATTGTTACTTCCGGGTCATCCGGGTTAGTACCTCAAACTGGGTGAAGTGGAAAGCTAGCCATCTTAATAATATAATTGGTCAGCAACGACGGAAGTGAAAATTTCGGTTCATTAAAGACCAAAGAGTTCGGGAACATTCCCCAAACTAAATCCTCAATATTTTCCTCCCACATTGATCGGAGTTGAGGTTTCACGATCATGGTAAGCATGATATCCTGGGAAAAGGAACTTATAAAGGAACTATTTTTCCCAGAAGATGTTTCTTACGATAATAGTAATATAACATATCTCTCCGCGTACCTTTGTTTATAAAACCGTATGTCCAGATTGCCTTGTTTGTCGTAAATCTTTTCCCTTATAAAGTCTTTATAAAGTAGGACAAGCACTCCTCGGCTACTAGCCTAGGAGGTTGAAGCCGATGGTCGGTCAACAAGGTCTTGTACAATGCGCATCCGAGCATTAATGATGTCCGGTACTTGGATACATAGAATCATTACACATAAATTGTGTCAAACGTAACAAAGTTTGTGTCAAACAAATATCGATCCTTAATTCGACCACCCGTGCCTATAATAAGGCTTGGGGGCTACTGCATTATATATTCAATGCAGCAAATCCAAAGTGCAATATGGTTTCCGAGGAGATTCGATCCTTAAGTTGTCCGGCCGCACCCAACCCAAGTCTTGGAAACTACTATGTACCGCTTTTACATTCCTAACGTATGTCACCTAGCAAGAAATTGATCCTCGGGACGATTTTGCAAATCGACCTAAGTCTTAGGGGCAACTAGGATCAGTGGTTTTATTATGATTATTATTTCCTTCAGGTGCATCTCGGGTTTTAGAACGACACACACCTTGAGGGCTATTGGCTATATATCTTGACACAAAATAAATTGCACCAATCGAAAATATTCACAAAAAATCAGCCCATGGTCGGGGTGGTGCACCACCTCGGAAGCGGTCCGGCATAAAGCTCGGACACAAGTTGATGGCTCCATAGAGGGCATTTCCAACATTAAGCTCAGCTGAATTCCTTCAAATTTTTAAAGACACATCAGACACTGATCATCGTTGGAGCTGGGATGTAGTCCGACGTTGGAGCTCGAAAGCAGTCCAGCATAAAGCTCAAGAGTGGAGACGCCTCAGAAGCAGTCCGGCATAAAGCTCAAGATCGAAGACGCCTCAGAAACAGTCCGACATAAAGCTTAGATATGAATGGCTGGTTCCATAAAAGACTATTCCCCGCATTAAGCTTGGATAAACTCCTTCAACTTTTTCAAGATCGGGGTAATCTATGACACCTCGGATGCCAACCATCATTAGAGCTCGGATACTAAAAGACACCTCGAATCCAGTTCAGCGTTGGATATCGGACGCAAGACGGCACCGCCGCGCAGGAAACACTTCAAACCTGAGGTTTGGCGTAAAAATTAATAAGGCGTTGATAAAAGCCAAGAAATTAAAGGGTCTCCTCGGATGCCCAACTTGTGAACTCTTCGGATTCATCTCGGCAATCCTCGAAGATCAGAGATGGGAATATTTGTTGAACCAGTTTTCAAGACCAACGGCTGAAGACGAAGAATAGTTCAGAAGAACCGAGGAGCATCCCCAACTTGAAGACCGGTTCAAGGGGCTACTAATGGTGTCCTGGAATAGGGGTTACTCACCACGTCATCTCCCAACCAGTGCGTCGGGTCGAGGACACCCAGGGCGGTTCACTAATGGGCCAGTTTGGACAGCCCATGATGCATATGAGGAAGATTCCACAAGACTTGGTGATCATGACAAGGACTCCTCTCCACCGACGTAGCAGACTAGGACTCTTGTTATCCTAGGTCTCTGGTGTGTTATATAAGCCGAGGCCAGGCTAGTCATTAGGGACAATCAGATCATCATAGATCATATCATCATATGAGCATAGCTCTTTGGACCACTACATACGATCTCGTGGTAGATCAACTCTGTACTCGATACACCATCATCAATACAAACAAAGCAGAACATAGGGTTTTACCTCCATCAAGAGGTCCCGAACCTGGGTAAATACCGTCTCCATTGTCTCCTGTTACCCATCGATCCAATACTAACAGCTCGGGACCCCCTACCTAAGATCCGCCGGTTTTTACACCCACGGTTAGTGAGACAGAATCATCCACCGTATCATATGCTAGTCTAATTGGTTGCATGTCCACACAACCCTTTTCGACTAGAGACCATTTAGGACAGTCATCATACAATGCAAAGTCTCGCAAATAAGTCATGTACTTGTTATTATAATGTCCAAGGGCTATCTTTATTCATAAACACATAGGATATCATCATACATGATTGCCTCTAGGGCATATCTACAACAAGAGAGCCAACAGAGGGCCCACAAGCCATCTGGGCATGTCACTAGGGGGCGTGCCCTGTTGGCTTGTATCTTGCTATCAGCCCCCCTCCGGAATATTTTTTCTCCACAAGATCTTAAATTTTCCAAAAATATTCTCCGGGAAGTTTTAGGTCATTCTGAGTTTGGTGATTTTTCTGTCTTTTTCTCTGTTTCCGGTCCAGAATTCCAGTTTCGAGATATTTCCCTCGTTATGATGTACCTTGCATATTCAGAGAGAAAAGACATAAGAATTGTATGATAATGTGGAATAATGGACAAGAATAAAGTAAATAGTAGTAGGAATTCATGATGCAAAATGGATGTATCAATGTGCAATGATCTAGCATGACATGTAAAAATATGATGAATGGTGGCTTTGCCACAAATACTATGTCGGTTATATATGATCATGCAAAGCAATATGATGATGAACGAACTAGCAATATGATGTGACAATGGAATTTGCATGGCAATATATATTGGAATGGCTATGGAAATGCCATAATAGGTAGGTATGGTGGTTGTTTTGAGTAACATATTATGAGGCTTATGTGTGACAGAGCGTATCATGTCACAGGGTTTGGATGCATTGATGAAGTTTGCACTGATCCTCGAGGTGAGAATGGGAAGGCACAGTACCAAAGAGGCTAGAGAAATGTGAGGAGGTGAGATTGTGTGTCCATAGTTTCACATTAGTCATGAAGAACTCATATACTTATTGCAAAGTTTTGTTAGTTTTATCACAAATGAAAGTGTTGGAAATATACCCTAGAGACAATAATAAATTAGTTATTAACATATTTCCTTGTTCATGATAATCTCTTATTATCGATGCTATAATTGTATTGATCAGAGACTTAGATGCATGTGTGGATACATGGATAAAACCATGTCCCTAGTATGCCTCTAATAGACTAGCTCGTTGATCAACGATGGTTAAGGTTTCCTAGCCATGGACATGAGATGTAATTTGATAACGGGATCACATCATTAGGAGAATGATGTGATGGTCAAGACCCAAACTACAAACGTAGTATATGATCCTATCAGTTTATTGCTACTGTTTTCTGCATGTCAAGTATATGTTTCTATGACCATGAGATCATGCAACTCACAAACACCGGAAGAGTGCCTTGTGTGTATCAAACGTCGCAACATAACTGAGTGACTATAAAGGTGCTCTACAGGTATCTCCGAGGGTGTCTATTGGCTTGGCATGGATCAGG
Source organism: Hordeum marinum (assembly GCA_022496015.1). Taxonomy (NCBI): domain Eukaryota; kingdom Viridiplantae; phylum Streptophyta; class Magnoliopsida; order Poales; family Poaceae; genus Hordeum; species Hordeum marinum. Next base: position 136,833,261 of record CM039677.1, on the reverse strand, counting down.
ACTAGGATTTGTTACTCCGTGTGACGGAGAGGTATCTCAGGGCCCACTTGGTAATACAACATCACAATAAGCCTTGCAAACAATGTGACTAAGTGTTAGTCACGGGATCTTGTATTACGGAACGAGTAAAGATACTTGCCGGTAACGAGGTTGAACTAGGTATGGAGATACCGACGATCGAATCTCGGGCAAGTAACGTACCGAAGAACAAAGGGAACATCATACGGGATTAACTGAATCCTTGACATAGAGATTCGACCGATAAAGATCTTCGTAGAATATCTAGGAACCAATATGGACATCCAGGTCCCACTATTGGTTATTGACCGTAGAGGTGTCTCGGTCATGTCTACATAGTTCTCGAACCCGTAGGGTCTGCACACTTAAGGTTTGGTGACGTTTCGGTAGTATAGAGTTATGTATGGTGGTGACCGAAGGTTGTTCGGAGTCCCGGATGAGATCCTGGATGTCATGAGGAGCTTCGGAATGGTTCGGAGGTAAAGATTGATATATAGGAACTCCTGTTTTGGTCACCGGAAAAGTTTCGGGCTCATCGGTAGTGTACCGGGAGTGTCGGGAGTGTACCGGGAGACCATCGGGAGGGGTATTTCGACCCAAGAGGCTACATGGGCTGTGGGAGAATGAATACCAGCCCTTAGTGGGCTGGTGGAAGTCCCACACAAGGCCCATGTGACTGGGAAGAAAAATCCCAAAAGGAAAAAGGTGGAAAAAGGAAAAAGGGCTAAATTAGGAAGGAGTCCTAATCCTACTAGGAGTGGAGGAGGAGGACTCCTCCCTCCTGGTTCGGTCGACCCAAGGGCTGGCTCCTTGGGAGCCAAGCCTCCTCTTCCCCTCCTCCTATATATACTAGAGGGTTTTAGGGTTTTGGCACAAGATTTTCAGCCACGTGCTACCCGTTCCTCTAGTGCATAGTTTCTCCTCTAGATCGGTTTTCTGTAGTGCTTAGGCGAAGCCCTGTCGGAACTGCTCCACCACCATCGCCACGGCGTCGTCACGCTGTCGGAGAAGTCGTCTACCTATATGCTCCCTCTTGCTGGATCAAGAAGGTGGAGATTGTCATCAAGCTATACGTGTGCTGAACGTGGAGGTGTCGTTCGTTCGGCACTAGATCGGAAGGACCGTGATCAAGATCGCGAGACGGATTGTGATGAGATCGCGGGGCGGATCATGATGAGTTCGCAAGACGGATCGTGATTGGATCATAGGACGTATCGCGATGAGATCACGGGATGCTCGGTGATTTGGATCGCGAAGATGTTCGACTACACCAACCGCGTTTCTTAACGCTTCCTGCTTAGCGATCTACAAGGGTATGTAGATCCACTCTCCCTCTCGTAGATGCTCAACACCATGGATAGATCTTGCGTGTGCGTAGGAAAATTTTTGTTTCCCATGCAACATTCCCCAACACAAAGCACTGCTCACATGCCCCGAGGGAGGAGGTTGGGAGGATTTAACCATCGCGCGCCTCCGACCTGAAACAACACTAGGATTTGACGAGGAATAGAAATGCTCACACATCCCCACCATGCCTTTTTAATATTTAGACAAACAAGAAATTAACACCTCTTAATACTGACGTGGCTTGAGACTGTGTCGGTAGCTCCCCAAAGAGGAAGAGATGATGCAGTACAGCAACGGTAAGTATTTCCCTCAGTTTATGAAACCAAGGTATCAATCTGTAGAGGAAGATCACGCACCCAAGTAAACAGAACCTAAACACGAACAACAAATACTTGCAACATGAAGCGAAAGAGAGGTTGTCACGCTCTCTACGGTAATAAGATAGATTAGGTAATGATAGTTTTGGCAAATAGATCTCGTGAGAACACAAAGTAAAATAAGTAAACAAAAGGTGCAGCAAGGTATTTTTTTGGTTTTTTGGATTAATAGATATGAAACCAAAAGATGCAAATAGTAGATCGGAAAGCAATATGTTGGGAAAGTAGACCCGGGGGTCATAGGTTTCACTAGTGGCTTCTCTCGTTAGTATAGCACACGATGGGTGAACAAATTCCTATTGGCAATTGATAGAAGATCAAATAATCATGACTATATCCAGGCAATGATCATTATAAAGGCATAATGTCCAAGATAAGTAGACAGTAACAATTCTACATCTACTTCTATTACCCCACACATCGACCACTATCCAGCATGCATCTAGTGTATTAAGTTCATGGGAAAACGGAGTAATGCAATAAGAACGGTGACATGATTTAGACAAGATCTATTCATGTAGGAATAGACCCTCTATTGTTATCCTTAATGGCAATGATACATGTGTGTCTTGCTCCCCTTTCTGTCACTGGGAAAGAACACCACAAGACCGAACCCATCACAAAACACCTCTTCCCATGGCAAGAAAAATTGATCTAGTTGGCCTAACAAAACCAAAGATTCGAAGAAGAAATACGAGGCTATAAGTAATCGTGCAAATAAGAGACCAAAGAAGACCCAAATCATATTCGTGGACAGAAACTCATCATGAACTCAAAATTCATCGGATCCTAACAAACACACCGCAGAAGTCATTACATCAAATAGATCTCCAAGAGACCATCGTATTGAGAAACATAGAGAGAAAGGAAGCCATCTAGCTACTACCTACGGACCCGTAGGTCTATGGTGGACTACTCACACATCATCAGAGAGGCACCAATGAAGAAGATGAACCCCTTCGTGATGGTGTTAAATTGGATCTCAAGGTTCTAGAACTTACGGCGGCTGGAATTGTGTTTCGTCGACTCCCTTAGGGTTTTTTAATTTTCTAGGAATTTATAGGCTCAAAAGTGAGTTGAGGGGGTTCTCGAGGTGCCCACCCTCTACGAGGCCATGCTAGGGGCCTCTGCGTGCCCTGGTGGAGAGTGGCCACCCTGGGTCCCCTCTTCTGGTGATCTTTGGCTCATCTTCCTTCTTCTGGTCCATAAAAATTCCACAAAAATCCCCGCGGTGTTTGGGCTCTGTTTGGTATTGATTTTCTGCGAAGTAAAAAACAAGCAACAACAGCAACTAGCACTTGGCACAATGTCAATAGGTTAGTCCCAAAAAATTATATAAAGTTGCTATAAAGTGATTGTTAATATCCAAGATTAATGATATAACAACATGTAACAAGCAAAAATTATAGATACATATGAGGCGTATCAGCATCCCCAAGCTTAGTTCCTACTCGTCCTCGAGTAGGTAAATGATAAAAATAGAATTTTTGATGTGGAATGTTGCCTATCATGTTCATCACATATTCTTTTCTTTATAGCACGGACATTTGGGCTTTTAATATGGTTCAAAGCAATAGTCTAGTATTGACATGAAAACTTTAATACTCAAGCATATCAACAAGCAACCATGTCTTTCAAAATATCAACACTAAAGCAACTTATCCTTAGCCCATCATGCTCAATCATTGATCCACTCACAATACACACTCAAATATTAGCTACACCTAATGCTCAAGTACGATCATAGTGCCCCCTAGTTGATGATTTATAAGAGAAGACGGAGACTCGAAGTGAAAAATAAAAATTGCATAAAGTAAATAGATAGGCCCTTCGCAAAGGGAAGTAGGGATTTGTAGAAGTGCCAGAGCTCAAGTGTTTCAATTGACAGAGAAAAATATTTTGGGTGGCATGCCTTTCCCGTCAATGAAAACGACTGAGAGATTTCAATATCATTCCACACTAGATGCATCATAAGCGGTTCCCAAACAGAAAATAAAGTTTATTCCTTTTCCACCATACTTTCACTTTCCATGGCTAGCTGAACCCACGATTGCCTTCCATACCAACACTTTCCAAGGAATTTACTATTTGACTACATAAAGTAAATTTCTCTTCTTTTTCATTTTGGGATTGGTCATCCCTATTACCGCCATACTCTCGTGCAATGACAAGTGAATAAACACTCATCTTGAGAATAACACATCTAGCATGAAAAAATATCGGTCACCCCCTACCGTTTCAAGAGCAGTATGAGCACACAAAAAGTAAAAATTATTTTGAAAGTTTAGAGATGGCACATACAAATTTCCTTGGAACGACATGGAAATATCGTATATAGGTAGGTATAGTGGACTCATATGGCAAAATTTGGTTTAAGGATTTTGGATGCACAAGTAGTATTTCTACTTAGTACAGATGAAGGCAAACTAAAAATAAAAGCAAGCAAAAGGAAATGATGCTCCAAGTATAACTCATATCATGTGATGAATAAAAATGTAGTTCCAAGTGGCACACCGATGGATTGAGACGAAAGAGGGTATGCCTTCTGGGGTATCCCCAAGCTTAGATGCTTGAGTCTTCCTAGAATATTACCTTGGTGTGCCTTAGGCATCCCCAAGCTTAGTCTCTTGCCGCTCCTTATTCCTTTGTCCATCGTGATAACACCCAAAACTTGAAAACTTCAATCACACAAAACTCAACAAAACTTCGTGAGATCCGTCAGTATAAGAAACCTATCAAATACTTTAGGTACTACTATAAATTGATTCATATTTAATTATACCATAATAGGTACTGTATTCTAACTTATCCATGGCTTATACCCCCTCCCCGATACAATACATAGCATCATCAAAACAAGCAAACTATGCAAGCAAAAACAGAATCTGTCTAAAACAAAACAATCTATAAAGATATGTAAAGAACCTATACTTATGTAACTCTAAAAATTATGAAAAACTATTACAACCTGAAGAATTTGTATTTAAATATTGTGTAAAAACTTCAGATCAAAAAGACATTCCAGTAAAATCACAGAAATTGTGCACTGGACGCTGAAGTTTGTGTTTTTCCACCGTATCAATTATTCTCATCTTGTGAGCCATCCCAAAGTATTTACTTGGCACAATGTTGGTGTACTAAGGATCGGGTCTATTAGTAACTCTTACTTGTGCACGGGCAGTTGTAGCCACGTCCGCGGCAAGGCCCGCTGGAGGACTACTGGGAGCAAGCACGAAGACGTCAAAGGAACACTCAAGTCAACAAACACAAGACCTAAGGCCAAGGGCTGGAACCCCGGCAAGATCTTGGCGAGGGTGTCTTGTGGAGCCCCGGCAAGGAGGGCACTTGGCAAGGCCTCGCCACCCTTCCAGCACGGAGGCCAGGTGTCGACCCCCAGGGTATGTGTCAAGCCGCTAGCGATAGAGAGGCTAAGCGGTGCAGATGGGACGGGCTCCTGTCCCGTCCCGTAGAAGATCAGAGATGCCTGACAGAGCATTAAATGCATTTGTCTCACTCCATCATGGTTAGATATGATAACACTGTAGCACTATGCACCCCATGCACACACCGTACGCCACAGTTGGGATCCCCTTAGTCGTATAAAAGGAGGCCCAAGGCGTTATGAGAGAGGACTTTTGGACCCCCATCTTCTAGCTAATGCGCGTAGTGGCTATTGACAGCGCTCCCGTAGCTAGAACCCTAAAAACGATGATAATACATCAAAGCATGAGTAGGGTTTTATGCTCCTCAACAACCCGAACCTGGGTAAAAATCCCCCTCGCACCGTTCGTTCGATCTGCTCTTTGCGCATACCGTCCCCCCGCCGAACCACGAAGGGATCCATGTGAACCCATAGGTGTCATGCACCGACATCTTTGGCGCGCTAGGTAGGGAATGAAGTTCTGTGAACCTGATCACACGATCTGTGCTCCAGTTCCTCCATCGCCATGCCCCCCAAGAAGAAGGGTTTCATGGTGGTTCACCCATCCACGTCCTGCGTGCCCGTAGCCACTCAGACGGGCGGAGGTGTGGATGCGGGCGGAGGCCTCGAGCCTCCACGACGTTCCGTAGATCAAGGCCAAGCCAACAGCGCCATCCACAGTGATGGTGGCAATCCATGCACCACTGGATCTCAAGACGAAGCCGTGCGGCCTACGGGCGGCGTGGTAAACACCAGAGATGGTGGGGCGCCTTCCAAGACACCTACGCCGGTGCATACGCCGCGGCCTTCTCGGTCGCATGCGATGAACAGCGCCGCGACATTGGTGGTTCCAAGCGCCCCCATGGAAAGGCCCCTGCGCATCAACCCGGAGATGCGCGGAACCAACATGCGCGCCAAAATGCTCACGAAGGCGGCGCGAGGTCGCGGGACCCTTATGGAGCTCCTTCTAACACAGTTAGGAGTCAAAGCACCTCACGTTCATCGGACCTTCCGCTACTGACCTCGTCAGCAGAAGCATTGGCGCGAGCGAAACTGCTCCTGAATTTCCCTCCTGTGGCGGAGAAGCTTGATAAGTGGAGCACTACTATCCAAAGCCTCGTAAGCCTTGCCGATAGGGGTGGACCACAGCGGGTGGAGCCATCACAGCAGTGATCCGTTGAGTCAGTGCGCGCTAATGGTGACAAGGCCGGAGGTGGCACGACCACGGTGCACTCTCCCTCGCGGCGATAGCAGCGGTCACCGAGCCAGCCGATTAGCGCTGGTGGTGACAACTCTGCAGTGTCATCTAATCCGCGAACTCGCCCGATCAACATCAAGTTCTCCGGGAGCGTACCAAGGAGGACGCCCGGACCACCATCGAGCGGCAAAGGGAAACACGCCATCAATCCGATAAGTGCGGGGGGCACTCTAGACAAGACTGTGCCATGGTATCCTGTCGACCTGCCTTATGAGGTAGGTTGTCCAGCGTTTACCCGTGAGCTGCGGCGAGTCCAGTGGCCCAATTCCCAAACATTCAAACCATAGGTCCCAGAGAAGTACGATAGCAAGACCCACCCGTCGGAGTTTTTGAGCATCTACACCATTGCGGTGCAGGCTACCGGGGCTTGCGACGACAAGATACTCGCCAACTACTTCCCGTTGGTGCTCAAGCCCAATGGCAGGTCGTGGTTGATGCACCTACCGGAGAATTCCATTTGATCCTGGGCAGACCTATGCCACGAGTTTGTTGGCGCCTTTATTGGAGGCCACCAAGCTCCTGGTCAAGCAAGCGATTTTCATCTCATTCCCCAAAAGGAAGGCGAAACCTTGTGCGAGTACATTCAGAGATTCAGTGGCATACATCACAACATTCCAAACGTTCGTCTTGCCGCTGTTATCAGCGCGTTTCATCAGAACGTGCATAACCGCGGGATGCGCGAAGAGCTGGCGATGAATAAGGTCAAGGATGTCCTCGAGCTCTATGCCCTAGCTGATAGGTGTGCTCGAGCTGAAGAAGGGAGGAGACTCCCCGGCGAGGATGCCGATGCTGGGGTCGACTCCGACGAAGACACTACCGCCCCGGTAAGGAAAGGCCGAGGGCGGAACAAGAAACACATGGACAAGGCCGTGCTTGTCGTCAAGGAGTCTGGAAACTTTAATGCCGCCAAGAAGACGAAGGTTGACAGCCCCGTCAAGGAGGTTGTCGGTTGCGCCTCCTACCAGGCCTTGGCGGCTGCCGATAAGCCGAAGGGCTCCGACAAGCAGTATTGCAAGATCCATCGCACCAAGGGCCATGACCTCCAAAACTAGCGACAAGTTGAGCAGCTTGCCGAGAGGCAGAAATTTGAGTACGTAAGGCGGGACAAGGAGAAGGCCCAAGAAGGTGTAGAGGGGTCCGGTAAGAAACACGGAGGTCGAGGAGGTCACCACGGCAAGACCAAGCAGCAGGAGAGGCCCGCTCGAGGCCTCGACAAGGAAGAGGATGATGATGATGGCAATGAAGAGGATGATGAATCCAACGAGCATGAATTTCAGAGAGCTAGAGATGTCATGTGCACCGAGGAAGTGCCTCCTTGCATTATTCCCGCCGCCAACTCAAACAGTGGGCGTGCGAGATTAATGCGACGGAACCATTTGTTGAAGCCCGGAAACCTATGAGATGGTCCCACGCGCCAATCATTTTCGATGATGAGGATCACCCTGATCGCACAATAGCAGTCGGGTGTCTGCCATTGTTGGTTTTGCCAACGATTCGAAACCTCAAAGTGATGAAAATGTTAGCTGACGGTGGGGGCGGTCTGAATCTGATCTCGCCTGATGTGACCAAGATATTGCAAATTCCTGACGGGGATCTTGAAGAGACAGACACTTTTCAGCGGATCAATCCGGGAAAGACTCAGCCGAAGGGCAAGATCACATTGTCGGTAACATTTGGCAGTGACATGAACTTCAGAACAGAGAATATTGTTTTTGACGTTGCCAAGATACCCTTGCCGTATAATGGGATACTTGGACACCCGATGCTGGCTAAGTTCATGGCGGCGTCACACTATGCTTACAATGTGTTGAAGATGCCCGGGCCGATCAACGTCATCACGATCAACTCCGACAAGAAGGATGCACTTATCTGTGCCGACCAACTTTACCGGGAGGCAGTTGCAGCACCTGCCGCCAAGGCACCTGCTCCTGCCATCAAAGCTACCGGGGGGAGAAGACCGGCAAGGCCTCTGGTGCACACTCCGGCAAGCACGCCTTTTTGGAGTGTTGCGTTCCCGTCGACGATGTGCCAGAGAGCTCCACCATCAAGAACAAGAAATCCATGGCAGTGCCACCAGAAACCAAGAAGGTGCCCATCAAGGAGGGTGGCACGAGGGGGGGACTTTCACCATAAGTTCCACCCTCTATGACAAATAGGAAAGCATGCTCATTGCCTTCCTAGGGGCGAACGTCGATGTGTTTGCATGGAAACCATCTGATGTCCCCGGTGTTCCCAGGGAGGTAATTGAGCACCACCTTGCTGTTTGTCCCCACGCACGGCCCGTCAAACAAAAATTCAGGAAGCAAGCCTTGGAGAGGCAAGAATTCATTGCCGAGGAAATCAGGAAATTGGAAGCGGCAAGCATGGTCAGAGGAGTGCTTCATCCAACATGGTTGGCCAATCCAGTTGTGGTGCGCAAGGTGAATGGAAAATGGAGGCTATGCATTGATTCTACATATCTTAACAAAGCCTGTCCAAAAGATCCTTTCCCCTTTCCACACATAGACCAGATTGTGGACTCCATTGCAGGATGTGATTTGCTATCATTCCTCGATGCTTATTCGGGATACCACTAGATCTTCATGTCCAAGGAAGACGAAGAGAAGACCGCATTTATCACCCTTTATGGTATGTATTGCTTTGTATGTATGCCTTTCGGGTTGAAAAGTGTTGGTTCGAAATTTGCAAGAGAAGCCCAGATTGGTTTTGATCCCCAGCTACATAGAAATATGGAAGCCTATATGGATGAGATAGTGGTTAAAACCAAGGACAAAGCAACACTCCTACAAGATCTGGAAGAGACCTTTGCGAATCTGCGCAAGATCAACTTGAAGCTCAATCCTGAGAAATGTGTGTTCGGTGTTCCATCCGGCACTTCTCGGGTTCTTTGGGTCTCAGCGCGAGATCGAGGCAAACCCCGACAAGATCAAGGAAATTGAGCAGACTGAAGCACCAAAACGCATCAAGGATGTGCGTCGTCTTGCCGGCTGTGTCGCGGCCCTGAGTAGGTTCGTATCAAAGTCTATTGAGTGCACCCTGCCCTTTTTCAAAATTTTGAAGAAGGCGGGTCCAATGAAGCAGACTCCAGAAGTGGAGGCAGCGCTGTAGGATTTGAATAAATACCTCTCCTCTCCGCCAATACTAGTCACGCCTAGACCACAAGAGCCATTGTTTCTATACTTGGCGGCACCAAATAAAGTGGCTAGTGCTGCATTGGTCGTGCAGAAAGAAGCCGACGAAGAAGCAGTTACAGAAGCAGGATCGCCAACCAACGAATTAGGGGCTTCCCCGGCAAGGTTTGGTGCCGAAAAGTTAGGACCTGCGCAGATGCACGAAGCGACACAGAAGAAGAAGGTGGTGCAGCGCCTAGTGTACTTCGTCAGCTCCCTTTTACAAGGGCCAGGTCGAGGTACTCTGGTGTGCAAAAATTACTTTTTGGCCTCCTCATGGCCTCAAGGAAACTGCGCCATTATTTCCAAGCACATGAAATTACTATCATCACTTGCTTTCCGCTACAACAGATTTTGTGAAATCCGGACGCGACCGGCAAGATTGTGGAGTGGGCTTTGGAGTTATCGAGCTTTGGTCTCAAGTTTGAAAGCACTTCAACCATCAAGAGCAGAGATTTTGCAAAATTCATTGCAGAGTGGACTCCAACACTAGACGAAAAGATCCAAGAAACGATCATCCCCGACAAGGAAACAAGCCAAGAATGGGTTATGTATTTTGATGGGGCTTTCTCCCTACAAGGAGCCAACATTGGTGTGCTGCTTGTCGCACCCACCGGAGAGCACCTCCAGTATTTAGTCCAGATGCACTTTCCCAAGGAGAAGCAACAAACAACACCATAGAGTATGAGGGGCTGCTTGCTAGCCTCAGAATCGCGGCAGACCTGGGGATCAAGAAGTTTATTGTTAGAGGAGATTCATAGCTTGTCGTCAAGTAAGTCAACAAGGATTATCAGAGCCTGTTGATGGAAGCTTACGTAGATGAAGTGAGGAAGTTAGAGGAGTGCTTTGATGGTCTGCAAACAGAACACGTTCCTCGTGCAGAAAATAGTATTGCTAACGAGCTGTCGAAGCGTGTTGCCCTCAAGTTACCTGTGGAACCAGGGACTTTCGTGCTCCAACTGAATCAGCCATCCGTACCGCCGCAAGCAAAGCAGAACAAGAGGAGGAAGTTAAATTTTGTCCAATACTTCCTGATAGAGCTCACGGAAGCTGTCGGCGAGGGAGTTGTCAGGATCGATGCCAATCTTGTCAGGGGGCAACAGGCTCTGGCAGGGCCTCAAGCCCTTGATGTGGAGACAAGCGCTCCCGTGGTAGAAGACATGCCTTTAGTCCTTGCTATCGAGCCTCAGGCTCCAGCATGGGCACAACACATAGTTTAGTTCCTTCAAACAGGAGAACTCCCGGAGGAACAGGAAAAAGCGAAGAATGTAGCCCGTCAGTCTAGTATGTACCAGTTTGTGGATGGCGTCATGTACAGAAAGAGATCGAATGGTGTGAAATTGAAGCGCGTTCCTCGGGAGGATGGACTAGAGCTATTGGCAAAGATACATGGAGGCATATGTGGCTCCCACATTGGATCAAGAGTTCTTGCCGGGAAGGCTTTTTGGCAAGGTTTCTTTAGGCTCACTGCTCTCCAGTATGCAACTGCACTAGTAACCAAGTGTGAAGTGTGCCAATTCCATTCGAAGAAGCTACATCAACCAGCTCAAGCTCTTCAGACAATCCCTCTTTCCTGGCCATTTTTGGTCTGGGGGCTCGACATCTTGGGCCCCTTTCCCCATGCTACTGGGGGCTTTGAGTACTTGTACATCACAATCGACAAGTTCACAATGTGGCCGGAAGTAGAGGCAATGAGAAAGGTGACAGCGCAATCAGCCGTCATGTTCTTCAGGGGACTAGTTTGTCGTTTTGGTGTACCAAGAAGGATCATCACCGATAACAGCACACAGTTCACAAGCCGCACCTTCATGCAGTATGTCCAAGACCTTGGTGGCAAGATCTGCTTTGCTTCTGTCGCACATCCAAGGAGCAACGACCAAGCGGAAAGGGTAAATGCTCAAGTGCTGTGAGGGCTTAAGAGAGTACTTTCGGTAGGTTGCGCAAGTGGGGAAGACGCTGGATTGATGAGCTGCCGTTGGTTCTTTGGTCGATCAGAACAATGCCAAATCGAGCCACCGGTGAGGGAGTCCTGGATTAAGGGGTCCTTGGGAGGCTGACCTATTTCTATGGGCCGGACTTTACGGGCCACTTACCGAACATAGGAATATTTGAAGGCCCAGTCTCCAAGATGGAAGCTTCAGGAAGCATGGCTTGTACTCCACCTTTGATGTAGCACATAGGCATGTTTATCTCCTCGGTGTGTAACCGACCATGTGTAAACCCTAGGCATCCTCGCGTTTATATAAGACGAAGGGTTTTAGGGTGTAGGGACAGAACAACTCATCTTGGGTTAGCTATTCGATCACGTGGTAGATCAACTATGGAACCCCCATATCATCAATACATCCAAGCAGGACATAGAGTATTACCTCCATAGGAGGGCCTGAACCTGGGTAAATTTGTGTCCCCTTCGTCTCATGTTACCATCAATCCTAGTCCCATAGTTTGGGACCCCCTACCCGAGATCCGCCGGTTTTGACACCGACATTGGTGCTTTCATTGAGAGTTCCTCTGTGAGCAAGACGGATTCGATGTCTCGCCTTGTCATCAACGAAGAGGTCCGCAACATGGACACTTTCGTCCCCGGACAGATCTTCGGCTTAGGCAGCGTTGTGCTACACGCTGATCCCACCGGCCATCTAGGCCGTGTTGAGAGTGTCGCCCATGATCGAGAGGTTAGATTCGGAAACCTGGAGTTCTTCGTTGATTCTCGGGGTGACTTGTCGCTAATCGGGCTCGCAGCTTCGCTTGTAGCACCTGAAGACTCTAAGGCTTTAACCTCGAGTTCCTTCTTCAGACACATCGATGGGGTAATCCACGGCAATGGGCCGATCCCTTTTCTTGGTCCGGCCATTGTGCCAAAAGACCGGACATGTGTTCTTGTCGAACACTCCCCATGTTCGGGTACTTCGGAGGTAAACTATGTAAGTTCTGAACTGTTTGATCCGATTGGGCTCTCAACGGTTGACAAGGCCCTATATCAGATCTCGTCAATGAAGATCACCGACGACCCAACCCCAATCTATGCTCGGATCGGTTATGATGTGGGTCAGGATGAATTTTTCGACCCACCCACCACCCACCTTATAGCCACAGTCGAAGACTTAACCGACATGTTGGACTATTCTCCGATGAGGCAGAATACATGGATGATGAGGATTACTCCCCCACCACTATTAATACCGGAAGATGGGCCTCCACTTCAACATACGACGTCTACATGGTAGACACTCCTAATGGCAACAAAACGCCTAATAATGACGGCGATAAGTCGGGTGACAAACCATCAAGGCGTCGAAAGCCGCATAAGCAGTCCAAAGGAAAAAAGGGAAGGAAAGCTATTATCGGCAACGGGGACGGAGTTACCCCTGAGAACCGCAGCAACCCTGATGACCTCGATACCCCGTTAGAAGGTCAGGAAAGGCCTGAGGACTAGAACAGACTCGACGACTTCAATAGTTTCGAGGACGACAATTACCTCCCTCCTGGCGAGGAGGAGGATATCCCGGAAGCCAATGACATGGAGATCCCTGATAACCATGAAGATCAGGAACTATTCAGACAGCATCTCATAGCAATGGCGTGCAGGCCGAGAGCCAAGGAACGGCAGCTTAAAGCCGAACAGGATGACCTCACTGATCGATGGACAAGAGTCCTCTTGGCTGAGGAAGGACATGTCACCAGTCCGTCGGACTAGACCAAGAGCTATCCGCAGAGAAGGCTACTACCACAATTTGATGACGAGCTCACTGATACTCCATCTCCAAAGCATACTCCATTCGAGAAGCCAGACCGACCTCCTCGCGGGCGTGATCGGACGGCTGATGACGCCGGCTATAGACCGGCAATACCCCGGAGATGGGGAAAGGAGCCACTAGAACCCAATGGCAGGTTCGACCTACGTGACGACTTAAATTATAGATCAGTCGTACAAGATCCATCTAAGGATCCAGTGACTACTCACTCGATAGACGGGATGGGTACATGCCATGGCTCAAACGAGGTAATAATAGAGACCGGGAACGTACCCGAGCCAGAACAAATGCCGATCACAGGCGCGACATAGCTCGGATTCGAGGGGCCGCTCACCCGCTGTGTTTCATGGATGAGGTCATGCGGCATCAGTTCCCGGAGGGGTTTAAACCCGTGAACATCGAACAATATGATGGAACTACTGACACAACCATATGGATCGAGGACTTCCTCGTCCACATCCACATGGCTCGAGGAGATGACCTCCACACCATCAAATACCTTCCCCTCAAACTTAAGGGGCCATCTCGGCATTGGCTAAACAGCCTCCCCGAAAACTCCAATGGATGCTAGGAAAACCTAGAGGATGCTTTCCACTCCAACTTCCATGGAACTTATGTTCAGCTGTTGGATTCTTTCGACCTCAACAATGTCATCCAGAAGCCCGACGAGTCTGCTCGGCAATTCTGGAATAGGTTTTTGACTAAGAAGAACCAAATTTTCGATCTTCTGGATGTCGAGGCAATAGCCTCTTTTAGGCACAATATTCGGGACGAATGCCTGGCTCGCCAGCTCGGCCAGGATAAACCTCGGACCATGTTCGCCTAAACTTCCCCGATGACCCACTTCTGCGCGGGTGAAGATAATTGGCTGGCAAGACGCAGCCACAACTCCGAAGCGCCCGGGACCTCAAAGGTTTGGGATGGCAACGGGAAACCCAAGCGAAACAAGAACAACCGTCGGCACAATAATAGTGATGTCTATGATACGACCGTCAACGCCGGATTTCGCAACTCCCGCTCAGGGCGGCGGAAGAAGCCTCCTAAAGGCAATCACGACGGACCCACCCCACTAGAGGAAAATCATGGACATGCCTTGCCAAATCCATGGGACCCAAGAGAAACCCGCCAACCACACATACCACAATTGTTGGGTGTTTAAACAGGTCGGTAAGCTCCCACCCGAGGATCAGAACAAGATCCTTCACAGCGAGGATGAGGGTGGGCCTCGGGGTCCGATTGGTGGCAACCAAAAGAAATTTCCTACGGAAGTCAAGACGGTAAACATAATATACGCCACCCATATACCCAAGAAGGAGAGGAAGCGTGCCGTTCGAGAGGTCTATGTTGTAGAGCCGGTGGCCCCGAAGTATAACCCATGGTCGGCATATCCGATCACCTTTGATCGGCGCGATCACCCGACCAGTATCCGTCACCGGGGTTTGGCCGCACTCGTCCTCGACCCCATTATCAATGGGTATCACCTCACAAAAGTCCTAATGGATGGAGGAAGTAGCCTTAATCTAATTTACTCAGACACGCTGAAAAAGATGGGCATAGACCCGTCATGGATTAAAACCAGTAACACCACCTTTAAAGGGGTGATTCCGGGTGTCGAATCCTGGTGCACGGGCTCCGTAACCCTGGAAGTTGTGTTCGGCTCGCCCGATAACTTTCGCAGTGAAGACTTGATCTTCGACATCATACCCTTCTGTAGCATCTATCACGCCCTGCTTGGTCGGACAACGTTCGCTCATTTCAACATCGTCCCGCAGTATACATACCTCAAGCTCAAGATGCCTAGCCCCAAAGGGGTCATCACTATGAACGGCAATACGGAGCGATCTCTACGAACTGAGGAGCATGCGCTGGCCCTGGCGTCCGAATTTAGTTACAAAGATGATCGGCAGGTTCCGACATCTTCCGTAAAGGCACGCAAGGTTGGGAATCGAGCTTGGCTGCAGGCCGAACTCTCAGAGCCCTCGTCTACCCCCCAAATAGGGACTCGCACCCCATCGCACGCCCCTAGGACCAGCGAAGTACGTGCCAAGAAGGCACAACTTCGCGCTTAAAATTCCATGGGCAGTGGAGGGGAATCAAAGGAGGGAGTCCGGCTGGACCAAACTACTACCACTAAATATGTCTTTGGACAAATGTAGGGACCATTAAAGGGCCCACCATTGGTGTAAAGCCTATCCATAGTTCGGCGACTTCTCAAGAATTTGTTTGCAAGATCCGTAATAATGCCACCCATCGCGGCACACCAAAGATCGGGAGTAAACTAGCAACGGGGCATATTGAGGACGTAAGGCCATCAATCGAAGACCCCTGGTACAACCGCTCCTATAATCTCTTTTCTTCATATACCTGTAAGCAGTTGCTTCAGCACTCCGATTAATAA
The DNA here is from genome assembly GCA_022496015.1 of Hordeum marinum. Lineage (NCBI taxonomy): Eukaryota > Viridiplantae > Streptophyta > Magnoliopsida > Poales > Poaceae > Hordeum > Hordeum marinum. Next base: position 136,817,517 of record CM039677.1, on the reverse strand, counting down.
GAGTTGTTGAGAAAAAATACAGCATCATTTTACATGTTTTTTGGTTGTCCTTCTTGGCACATATTTTCCTTTTCTCCCTCTTCTCGCGAATTAATTCGATACGTTATGACGCGGCCTGATAATGCACCGGGGGCTCAAACTTACATACAAATCGCCTTACATATTGTTCATTATGTGTTCGGCATCTTGGAGTTCACTTCATATGCATTAGTTCCTAACTGTGTCTTGGGTCAATAGTTGGGTTGCCCGACTCTTGTGATTGTTGGAAATATGCCCTAAAGGCAATAATAAATTAGTTATTATCATATTTCCTTGTTCATGATAATCGTTTATTATCCATGTTATAATTGTGTTGATCGGAAACTCAGATACATGTGTGGATACATAGACAATATCATGTCCCTAGTATGCCTCTAATAGACTAGCTCGTTGATCAAAGATGGCTATGGTTTCCTAGTCATGGACATGATATGTCATTTGGTAAGATGGACAAGACCCAAACTACAAACATATCATATGATCGTGTCAGTTTATTGCTACTGTTTTCTGCATGTCAAGTATCTGTTCCTATGACCATGAGATCATGCAACTCACTGACACCGGAGGAGTACCTTGTGTGTATCAAATGTTGCAACATAACTGGGTGACTATAAAGGTGCTCTACAGGTATTTTCGAGGGTGTCTGTTGGGTTGGCATGGATGAAGACTGGGATTTGTTACTCCGTGTGACGGAGAGGTATCTTAGGGCCCACTCGGTAATACAACATCAAAATAAGCTTGCAAGCAATGTGACTAAGTGTTAGACATGGGATCTTGTATTACGGAACGAGTAAAGAGACTTGCTGGTAACGAGGTTGAACTAGGTATGGAGATACCGACAATCGAATCTCGGGCAAGTAACATCCCGAAGAACAAAGGGAACATCATACGGGGATTAACTGAATCCTTGACACAGAGGTTCGACCGATAAAGATCTTCGTAGAATATGTAGGAACCAATATGGGCATCCAGGTCCCGCTATTGGTTATTGACCGTAGAGGTGTCTTGGTCATGTCTACATAGTTCTCGAACCCGCAGGGTCTGCACACTTAAGGTTTGGTGACATTTCGGTAGTATAGAGTTATGTATGGTGGTGACTAAAGGTTGTTCGGAGTCTTGGATGAGATCCCAGACATCACGAGGTGCTTCAAAATGGTCCGGAGGTAAATATTGATATATAGGAAGTCCTGTTTTGGTCGTCGGAAAAGTTTCGGGCTCATCGGTAGTGTACCGGGAGTGCCGGTAGTGTACCGGGAGACCATCGGGAGGGATATTTCGACCCAAGAGGCTACATGGGCTGTGGGAGGATGAATACCAGCCCTTAGTGGGCTGGAGGAAGTCCCACAAAGGGCTCATGTGGCTGGGAAGAAAAAGCCCAAAAGGAAAAAGGTGGAAAAGGGCAAAAAGGACTAAATTAGGAAGGAGTCCTAATCCTACTAGGAGTGGAGGAGCAGGACTCCTCCCTCTTGGTTCGGCCGACCCAAGGGCTGGCTCCATGGGATCCAAGCCTCCTCGTCCTCTCCTCCTATATATACTAGAGGGTTTTAGGGTTTTGGCACAAGATTTTCAGCCACGTGCTACCCGTTCCTCTAGTGCATAGTTTCTCCTCTAGATCGGATTTCTGCAGTGCTTAGGCGAAGCTCTGCCGGAATAGCTCCACCACCATCGCCGGAGTGCTGTCACGCTGCTAGAGAACTCATCTACCTCTCCGCTCCCTCTTGTTAGATCAAGAAGGCAGAGATTGTCATCGAGCTGTACGTGTGCTGAACGCGGAGGTGTCGTTCGTTCGGCGCTAGATCGAAAGGTCCGTGATCAAGATTGCGAGACGGATCATGATGAGGTCGCGGGACGGATCGTGATGAGTTCGCGGGATGGATCGTGATTGGATCGCAGGACGGATCGTGATGAGATCGCGGGACGCTCGGCGATTTGGATCGCGAAGATGTTCGACTACACCAACCCCGTTTCTTAACGCTTCCCGCTTAGCGATCTACAAGGGTACGTAGATCCACTCTCCCTCTCGTAGATGCTCATAACCATGGATAGATCTTGCATGTGCGTAGGAAAAAAATCCCATGCAACGTTCCCCAACAGTGGCATCATGAGCTAGGTTTATGTGTAGATGAGATCTCGAGTAGAACACAAAGAGTTTGTGGGCATTGAGGCTTAGATTGCTTCCTCCCTTGGTCGTGTTTTGGTTCAGCGGTATTGTGGGATGAAGCGGCCTGGACCAACCTTACTCATATGCTTACGAGAGACCGGTTCCGACTGACGTGTAACCTCGTTGCACAAAGATGGCTGGCGGGTGTCTGTTTCTCCTACTTTAGTTGGATCGGATTCGACAAAGGCGGTCCTTGAGTAGGTCAAAAAGCAACTTATGTATCACTGTTGTGGTTTATGCGTAGGTGAGAATTGTTCTTGCTAGATACCCGTAGCAGCCACGTAAAACATGCAATAACAATTAGAGGACGTCTAACTTGTTTTTGCAAGGTATGTTGTGATGTGATATGGCCAATTACATGATGTGATATATGTGATGTATGAGATGATCATGTGTTGTATAGAATATTACGACTTGCATGTCGATGAGTATGGCAACCGGCAGGAGCCATAGGGTTGTCTTTAATTATTGTATGACATGTGTGTCAATCATTAAGCGCTATGTAATGCTTTACTTTATCGCTAAATGGTAGCAATAGTAGTAGAAGCATGGTGGGCGCGACAACCCCGATGGCGGCACGTTGATGGAGATCAAGATGATGGAGATCATGGTGTCATGCCGGTGACGATGGAGATCATGTCGGTGCTTTCAAGATGGAGATCAAAAGCACAAGTTCATGGCCATATCATGTCACTTATGATTTGCATGTGATGTTAATACTTTTATGCACCTTGTTTTGCTTAGGACGACGGTAGCATTATAAGGTGATCCCTCACTTAATTTCAAGATAAATTGTGTTCTCCCCGAGTGTGCACCATTGTGATAGTTCGTCGTGTCGAGACACCACGTGATGATCGGGTGTGATAGATTCTACGTTCACATGCAACGGGTGCAAGCCAGTGTTGCACATGCAGAACGCTCAGGTTAAACTTGACGAGCCTAGCATGTACACACATGGCCTCGGAACACAAGAGACCTAAAGGTCAAACATGAGTCATATAGTACATATGATCAACATGATGATGTTCACCATTGAAACCACCTCAACTCATGTCGGGGATATACCCCGCGGTATGACCCGGCCAGAAGTATGACCCGGCTTGGCGACTCACAAGAGACCCAGTCAAGACATGACATTTTATTAATGACCCGGCAGGCGGGTCGCAGGACGACCAGGTCCAAGACCCGGCATGTAAGACGGCGCCAGGCAATTCACAAGAGAAGGCCCAAAGGAGAGAAAGGATTCCCTTACAAAGGAAACAAGACCCAGAGTAGGATTCGTGACAGGCTAGTCCTAGTCCTACTCCTAGTAGGACTCTATTTTTAAACCTACCCTCTCCACCTATATAAGGAGGGGTAGAGCACCCCTAGAGGGAGGGAGGGACAAGTCCACAAGTTTAGATAGATTAGAGGCTCTCGGGATTAGAGGTAGCAAACAGCACCCTTGTAACCGAAAGATCTCCTTCATCATCAATACCAGACAAGAAGGACGTAGGCTTTTACCTCTATTGGAGGGCGGGACCTGGGTAAATTCCGTGTCTCTCAATTCTGATCAACCCCTTCAAGCCGCCACATAGTTGTGTCTTCTCCCCGAACCTAAGTCCGGTCACCCGGACATCTGCCGTGACAAATCCACGACAGTTGGCGCCCACCATGGGGCAGACACGGTGGTGGTGAGTTCTTGGAGGGAGCTTTTTCAGGGATTGAGAGAGTTTGTGATTTTCCAGATAAAGAAAAATTGTTTCTCGCTGATTTACATCGACCCCAAGTTCATCGGTGGATATTGGAAATCTAACGGTGGCTTACAGGAGCAAAGGAAATTTCTCCGGCGACGAACAAGCAATCATCAGGCAATCGATTAGATCGGGCCTTCCTTTAGCTGTTGGATCTGTCGAATCCGACAAGAGCCTTGTTTTGGTTATGGCCACGGGGTTCGAGAAGGTTCTCCGCTACCCGTTAAGCTGAGACAGACTACAATCTTACATGATAAATCTAACCGAGACGCTCGATTTATCGGCCGCTGACTGCACGTATATACAAGACGTCACGAGCGCTTGTCTGCTCCACGCGTGATCTCCCGAGTTACCAGATGCTAGATCAAGTCCCGAGGCTTGGAAGCAAAGTAGTCCTGGTACTTTAATTCACCTGAGATCAGTTATTTTTCTACTGCTAGGTCATGACACAAGGATTACTCATTGACAAATCAAGATGGGGGTGTTGCTGTCGCAAGCAACCTATAATCATATACTGAATCAACCAGAGAACGTGTGCATCTGCAATCTACTTTTCCTATTCACATGACCCGCCACTACAAATTCCAGGACAAATTGAACTTGTGGCGGAAGGATCAAAGATTAGTCAAAACTACAGCTATTATAGTGTGTGCACGGAGATAACAGCGCCACTAGCAGAGTACTCAATAACAAAATCCTACTAGTACCGGTACAAATTATGACAAGGCTTGTATGGAACGTACCCCAGGGCATGATAAAAAATAAGGCATTGATCCTACCCACGTGATGTCAGAAGCACTACTACATGAGATTTAACAAAAATCCATGCATGCAATAGCAGCCACATGTGCTTAAGGTCTTGCACAAATTAATCAGACTACATGAGTGTTTAGCCGCTCGCTTCTACATCACCAGAGCACGGCGAGCTAAGAATCGGGAGACGGCCTCAGACCGTCGTATCAGTCAAAATCGATATTTTGTGGAGAAGGGTGGCCACGGTTTCTTGGAGACAAACATCAGCACAGACTTAGTTTCGCCTCACCTTTGAAGCTATGACCCGCTCCGAGTCGCCCTCGACCGCCATTTTGCCCACCTTTGCGGTGTGTCCACTCGCTGAGCCGGCCCTCGGTCGCGGCCTTGCCCCGCCACGCCTGCCTTCTTCCACTTCGCCTCGAGCCACTGCATCTCCCACACTGCGCCTTGAGCTCGCCTCGCCCGCTCGCCTCTATCATGGCCACGCTTCCCCTGTCTGTTGCGTCTCTGAACAACGGTGGTCTGAGCTCCACTGCATGTGATTGCATGTGTGTTCAGCTGATATTCCTTCCCATTTATCAGTTAAAATAAAAATGGAGAGAGAACAGGCGGTCGACATCAAGGCGCAAAACCAGACGCTCCACGTCCCAAGCTGTAATTAACTGCTTCAGACATCTAAATGGATTAATTCATCTATCATCGAGATACATCAGGTCATATCCATTCAGTCTGTTTTTATTAGTCTCTATATATTTTCTTTGAGGACAATTACTCTCCTTTGTGATATATTTTTCCTCAGGACAGTTATGAATTATAGAAGTGGTGTTGTATTGCATGGATAGGAGCCCAGCCAACATCAACAATGTCACGACCGCCTCGCGCGTCAGCACCGGTTTTCAACGCGATTGACTCAAGCGTCCGTGGCTGGCTTACAAACGTCACGTCCGTCTCTCACAACCACGTCGTCTTCAAAGGCACGGCTGACTTTTACATCTACCTTGACATGCTGGTACTGTGCTTGCTTGTTCATGGCGCCCAATGGACGCTAATAAGTCGCCGCCCTGCGGTCTGATCTACATCAACTCGCTGGTACCGCGCGCGCTCACCCGCTGGTATGAGCCGCCCAATGGACGGGGCAAGCGGCCGCATTCGCGATATGGTCTTCATCAACAATGCCACCGGTGAATCGCACATCCGTACTGGCCTACAATGTTGTGGTCGTCTCTCGCGGCCGAACCGGCTTACAACGCAGTGGCCGTCTCTCGCCCTCCGTGCCGGCTTACAGCGCCGTGGACGTCTCTCGCCATCCGCGCCGGCTTACAATGCCATGGAGTCTTTGACAACAGCACCGGCTTACAATGCCACGGGTGTTTGCTACGTCTACATCAACCCAACAGTGGCTGCATACACCAGTACAAGCCGCCCAACTGATGGTTCTGAATCGCCGTCCTGTGGTCCAATCTACATTGGCATAACAATGCCAGGCTCGCCTATATGAGCCGCCCAACAGACAAGCACAAGACGCCGCCTACAGTATGATTCTACATCATCATATCGGTGCAGTGCTCGCCTGTACGAGCCGCCCAACAGACGCGCGCACAACGCCGCCCGCGATCAGATCTACAACATATCGGTGCAGTGCTCATCGATACGAGCTGCCCAACGGACAGGCGTGCAAACCGCCGACATTACAGTTTGGTTCACTTCAATAATCAGCCGGGAAAAACCATCGACCGGATCATTGAAACAATTCATACGGGATCATCTATAATCCGCCACGGTCAACCTCGACCATAAGTGGAGACTCTCAAGCCGCCTCTTCAAGTCAACTTAAGACTCGGGGGCTACAGACGTGGCGAGACTCATTTGGTCGTTTTCAATGAAAACCCCGTGTCTTTGCAAGAGAAAACCCAATCCTGGGGGCTATTACATTATTGGTGGAAGATTAAAAAAAAGTTGCCCAAGAAGACGAACCACGGTGATGCACCATTCAAACATGGGTGTCCGGATTTATTGGATCATCATAAAGTCACTTGGAGCTTCTGCCGTTTCTTCATACAAGATGGCGTCTTACGAGATGGCGACTTACAAGAAGAGTTCATAAACATTCCAGTTGATATATCAACTGTGACTGCTGAGGGCGGCTTCTTACCTTCGGGTATCACTTCTAATGCCTTATTGGTCGGCTTTATGCCAAATCTCTGGCTAACACGATTAGCCGCAGCGGAGGGCGGCTTCTTATCTTTGGGTATCGCTTCTAATGCCTTATTGGCCGGCTTTATGCCAAATCTCCGGCTAACACGATTAGCCGCGGCGGAGGGCGGCTTCTTACCTTCGGGTATCGCTTCTAATGCCTTATCGGCCGGCTTTATGCCAAATTTCTGGCTACGGGATTAGCCGCGGCGGAGGGCGGCTTCTTACCTTCGGGTATCGCTTCTAATGCCTTATCGGCCGGCTTTATGCCAAATCTCTGGCTAACATGATTAGCCTCGGTGGAGAGCGGCTTCTTACCTTCGGGTATCGCTTCTAATGCCTTATCGGCCGGCATTTACGCCAAACTGCTAAAGGGGGCTTCTTACCGACGGGTATCGCTTCTAACACCCTATCGGCCGGCTTTATGCCAAATCTCCAGCTAACACGATTAGCCGCGGCGGAGGGCGGCTTCTTACCTTCGGGTATCGCTTCTAATGCCTTATCGGACGGCTTTATGCCAAATTTCCGGCTAACAAGATTAGCCGCGGCGGAGGGCGGCTTCTTACCTTCGGGTATCGCTTCTAATGCCTTATCGGCCGGCTTTATGCCAAATCTCCGGCTAACCTGATTAGCCGCGGCAGAGGGCGGCTTCTTACCTTCGGGTATCGCTTCTAATGCCTTATCGACCGGTGTTTACGCCAAATTGCTGAAGGGGGCTTCTTACCGACGGGTATCGCTTCTAACACCCTATCGGCCGGCTTTATGCCAAATCTCCGGCTAACAGGATTAGCCGTGGTTGTAGGGGGTTCTTAGCGACGGGTATCTAACACCCTAACAGCCGGCGGAGGGCGGCTTCTTACCTCCGAGTATCACTTATAATGCCTTATCGGCCAGGCTTTATGCCATCTCCGGCTAACATGATTAGCCATGGTTGTCTAAGGGGGCTTCCCACCTCCGGGTGTAGCTTATCTAACCCTAACAACCGGCGTTCGCGCCATATTGCTGAGGGTGGCTTCTTACCTCCGGGTATCGCTTCTAATGCCTTATCGGCCAGGCTTTATGCCATCTCCGGCTAACACGATTAGCCATGGTTGTCTAAGGGGCTTCCCACCTTCGGGTGTAGCTTATCTAACCCTAACAACCGGCGTTCGCGCCATATTGCTGAGGGTGGCTTCTTACCTCTGGGTATCGCTTCTAACACCTTATCGGCCGGCTTTATGCCATCTCCGGCTAACACGATTAGCCATGGTTGTCTAAAGGGGGCTTCCCACCTCCAGGTGTAGCTTATCTAACCCTAACAACCGGCGTTCGCACCATATTGCTGAGGGTGGCTTCTTACCTCCGGGTATCGCTTCTAACACCTTATCGGCCGGCTTTATGCCATCTCCGGCTAACACGATTAGCCATGGTTGTCTAAAGGGGGCTTCCCACCTTCAGGTGTAGCTTATCTAACCCTAACAACCGGCGTTCACGCCAAAAATGTTGACAAGTCAAACATTGCATCATACATTGCATCATACTTTGCATCATACATTACATAATATTCACATGACATGTCGGCTTATCAAGCCGAATCAGAGCAAGATTATGAAAGAAGGAGCAATGTTACGCAAGATATAACATCTCCGGGTTGAGCTTCCTCAAGCCGCCCACACAACAATGCAGAATATATTTTGTCTTGTTTATTGTGTCTAGGTATTATTTCTTAAGATGAGCCATTGTTAAGTGTTCTGCAAGAGAAAATGGATCTTTTAATAGCCAACATAGCTGGATCTTCATGGTTTATCATAACCAGTAATAAATGATTGGGGTTTTCAAGCCAGCACGGAGAAATTATTATTTTTTCAAAGAGCGGCCCTGTTAGATATAATGTCGTGTCATCTAATTGGCCGGTTCTCGGATTTCTTCAATCGTACTCTATAGTAATCTACAACACTCATGGATTTCTCCAAATATATATTTGCCGGGTTGCATCGCAACCACGAGCAGGGATCATGTCAAAGACAAAGGAATTATTCCAGGATATTCATTCCTGGTTATATTACAACCACGGTCAAAGATTCATCCAACAAGTTGTGGTGAGTCATACTATTCTCACATAGTCCCGAGTCGTCGCAGGCAGACAACCCGGCACTTGGGGGCTACATTATTCAAGTCTAGTTTATATCAAATATGCAAGTCTCATGTCGCTGCAAGCATGCACCACGGCACTTGGGGGCTAATGCAAGCCAATTTTCAAACCATTACATTGTCAGCAAGACCACATTATCTCAAGGAGATGAGCCGGTCTTTCTATATTTTTTCCCAGCTCAGTAATTCTTACTGACCCGATACTTGGGGGCTACACCGCTCAGATCAAATTTTCTAAAAGTCCCAAGTCGCCGCAGGCATGCAACCCGGCACTTGGGGGCTATAGTATTCAGCTGTTCAAACAGATTAAGAGATTCAAATTGAAGACCCGGCCCATCACATGATGATGAGCCGACCCTTGGGGGCTACACCTGCTGAAGTTTCATAAAGTATAAGATAGTTATAATTCCCAGGTTGCTGCAGGTAGGACAACCTGGCACTTGGGGGCTACACAGTCCAAAATATTATTGCAAAGCACCAAGTTATCATGGATAATCTCGGAGCTTGGGGGCTATAGGTAATATGCAGATATCAAAAACTTTGAGGAGAATTTTTAAGATGTTAATTACGGAGTTCAGTTGTTAGACCCGGCATCACCAACGGTAATGACCCGGCATCATCAATGATTATGACCCGGCGGAAATGACCCGCCAAGAGTATTGGAAGCCGACTCGATGGCATATGGGTGTTCTATTCTCAATATTTTTCAAAGGACATTGACAAGCAAGATGATTATCAAAGACGACTATTTCATATGCAGAAAAGACCCGGATTTCTAAGGAGCCATTTCATAAGCTGGCCAAAGGAGCAAGCCGGATACTTAACATATTTATTATTCTTATTTCAGGAGCTTAGCATGAACAAATTCAAACTAATCTGGGGGCTAATGTCAGGGATATACACGGTATGACCCGGCCTAGCGACTCACAAGAGACCCGGTCAAGACATGACATTTTATTAATGACCCGGCAGGCGGGTCGCGGGACGACCAGGCCCAAGACCTGACATGTAAGCCAGCGCCAGGCAGTTCACAAGAGAAGGCCCAAAGGAGAGAAAGGATTCCCTTACAAAGGAAACAAGACCCGGAGTAGGATTCGTGAAAGGCTAGTCCTAGTCCTACTCCTAGTAGGACTCTATTTGTAAGCCTACCCTCTCCACCTATATAAGGAGGGGTAGAGCACCCCTAGAGGGAGGGAGGGACAAGTCCACAAGTTTAGACAGATTAGAGGCTCTCGGGATTAGAGGTAGCAAACATCACCCTTGTAACCGAGAGATCTCCTTCATCATCAATACCAGACAAGCAGGACATAGGCTTTTACCTCCATCAGAGGGGCTGAACCTGGGTAAATTCCATGTCTCTCAATTCCGATCAACCCCTTCAAGCCGCCACATAGTTGCGTCTTCGCCCCAAACCTAAGTCCGGTCACCCAGACATCTGCCGTGACAAATCCACGACAACTCACGTGATGATCGGACTTGAGTTGGTGAATTTGGATCATGTATCACTCGAATGGCCGGAGGGATGTCAATTTGAGTGGGAGTTCTTCAGTAATATGATTAATTGAACTCATTATCATGAACATAGTCAGTAGTGTCTTTGCAAATTATGTTGTAGATTACTTGCTCGCACTATAGCTCCCTTGAATTTTTATATGTTCATAGAGAAATAGAGTTGAAAGATGATGGTAGCAATATTGCGGACTGGGTCCGTGATCTGAGGATTGTCCTCATGTTGCACAGAAGGCTTATGTCCTTAATGCACCGCTCGGTGCGCCAACCCCTCTAGCGTCGTCTGTAGATGTTGTGAACATCTGACAGGCACGTTCTCATGACTACTTGATAGTTTAGTGCGTCATGCATTATGGCTTAGAATTGAGGCTCTGAAACGTTTTTGAACGTCACGGAACATATGAGATGTTCTAAGAGCTAAAATTAGGATCTTAGGCTTGTGCCCGTGTTGCGAGATATAAGATCTCCAACAAGATTCTTTGGCTGCAAGATGAAAGAGAATAGCTCAATCATTGAGCATGTGCTCAGATTGTCTGGGTGCTACAATCGCTTGAATCGAGTGGGAGTTGATCTTCCAAATAAGATAGTGATTGATATAGTTCTCCAAGTCACTGTCACTAAGCTACTAGAACTTGGTGATGAACTATAAAATGCCAGGGATAGAAATAATGATCCCTGAGCTGTTCGCGATGTTTGACACCGTGAAGGTAGAAATCAAGAAGGAGCGTCAAGTGTTGATGGTTAGTCAAACCACTAGTTTCGAGAAGGGCAAGAGCAGGGAGGGAGACTTCATGGATAGCAAGTCAGTTGCTGCTCCAATGAAGCAACCCAAAGTTGAACCCAAACCCGAGACTAAGTGCTTCGATTATGAGGAGAGCGGTCGCTGAAGCGGAACAACCCTAGATACTTGGTAGATAAGAAGGTTGGCAATGTCGACAAAAGTATATTTGATATACGTGTTAATGATGTGTACCTTGCGAGTACTCCTAATAGCACCTGGGTATTGGATACCGTTTCGGTTGCTAAATGTTAGTAACTCGAATTAAAAGCTACGGAATAAATGGAGAACTAGCTAAGGGTGAGGTGACGATGTGTGTTGGAAATGTTTCCAAGGTTGATGTGGTCAACATCGCATGCTCTCTCTACCTTCAGGATTAGTGACGAACCTAAATAAATGTTATTTGGTGTTTTACGTTGAGCATGAACGTGATTAGATCGTGTTTATTGCAACACGGTTATTCATTTAAGTTAGAGAATAATGGCTATTCTGTTTACATGAATGATACCTTCGATGGTCATGCACCCAGTGAGAATGGTTTGTTGAATCTTGATCGTAGTAATACACATGTTCATAACATTGATGCCAAAAGATACAAAGTTAATAATGATAGTACCACATACTTGTGGCACTGCCGCTAAATGTCATATCGGTATAAAGTGCATGAAGAAACTCCATGCTTATGGATCTTTGGACTCATTCGATTTCGAATCAGTTGAGACATGCGAACCATGCCTCTTGGGCAAGATGACTAAGGACCCCATTTTCCAGATGGATGGAGAGGGCAAGTGATTTATTGGAAATGATACATGTTGATGTATGCAATCCAATGAGTCTTGTAGCATGCAGTGGATATCATTATTTTCTTACCTTCACTGATGATTTGAGTAGATATAGTGTATATTTACTTAATGAAACACAAGTCTGAATCTTTTGAAAGGTTCAAGCAAATTCAGAGTGAAGTTTAAGATCATTGTGACAAGAAGATAAAAATGGCTGCGATATGATCGTGGAGGTGAATATCCGAGTTACGAGTTTGTCATACAACTTTAGACAATGTGAAAGTTGTTTCACAACTCATGCCACCTGGAACGCCATAATGTGATGGTGTGTCTGAATGTCATAGTCGTACTCTATTGGATATGGTGCGTGCTATGATGTCTCTTATCGTTTTGCTACTGTAATTTTGGGGTTATGCATTAGAGACAACTACATTCACTTTAAATAGGGCACCATCTAAATCCGTTGAGATGACACCATATGGTTTTATAGAAACCTAAGTTGTCATTTCTTAATGTTTGGGGCTGCAACACTTAATTGAAAAATGTTTTCACCTAATGAGCTCGAACCCAAAGCGGACAAATGCATCTTCATAGAATACCCTAAGAATAGTTGGGTAAACCTTCTATCTCAGATCCAAGCATAAAGTGTTTGTTGTTAAAACTGGATCCTTTCTCGAGAAAGAGTTTCTCTCGAAAGAATTGAGTAGGAGGAAGATAGAACTTGATGAGGTTGTTGAACCTTTGGTCAACCAGAGAGTAGCACAGAGCAGGAAGATGTTTCTGTGAAGCCTACGTTAGTTGAAGAGGAAGTTAATGATGATGATCATGAAGCTTCGGATCAAGTTACTATCGAACCTCGTAGGTCGACAAGGATGTGTACTACTCCTGAGCGGTATGACAACCCTGTCTTGGAGGTCATGTTGTTGGAAAACGATGAACCTACGAGCTGTGGAGAAGCGATGATGGGCCCGGATTCTTACAAATGGTTAGAGGCCATGAAATCCGAGAAAGGATCCATGTATGAAAACCAAGTATAGACTTTGGTATACTTTCTCGTTGGACGGTAGGTCATTGAGTACAAATGGATGTTTAAAATGAAGACAGACGCTCATGGTAAATGTCACCATTTGTAAAGCTCGACTTGTTGCAAAGAAGTTTACGACAAGTTCAAGGAGTTGACTGCGATGAGACTTTCTCACTCGTAGCGATGCTAAAGTCTGTTGGAATTATGTTAACAGTTGTTGCATTTTTCAATTATGAAATCTGGCAGATGGATGTCAAAACATCATTTCCTTAACGGTTTACTTGAGGAAAGGTTGTATGTGATACAACCAGAAGGTTTTGTCAGTCCTAAGGATGCTAAAAGGTGTGCAAGCTTTAGTGATCCTTCTATGAACTGAAGCAAGCATCTCGGAGTTGGAATATACACTTTGATGAGGTGATCAAAGTTTTTGAGTCTATACAAAGTTTATGAGAAACTTGTATTTACAATAAAGTGAGTAGGAGCACTATAGAATTTCTGATAAGTATATGTGGATGACATATTGTTGATCAGAAATGATGTAGAATTTCTAGAAAGCATAAACGGTTGTTTGAAAAGAGTTTTTCAAAGGAAGACCTGGATAAAGATACCTAATTGTTAAGCATCAAGATCTATAGAGATAGATCAAGATGCTTGATGAGACTTTGAATGAGTACATACCTTGACAAGATTTTGAAAGAGTTCAAAATGGATTAGTCAGAAAAAAGTGTTCTCGCCTGATTTGTAAGGTGTGAAGTTGAGTGAGACTCAAAGCACGACCATGGCAGAAGAAAGAGAAAGGACGAATGTCGTCCCCTATGCCTTAGCCATAGGCTCTGTATAGTATGCCATGCTGTGTACCGCACCTGTGTGTGCCTTGCCATGGGTCCGTCAAGGGGTACAAGAGTGATCCAGGAGTGGATCACTAGTCAGCGGTCAAGATCATCCTCAGTAACTAAAAGACTAAGCAAATGTTTCTCAATTATGTAGGTGATAAAGAGTTCGTCGTAAAGAGTTACGTCGATGCAAGCTTTAACACCAATCCGGATGACTCTTAGTAGCAATCCGGATACGTATAGTGGGGCAGCCATTTTCAATAGCTCCAAGTGGAGTTTGGTAGTAGTATTTACAGTTTGACATAGAGATTTGCAAAGTACACACGAATATGAATGTCGCAGACCTGTTGACTATAAGACCTCTCTCACATGCAAAGCATGATCGAGCCCCAGAACTCATTGGGTGTTAGATTCATAACAATGTGAATCACATGGTGATGTGAACTAGATTATTGACTCTAGTGCAAGTAGGAGACTGTTGGAAATATGCCCTAGAGGCAATAATAAATTACTTATTATCATATTTCCTTGTTCATGATAATCGTTTATTATCCATGCTATAATTGTGTTGATCGGAAACTCAGATACATGTGTGGATACATAGACAACACCATGTCCCTAGTATGCCTCTAATAGACTAGCTCGTTGATCAAAGATGGCTATGGTTTCCTAGTCATGGACATGAGATGTCATTTGGTAACGGGATCACATCATTAGGAGAATGATGTGATGGACAAGACCCAAACTACAAACGTAGCATATGATCGTGTCAGTTTATTGCTACTGTTTTCTGCATGTCAAGTATCTGTTCCTATGACCATGAGATCATGCAACTCACTGACACCGGAGTTGTACCTTGTGTGTATCAAACGTCGCAACGTAATTGGGTGACTATAAAGGTGCTCTACAGGTATTTTCGAGGGTGTCTGTTGGGTTGGCATGGATCAAGACTGGGATTTGTTACTCTGTGTGACGGAGAGGTATCTCAGGGCCCACTCGGTAATATAACATCACAATAAGCCCTACAAGCAATGTGACTAAGTGTTAGTCACGGGATCTTGTATTACGGAACGAGTAAAGATACTTTCCAGTAACGAGGTTGAACTAGGTATGGAGATACCGACGATCGAATCTCGGGCAAGTAACATACCGAAGAATAAAGGGAACATCATACAGGATTAACTGAATCCTTGACATAGAGGTTAGACCAATAAAGATCTTCATAGAATATGTAGACCAATATGGGCATCCAGGTCCCGCTATTGGTTATTGACCATAGAGGTGTCTCGGTCATGTCTACATAGTTCTCGAACCCGCAGGGTCTGCACAATTAAGGTTTGGTGACGTTTCGGTAGTATAGAGTTATGTATGGTGGTGACCGAAGGTTGTTCGGAGTCCCGGATGAGATCCCGTACATCACGAGGAGCTCCAGAATGGTCCAGAGGTAAATATTGATATATAGGAAGTCCTATTTTGGTCGCCGAAAAAGTTTCCGGCTCATCGGTAGTGTACCGGGAGTGCCGGTAGTGTACCGGGAGACCATCGGGAGGGGTATTTCGACCCAAGAGGCTACATGGGCTGTGGGAGGATGAATACCATCCCTTAGTGGGCTGGAGGAAGTCCCACAAAGGGCCCATGTGGCTGGGAAGAAAAAGCCCAAAAGGAAAAAGGTGGAAAAGGGCAAAAAGGACTAAATTAGGAAGGAGTCCTAATCCTACTAGGAGTGGAGGAGGAGGACTCCTCCCTCCTGGTTCGGCCGACCCAAGTGCTGGCTCCTTGGGAGCAAAGCCTCCTCCTCCTCTACTCCTATATATACTAGAGGGTTTTAGGGTTTTGGCACAAGATTTTCAGCCACGTGCTATTTGTTCCTCTAGTGCATAGTTTCTCCTCTAGATTAGACTTCTGCATTGCTTAGGCGAAGCCCTGCCTGAATAGCTCCACCACCATCGCCGGAGCGCCGTCATGCTGCCAGAGAACTTGTCTACCTCTCCGCTCCCTCGCTGGATCAAGAAGGCGGAGATCGTTATCGAGTTGTACGTGTGTTGAACGCGGAGGTGTCGTCCGTTCGGCGCTAGATCGAAAGGACCGTGATCAAGATCGCGAGACGGATCGTGATGAGGTCGCGGGACGGATCGTGATGAGTTCGCGGGACGGATCGTGATTGGATCGTGGGATGGATCGTGATGAGATCGCGGGATGCTCGGCGATTTGGATCACGAAGACGTTCGACTACACCAACCGCATTTCTTAACGCTTCCCACTTAGCGATCTACAAGGGTACGTAGATCCACTCTCCCTATCGTATATGTTCATCACCATGGATAGATCTTGCATGTGCGTAGGAAAATTTTCGTTTCCCATGAAACGTTCCCCAATAGTGCTTGCCCCTTTACTTCCGCTCGTTCGGCTAAAAGGGCAAAGGGAGCACCCCTACGATTGTGCTTCCGGATAGTCTGGTCAAGAACCTCAAAGGAGAAAGCAAAAACTGACTTTCATAGTATGCGAGATCCGGTCTGTGAACCTGAGCTGGAAGTATTATACTTCAATCCTCGTAAGCGGTTATTCCGTGTTATACGAGGGGTTTGTACTTTATGCAAACCTTGTGATACCGGCTTTAGCCACGGTTTGTCCAAACATCACAACACTTCGGTAGCCAATCGTAATCTCCCCGCAGTCCTTTTTTGTGCCCCTACGGCTAAGTGAAAGAAATAAAGCACTATAGTCTGATTGCTTAGTCTGCCGCACTTTACCGCCTTCGGGTTCCGAAAACTCGGCTCAAAGACATAGTGCATTGGCATTGACACCCCTTGTGGTATCTACATGGGGGCTGAAGCCGACAACTCGCATCTTTCAGTATTAAACGGCCACACATGAGTTATAAAGGAAAGCAAAACTATAAAAGCATAACAATTTATCACATAAAAAAATTTGATAAGTCTTCGGATGCGTTACAATTCATTCAAACATATTATCGCCCGAACACTGTGACGCTATCACCCGAGCACTCTCCATCACTCCATCGAAGTACAACCTGGGGTGTCTATGCTCCTTCCCGGGAGGCGGCGGGGCGGTGGCTTCCTTCATCGGATCCAGCCTTGGCAAGGGCCATCCGGACTCCTTCTATGCAGGAAGAGTGCTTCACGATGTCGAAGCGGGGTGAGGCGGCGATCAAATTCTGCACCAGGCCAAAGTAGTTGCCTGGCAACAGCTCGCCAGGCCATAAGCGGATGCAGAGGTCCTTCATGGCCAGCTCTATCATCTGGTGCAGCTCCATCAGTTGTTTTAGCTGCTCCACGAGAAGAGGCGAGCCCTCAGGGGCTCCGAATTGTTCCCAGAACAGTCGAGCTTCGTATCCTTCTTCCCTCGTGAAAGCACAACATGATCCCTTGGTGGTTTTGATAATTCATGACAACATACATTGTCTCTTGGACTAACACCTCTATCTAGTGTATTTCAGATAATAGTCCATGGATATTTGAGTTGGCAAAAGGATTGTGGAGATTGTGGAATTACCCCAAGATGCAAGGAAATAGGTTAGCCAAGCTTCAAGCAAGAGGACTCTACATTTTACGTTTGTGAGAAATCACTTTGAGTCCATAGGAAAGTCAATACTATTAAAAGGGGGTAAGGTTTTGTTGGTGAACAAAATGCTCATCCGTGCACAAGTGATAGTCACCAAAAACATCCACAAGCTCTCCCACCAAAGTCTGTCTGTAGCCAAACATTCAAAATCGATGCAACCAACATTCTTATCCCGGTGCCACCGATTCCAAAACCGTAGACACACTCAGCCAAACCCTAACCCTTTGATGCAGCCGACACTGCTTTCGGTGCCACCGAGTTGGGATGCCAAGTTTCTGTTATGCAAGTTCACACTTTCGGTCCATCCGAGAATGTTGAATCGGCGTCACCGAGTTTGGCAATTCTGACCGTTGGTCACCTTGTCGGTGCAACCGGGATTCCTATACTGGTCTCACCGAGATTCAAGAGTTGCCACCTTTTGGTCACTTCGGTACCACCGAGATTAACACATCGATGTCACCGAGTTGGTCATTTTGGTGTAACGGTTGGATTTTTGGGGATGACTATATATACCCCTCCACCACCACTTACTTGATAGAAGCACTCAGAACTATTCCATACCTATCCTATCAGATTTTCTAAGAGAGAACCACCTACCCTTGTGTTGAGATCAAGATCTTCCACTCCAACCAAATGGATCTTGATTTCTAGCCTCCCCAAGTTGCTTTCCACCAATCCCATCTCTTCCACCAAGCCAAATATGTGAGAGAGTGATTGTGTGTTGAGGAGTCTATCATCTTGAAGCACAAGAGCAAGGAGTTCATCGTGATTACCGAGCCTATTACCTTTTGGAGGGTGGTGCCTCCTAGATTGGTTAGGTGTCGCTTGGGAGCCTCCTACTTCGTGTTGTGGATTGAACCAATAAGTTTGTAAGGGCAAGGAGATCGCCTACTTCGTGAAGATCTACCCATAGTGAGGCTAGTCCTTCGTGGACGGAAGCCATATGGAATAGTCAAGGTTGCTACTTCGTGGACTCTTATGGGTGGAGCCCTCCGTGGACTCTCGCGACCGTTACCCTCTGTGGGTTGAAGACTCCATAAACATGGACGTATGATAGCACCACCTATGGGAACCACGAGAAAAATCTTTGCGTCTCCTAATGTGTTTGATCTTTCTATCTCATCTCTTTACTTCATGTGCAATATCTTTACTTTCCGCTGTCATATTTGTAGACATGCATGTGTAGGGCTGTTAGACTTGCTAGACTTGCTAAAATAGTTAAAATCTGCCAACAAATTAACTTGGGAAAAGGTTAGGTTTTAAATTCTTGCTAGTAGTCTATTCACCCCCCTCTAGACACTCTTCTAACAATCCTACAAGTGGTATCAGAGCTTTGGTCTCCATTGCTTCGGTTTAATCACCATGGAGGAAGATGGATGTGTCTAGAGTAGAGAGTTTGAGTTGTAGAGTGCCTATTCTTGATGGAGAGTACTATAGTCAATGGAAGAATGCCATGATTTATCTATTTGATAAATTCCCTTTGACAAAATATATTGAAAACCCCTATGTGCTCCCTAGTGATGAATTGCATCCCACACACGAAGAGGAAATTAACATTCTTGGCAACCTAAGAACTGTCAATCTTATTGTTAGAGGTTTACCAAGATTCGTGCTTTCTCAATTGAAGAACTTTGCATGCGCCTATACCTTGTGGACTGATTTGGAGAAATGATATCCAAATCTTTCATTAGGAAATCTTGATGAAATTCTTCATAAAACTGTTCCTTTCCACAAAATGAAGCCTAGTGATCCAAACTTTGATAAATGCCTATTTGAGCTTTGTGATCTTATGCGTGCTAAAGGAGATGTCACCACTATCAACAACATTATCTTTGAAGCCATTCGCATTCATAAACTTGAACATTGTCATGATCACTATTCTAACGAATCTCTTGTTCTTTATGACGAGGATTTCCCACTTGATGATGACAATGCGCAACATGACTATCTTGGAGAAGATGAGTTGTTCGACATCGAGCATGAGAAGATCATGAAGAATCTGAGTCTTATGGCAAACTTCAAGGATTATATGTCCGGAGGAAAAGAGTGGATTCTTGACAGTGGATGTACGGATCATATGACTGGTGATGTAAGGATTATATGTTCCTCGAAGGTACGTGATCTTTGGAGACAACTCTAAGGGTAAGGTACTTGGCCTTGGTAAGGTGGCCATATCCCATGATAGCTCTATTTAAAATGTTATGCTTGTTGAATCCGTTGGCTAAAATCTTATTTCCGTATCTAGACTTGCCGACTTCGGTTTTAATGTGTTATTCACGAAAGTAGATTGCCAAGTGTTTCGTCAAGATAATCATAAAATGGTCTTTACCGGTTTTCGTAGAGGTGATCTATACATTGTTGATTTCACTAAGAGATCCAAACCTCGCAGTTGTTTAATTGCAAAATCTTCTAAAGGTTGGCTTTGGCATAGAAGACTAGGACATGTTGGCATGCGTAATTTAGACAAGCTTATTAAAGGTGATCATATACTTGGTGTTAAAGATGTTATCTTTGACAAATATAGACTTTGTAGTGCTTGTCAAGCTAGAAAACAAGTAGGTGGAAGTCGTCCCGTTAAGAATATCATGACTACTAGGAGACCACTCGAGTTACTTCACATGGATCTTTTTGGTCCCAATGCTTACAAGAGTCTCGGTGGAAATTCCTATGGTCTAGTTATAGTTGATAATTTTTCCAGATTTACGTGGGTATTCTTTCTTGATAATAAGTCGTAGGTTCAAAAGATCTTCAAGAACTTCGCTCATAAAGTGCAAAATCAGTTTGAAGTGAAGATCAAGAAGGTTCGAAGCGATAACAGATCAGAGTTCAAGGACACCCATGTGGATACCTTCTTGACAAAGAAGGTGTCTCACATGAATTCTCGTCTATGTACACACCTCAACAAAATGGACTTGTTGAGAGGAAGAACCAGACGCTCATTGAGATGGCAAGAACGATGTTTGACGAATACAAGACATCAAGACACTTTTGGGCAGAAGCCGTTGAAACAGCATGTCATGCCACAAACTGACTTTACTTGCACAAGCTTCTCGATAAAATGGCATACGAGCTACTCACCAATAACAAACCCCAAGTCGGATACTTTCGGGTATTTGGCTCAAAGTGCTACATTCTTGATAAGCATCGTCGTACTAAATTTGCTCCTAAATCTCATGAAGGATTCCTACTTCGTTACGGATCGAACACTCATACTTACCGTGTCTTTGCACTAAAAATTGAGGAATATAATTTGAGATTTCAGCAATAGCAGTCAGACTTGTAGCTACAATAAACACCTTTATATTTCTTTTCTTTTCCATCAATTGGGTCCTTCCCCATCACGTGTTTGAATGGATGATGCATTTTTGCTCTTAAATGGATTCTACATATGTGATCGAATGGATGATGCGTATTTTCCTATCCTTTTTTCCACGTTCTTTGTTTTTGCTTCTTGAAGGGGGGTAGCAAGGAAAGCAACATTGGCTTTGCTTTTTCCCTATGGAAAAACTCACATGCGCCTTTTCTTGCATGTTATGATTTGTTTTGTATTTTTCTATGGGAACCATGCTATCAAAGTACCCCCCAAGTAAAATATAGCAGCCACCAACAACTACTCACGAGGTAATTCCTCGTACCCTACTCCGGCTTGTTTTACTATCTACAAACACTTAGTTTAGAACCCAGCAGGATCAGTACATGTCAACAATCTTGCATACTTTCTTGCTTCTTTTCTCAATGGTAGCAATTTGCTCTACTTCAAAACAACAATCAATGCTTGCTTACAAATTTTCCTAGGGGAGGGGGGCAACAGAGTTGCTTACTTAGTCTTTGTGAACATTAAATCTCAAGCAACCCTTGAATGACATAGGATTTGCTCCCTGGTAACATTGTTGTTGCTCAAAAACAGCCTACAAGTTGCTACAAAATCACAATAACTCTCTACCACCCTAGAAGAACATAGCACTTGCTTGTTGGCACCATTATTCTTGCTAAAAACAACCTACAAGTTGCTACCAAGCACATTTAAGTTTGTAACTCCCTAGGACATAGGGCTTGCTTGTTGGCAAACGTTTGCCTTTTTTGCTAAAAACAAGTGTGCAAATTGCTGCAATACATGTCAAAATTTTGTATATTTTTGTTGAAGAACATAGGTGTTGCTCCCTACCAACATTGTTCTTGCTCAAAAGCATCATAAAATTTGCTTCAGTTTGCCTCAAAACAAACAAGATTTGCTCCCTCAAAACACTGCTTTGCTTAAATAAAACCTACAACTTGTTGTTTTTCAAAAATCCAAGGAAAATCAAAGGAAAACAAGAGGTTTTTCTATGGTTGTGCAAAGAAATAGTAGTTGGCAGATTGATTTTTTTTGCTTCAACTTTTTCTTACAAAAACCTCTATAGTTGTTCATCTTCTTTTTTCCCTCACACTCTTAACTTATGTGTTTCTTTGCAAGAGAGGTGTTGTATCAAGTCAATGCAGAAGATGAGATAAACAAAGGGAAACACAAAGGCACAGGGATGAACAAGGTGAGAAGAAACAAGGGGGAAAAGCAGGAATCACACCTTTTCGCTCTTTGATTATTTTTTCCAGATTGTAGATTTTTAGATCGCTTCCTTCGGTAATTGGAAGGGTCGAACATGGGAAGGGGTTCGTTGTCGTTCTTCTTCCTTGCGCGAGAAGAAGAAGGGCAGATGGGGAGAGGAGGGAAGGAACCAATGGGCGCAGAGAGGGCACGTGATCAGGATTTGGGAGGAGAAAAGTGTGGGGGTGATGCGACATCAGGAAGAAAAGTGTGGGTGGACGGGGCGGGAGGGCGGTGGGATGCATGAGATGATGGACCCTCTACTTTCCAATTCGAATGCACGGGGGCAAAACTTACCTAAAAGAGAAGGCTGCCTCGGGCCGCTAGCGGGCAAACGTTTTCCCGAGATGCATCCAAAATAATTGTCCCCATGGTTTGCTTTTCCACGGCCCTAAGAGCATCCACAACCGGACCCCTCATACCCCTCTCAAACGCCCATGCAAGCCGCCCGGTCACTGACCGGTCAGAAGAATTTGACCCAGTCGGACGCCTCAAATGGGCCTCAAACGCCCGGGCTGACTGGCACCCCTCATATCAAGCCCAAATATGGGGCGGATATGGGGACGCTTGGGCGTGCCCGTCACGTCGGCCCGGCCCGGACTGGCCCGCATCGACCGCACATATATTCGTCCCCATCCTCTCATCAGACCAAACCCTAGCCACTTCACTCCACTCCCCTCCACTCCCATCCGCCACCCAATCTCACCTCCGGCGATCTCTGGCCTTCTTTGACATGGCAGGCAGCGGATCCGAGTCCTTCACCTCCAGATCCGTCAATCACAAGCTCATCCCACGCGACCCCAAGGAGGAGATGGTCATCTGCCCCGCGCTCTGCCGCTCCCGGGAGGCGGTCGTCCGACGGCAGCACTAGACTGCAACGTCGAGAATCCATTGTGTTCACACAGCCGTGCATTGATCCGGCATCACTGCTTTACTAGATGCGGTGCGATCCGTCCGGCGCCCAAATGACGTGGCGGACGCACAGCCGCTCCGTTGGCGCGATGAGGACGTACCATGGGCATCCGTGAAGCACGTCGTGCCCGCCGTGCGAGGCAGCGGGCTCGGGAAGCGACAGAGGCCATCGCGTCGGTGGATATTGGAGAGGGGGAGTCGCACTCTCTTGCACCCCATATGGTGAACCACTACGAGCGCCGCAACCGCGTTGTGGTGGATGCCAGCTCCTGCCAGGAGGGATCCGTCATCGACCTCACGTCCACCGGCACCCTTCGGGTTACGGGCTCCGACGAGGAAGAGTAGGCCATGGGAGACGACCGGAGCTCGAGTCCCATGAGCCGGCTAGTGTCCCGCGTCCTACTCTACCTTGTTGACGACCGAACCGATACTACAAGGGGTGCAGCCAGTCACCGGACATGGACATGATGGAGCCGGACGAGCTCCACTTAAAGATTGATTTATGTTGCATGTAATAGTATGGATTTAAGGTTTTTAATCTGAGTATCCGGTTACAGAATGCATTAATTGAGATGTGACTGGTCAATGTCCGCGGACGTGTCCGAGGTTAGATTTGCATAGCCCGGCTGCTACACGCTCTAACTTGTACGACTAATACCGTACGTGCAATCACCAAGAAATGTCTACTAGTACTTGTATTCTTCCTATAGCACATCTACAAGTAAACACTTTTTATCACGCGTGTTGTGCTCTCCGTGTCGTTCTAGTCCCATGTACGCGTCACCATGGCATGGCCCCTCGAAAGATCCACGAAGCACACAGCCAATCCAGGCACTCGCCAAACCCCTTCAACCACTCCATCCAACCCAACCCAACCCACCCGTTACACTACGCATCCACACCCCGAGCCGAAAACCAGAAGCCATCAATTAGAACCATCTTCTTAGAAAAAAGAGACACCGAAGAACAAAAATTAGAACCATCTTCTTGACCAGTTCGGCCTCGCCATTGGTCGCGCCCGCCGGCTGGACGGGCTCAACGCGGACGCCACGACCGCCAACTCTTCTCCACCCCCCAACCCACGAGTCAAACCGCCCCGCTTCCCCGTCCCCCTCTCCCTCCCTTTCCTTGTAACCTTCGCAAGAGGAACAGCAGCGGCAGCAACAAGAGCGTCAGGCCAGGCCAGACCAGCAGAGCAGCCTCCCTCCCCTCCCCTCCCCCATTGCCACCCTCCTCGCCCGCGAAACCTCGAGCGTGGAACACGTACGCGCGAGGAAAGGCGCGTGCATTTCGGCTTGCCCGGTGAGCCTGCTGTCGGCGGGGAGGCTTGTTTCGCCGGCGGCGGCGTTTCTTGGCGGCCGGGCCGGTCGTTCGGCGGGATGAACAGCGCTGACGCCGCCGGGTCGAGCTCCGGCGGATCCGGGGACGGGGGCGCGCCCAGGAGGGCCTCCAGGAAGCCCAAGTGTGAGATCTCGCGCCTCTCTTTCTTCCTTCCTTCCTTCCTTTTGGTTGCGGTTTGGCGCAATCGCCTTTACTCTGTGCACAAGTTTATCTAGGAGAGGTTAACAAGATGCAATCCTGCGAGGTTTGATTTGGTCAGTCATCATGCTTGCCCCCGTCTGTTAAAAACAGGAGTTGACTTCAGCCATTAGAGCCGGAGCTTGAGCTTCGGCTCATGAAACCAAGTCCTGGCTGCAATTTAAAATCCCATGCTATGCTTGGCCAAATAAAGTTTAGGTGTAACTGCCAAACTTGTCATGAAGTTTATTCATCGGTTCCCTTTCGTGTAAGCAGATTCCAAGTTCACGCAGCAGGAGCTCCCGGCCTGCAAACCGATTCTCACCCCAAAATGGGTAGGTTGACACTTGACAAGTACTAGTACATCTTTTCTGGTGTGGGTTAGCGTTAGCTCGAGAGAAATCATATGTAGGACCACCTCACAAATGGTTGCGCTTATGTTTGTTTATACAGGTCATTTCTGTGTTTATTCTTGTTGGCGCCATTTTCGTGCCGATAGGTGTCGCGTCGTTGCTAGCTTCACGCAAGGTATGCTGAATATGCCCTATGCTGATTCGACGATATGTTCGCCATCTTTGTTAGCTAACGTTTGTTGTTTCCTTTGCTGTAGGTCGTTGAGATTGTTGATCGATACGATGATGCGTGTGTCCCGTCTAATGTTACTGACAAGCTTGCCTACATCCAGAACTCGACGATACCTAAAACCTGCCAAAGGACGCTGACGGTAATGAGCTTAGCTGCATGCTTCGATAGGTCTAATCTTTGGGAATGGCAATAACGATGACCACTAGAACATTATCTAGTAGCAGAGTGTGTGATGTGTCAGTTAATTCACGAATATGCATCTTGGTTTAAGAATCAAAGTAACCCTTGTCTGAAACACTTCTTCATTGTTTGTGTGTTGGGTCTCCAGGTCCCGAAGGATATGAAGCAGCCGATTTTTGTGTATTACCAGTTGAATAACTTCTACCAGAATCATAGGAGGTATGCACTGTGCTTTCCGAGGTTACCAATATGTCAAAGGTGTTGAAGTAAATACAATGGATCTTTGGCTCAAATATGTGCGCCCAGTTTTTGCAGCAGTAGCATTGAGATGAATAAAATGAAGAAAAGAAAAAAAGCGTTGTTGATAATGTTAGTTCACAAAGGGGTACATGGGACACATGTCAAAGGGGTACAAAGGGTTATGCAGAGGAAGGCTTGAACATAACTTGAAGTGGGGGTGGGATTTAGAAGAAAGAAGAGTGGACTAAAAACTAAATGAGGGAGCATAGATGAGAGAGTAATTAATTATTCGTGTTTATCAGACTTTTTTTTTTGCCAGAGATTGCTTGTCTGACTTGACCCTAAGAAACTTATCTAAACTACTACTAATGAAGTAGCTAGCCACTACTAATGACACCTACTGATTGTTGTCCAGATGGCTAAAATGTTGGATATTGACACATCAACATGTCATTTTAGCAGTTAAAGCTCATTTTTATTTGCTCAAACAATTGTTTTATACTTAGTTTTTTTAGGAGCCTTATACTTTCCCTGCTTACATATCACATTTTTCACATTCAGATATGTTAAAAGCCGGAATGACCAGCAGCTAAGAGATGCTAGTAAGGCAAACGAGACCACTCTTTGTGACCCCGAGAAGACCACAAAAGATGGATTGGCTATTGTTCCATGTGGTCTGATTGCATGGAGCACATTCAATGATACATATTCCTTCCAACACAACAGTAAGAACTTATCAGTCAACAAGAATGACATCTCTTGGAAGAGTGACAGGGATCACAAATTTGGAAGTGATGTCTTCCCAAAGAACTTTCAGAAAGGTCCTCTTATAGGTGGAAAAACACTCAACGAATCTATACCGGTATGCTTTTGGGTTTCAATTTCACCCTGTACCATAAGATTATAGCATTATGTAGTTGACAAGCAATAATTACTTGGTTATATTATGGTCGTCCAATTTAAAGATAAACTAACTTCAGCACAATCATTTTCCATTAGATAAACAAATACAGGTTCTTTGAGCAGCCAGAATGATAAACATTTTGTGCCCCTGAAAGTTGCTTATTTTACTTGCCTTCTGTGCAGCTGAGTGAGCAAGAGGACCTTATTGTTTGGATGCGAACTGCCGCACTTCCTACATTCAGAAAACTGTATGGTAGGATATATGTTGACCTCAAAGAAAATGACACCATTACTGTTACGCTGGACAACAATTACAACACATATAGCTTTGGTGGCAAAAAGAGTTTGGTGCTTTCTACTTCAACCTGGCTTGGTGGAAAGAATGATTTTCTTGGTCTTGCATATCTCACTGTTGGTGGACTCTGTTTCTTCCTGGCATTTGCATTCACCTTACTCTACTTGATAAAACCAAGGTTAGTGGCTTATAAGCTCTCATATGCCGGTCATATTAAGTTTACATCTTTCTCACTGATCTGAAGACACTGCTGATTTATTTTTTCTGGTCTCAATGCAGAAAACTGGGAGATAACAATTACTTGTCATGGAACAAAAACTCTGCAGGCCACTGATACATTCGAAAGTTGATTTCCGCATTCAACGTGAAACGATGGCCTTATGGTTAACTTGTATCTTGTACGAAAATAGCAATTTTTGTTTACAAGCTGTTGTCATGTACGTGTATCAAGTAGACTTGATTTTTCTTTTTTTACAAGATGTTGTCAAGTACGTCTAGTAGACTTGTGTGTATGAGCGACACAAAAGGATGTACATTATATACTGAAATATAGATACATGGTTCTTTTGTTGAAAATTGCATTCCCCATGAGTGAAATTGAATCGATGA
The DNA here is from genome assembly GCA_022496015.1 of Hordeum marinum. Taxonomy (NCBI): domain Eukaryota; kingdom Viridiplantae; phylum Streptophyta; class Magnoliopsida; order Poales; family Poaceae; genus Hordeum; species Hordeum marinum. Next base: position 136,790,176 of record CM039677.1, on the reverse strand, counting down.
AATGATCTAATCTCAGCTTATAATGTCAGTTTTAAGCTAGTGCATTATGTTATTCCACTTAACATATTTTTGGACGTACATTTTTTTTAAGAGTATTTGTGCATAATTTTTTGAAACTCCATAAAGAATAATGATCTGCAATATAAGTTGATAAGATAATTTTTGAAGGGTTACAAGATACATATGTTCTTGTTAGGAAAATTTCTAGACCTAACCTTCATGACTAAAATATGACATCAACTAGAGGTACAACTTCAAAAATCAGCTCTTCAGAAATGGTTACTGGTCAGTAGAATGTTTTGACTGTTCCTTTTTCACATTACTCGGAGTAAGTAATTGCTGAGATACTGGCCTTCAGGATACGAAGGATCGATGGGATGATCGCAAGCTGCTCCTGCTTGACGTAAAACTGTAACCTTTCGACCGGCCATTGATGCAGCACCCTTTAAGTTGGAAGTAAGATGAATTATCATCAATGTGGATAAATAATAAGAAATTTGCAATGGAATATAGACAAGCTGATTGAATTAAAACTTCTGTTTTTTTTACCACCTAGTACGCATGCCCATATGAAAAGAAACTAAAAGGGCCATGAATATTCATCGTAAACCTTCTAGGAATTTTCAGTTTGACATGATGGAAAACATTAAATTGGATCAATAATGCAAACTCCAGTTGGCACAGTAATAAAATTCTAGATTTGGGTAAATAGGACCCAAGAATCCATGTGACAAGGTGTACGCTGAGCAGTTCTGCAAGACGGGCAACACAAAATACCTGAATGGTTTTAAGGAAGAGACCGCTTTGGGTCATGGCTCCAGAACAAGAGCATGTCATGAGTAACCCCCCTGGCTTCACCACTTGCATCGCAAGAGCGTTCAGGCTTCTGTACATACCGGATGCACTTTGTAGCACCTACAAATACAACAGAGAATCCCTCTTCACTTACATAGAGCAATTGTTGGTTTAAGACTTCCAAGTGTACAGACAGTCTGTGAGTGGGATAAAGGGTTTTGCTGATGTTCAGGGTAAGTACTAAAGAGCAAGTTTAGTTAGATGCCTACTGAGGCACGTACAAATGATCCGTGAACTTTTTGATGCATAACATGCTTCGGAATTTCATATGATCACATCAAAGATGAAATGATAATCAAGCCAAACTAGCAACCACAAGCAAATGCTTCATGTGATGTATACCTTCTTCCGAGGTGCCAACTTTGGAGGATCGAGGATTACCAAGTTCCACAGCTCATTTCTTGAGATAGCACCTTTCATGAATGCAGTTGCATCTTCTTTTAAGAACGAAATTCTCTCAGCGTCAAGCTTATTCAGAAGAATATTCTCATTGGCAAGATCTAGTGCAGATCCTGATGAATCAATGCCTGAAAATGGTACTGGTCAGGTTGTCGTTTTTACAAGCCAAACCTGTAGTGTCAGAAGTGCTACTAAAAAGGACACACTGTTGTGGGTTTTCCAAATTAATGATACAACTAAACTATAATTCAACTGTGATGAACTTTCAGAGCATCTGAACGGAGGACTAAAAGGTCCACTAGCTTACAGTACTATACCAGTAACATTAGTTGCACCACCCTTGGCTGCACTAAGAGCAAAACCACCACTGTAACAGCAAAGGTCAAGAACCCTCTGGTCCTTCGAGAGTGTGGATATGAAGTGGCGACTTTCCCGTTGATCTGCATAAAAACCTGTCTTCTGCCCCTCCATAGAGACTAGATAGACAATGCCATTTTCCATAACCTGGACGTAAGAAAAGCACACAGGTGTTGGAACCACGAGCAACACAAGTATGCAACATAGCAGGTAGAGAAGATTGACAAATACTACAAGTGAAGCTATTTCAATGCTGCGTTCAGTCCCACACAACTGCACACACTGTCAGTCTCTTTACACTAGCTGTGGTTGCTAACTTGCTATATCAATTAATTGAATATAACAAACCCGGTTCGAAAAAATATGGCAACGGCAAAAATATACTCGAATTAAAGCTAAAACTCCTCGCATTTTTAAAGCTGAACCGTATGTACCGTGACTTGCTAAAAATAGATACATTGAACCATAATTTGTAAAGTTTTAAAATCAAATTTTCTAACTTCCTTTAAAAACATTAAGTCAGCAGGCTCACCTTCACAGTTCCAGAGTATGAAGAGGGTGCAGGTTCTTTTTGTTCTGACATATCTAATCCTTCTTCTTTTAGAATATCAGTTGATGACCTCCACTTTATATGGTTAACATCACTAACTTTGCTAACAAGGGACTGGATTTGTTGCCTATATTTCTCAACCCAAGCAGCAGATGAAGCAATCACAGCAACATCAGCAAATACATCCACTATCAGACCAGATAATCTGCATTTCAAAACATTGAATATTGATAGTTGCACTACTATGCATGAATACAAGAATGAGACAATAGGGCAAGGTTCCGGAGAGAGAGAAAAATACAAGTCATTCAATGCTCAAGATCAGCATTCTCTGCTGCACATGTCGAAAATACACAGGGCAATATAACTATTTATTGATTACACAAAGATATTAAGATACAAAGTTGAACCATTTGGAGACCCATATATATTAAAGTATAGCAATGGACAACAGTATATACCTATCGCCTTCACTATTTATGAGACGGTAAGCATTTGTATTAGTTGAGGGGAAACCCAAACTACGCCGTAAATCCACCGCAGAACAAAGTCTTTCTTCGAGCAGTCTTTCCATATTTAATGCAGAGGCTGGATCTCTGAGAAAAACAAAAATAGGGGATATTCAGGACAAGCTCACAAAATTTCAATAACCATAGACTTCAACAATTATGTCACCTTTTTGCCTCTTCTTCTAGTTGCATTAGCCGAACACAAAACATAGACACGGAGTTATAGACACCCCACCCGATAGGTTTCTCTGACCCATCAGCTACCAAAACAACATCACCCGTTTTCGGAGGAGGCCGGCCAATTATTCTATCAACAGCACCACTGTACACCATTGGACTCCCGTCTCGGAACATCTGAGTCTTGCCCTTCTTTAGTACCACTCTCGCCAAACCTAAAAAAGGTGATTGGGTGTTAGTATATACTTCAGTTCGAGCGAAGGAAAGAAAAGTGCCGACCGGCCATAACCTATGCTTAACCCAAACAAGCGGAATAGGAAATGCTTGATTAATTGATTTCAGTGTTGTGGATGAAATCTAGCCAACTATTTGGATAAGGCCCATCATTCCACTTTGTGGTGATGCATACCACTCCTTCGTGAAACTAATTTAAGCGAATGATGAACCTTTTTTAGGAGGCTGTAATTACCATTGTTTCTAGCTGTTGTTACCATAAATGTCCTTTGGGGGGGAGTAGAACTTTCAACAATTGAAAACCTCTGACTTGGAGGATTATGAGCAAGTAATATTAGTACCAATATACTAGGTGTTATCAAAAAAAATAGCAATATAGGTCCTCATACCAGGCCATGAAACAATGACCAAACATTTACATTTATTTAATACTCGCTACAACTGTATCAAGAAGTGTCGAAGCTCAGGAAATGAACCCATAACCAGATCGAAATGTAACACGGGAAACAATGTGCAGACGTGCAGTTGGCTTGGTCGTTTCAACAAACAGCTCGTCCCCATGGCGCTCCCATTCGCCCCCGCAAGTAGGACAGAAGAGACGGGCACGAACCTCACCGCGCGGAACTGGAAACGAGGGCCGCGGCGGGGGAAGAGGCGACGGTGAAGCCGTTCGACAGAATGCCGGCAGAAGACTAGACGAACGCAGAGCGAGATGAGAGAGGGGCGTGGACCTTTGCGGTCGGCGGCGAGCTCCTCCAGGGCGGAGGAGGAGGCGACTGCTGAGGCTGCGACGGAGGAGGAGGGCTTCGCGAGGCGCGCCCTGACGAGGGCGGGCACCGACGCCGGAGCCGCGGCGCCGCAGGCGCGGAGCATCGCGTAGCTCGTGTCGGCGCTGGCACTGGCGCTGCCTATAGCTGCCGAAGTTCGCCACCAGGTAACCGAGGCTTGTGGATTGGTACTTCAAAAGTTGCGCATCTGTGTGTCACTGCGACGTGGGCCTTCCTCAAGGCCAGGCCCAAGGCCCAAATCGCTCGCGCCCGCCCTAGGCGACAATTCGATCTTTATAGACTGTGCAGTTTTTTCATGGGCGATGCTACGCGTTGGCCGGCGGATTTTTTAATTTTTTAAAAAATCCGCCGCCTGTGCAGCCGTTTGATCTGTAATTATTTAGCGGTTCGTGTCTTTTCCTCAATGATGCAACAAAGATAATGTTACAGAATTCTTTGTAACATAACTTCTGTTGCAGAAACATATGCAACAGAGATTCTGTCGCAAATATTTTTCGACCTTGTTTTTTCTGAAACATGAGGGTCGTTGCGGAAGGATTTTTGCAACACGGATGATGTTGCATAATTTTTTCGTTTTAAAATTTCTATAACATGACTGTTGTTGCGGAATAACTTCTGCAACAAGAATATTGTTGCAAAAAATTGTCAAAGTGGTAGAGGCACGCGTCAAGTGGTGAACGTCCTAGCGTGTGTGCGGCGAAGCTCAACACGTGATCGGCCGGCAGATTGTAATCATTTCCCTTTTTTTATATAGATTGTGCAGTTGGAAGATTATCTTCTATCACTTGGCTAGGCCTATTTGAGGGACAAATCAATTTGCATGAAAAATCTTAAGATATGTCAGAGGTTGATCAAAGTGGAGGATATCCCCTTGGGCTATCTCTAAGCATGAGCAGTACTTGAGGCCACAATTTGGGATTGTATTTGAAAATAAGAAAAAGAAGAGGAAGAAGAAAAAAAAGAAGAAACTATTAACATATGTTATTTTGTATCAGCTTTTAGTTTGTGACCTCAGTAGTTAGTGGTGTGAAAAGAGAAGTTACATTGTCTGCCAAATTCAGTGAATCTGAGGCGGTAAGTTCTCAACCTAGCATTGTGGTTTTGAGTAAACTTCGCAGAACTACATTTCTTTTGTGCAAACTATCACAAGTCCGCATTTTTTATGTCTTCAAATACTGCAAATTACTTTGGCACAAGTTTTTTCACAAAACTGCAGTCCTTTCAGGATGATGTACAGCTTTGACAGGATGGGCTCCATATGGCACACATGATATGTTTGTGTGACGCATGTAAAAAAGGCCGGAACTCTTCCAATGAATGAAGAAATCGATGAAGATTCGGTTCAAAGAAATCGATGAAGAATGATCTGCAGCAAGGCCACTATTTTATTTAACTTATGGCTGCACTACTACTATGTAGTGTCACAAACAATCTAGAACGGTTATGTTGGGCTTCTGTTAAGCTCCATGTGGTGTGAAACATTTTCTTATGCATGTTATCGAGTTAATTGCAGAAAACCACTACATTGACGTGTAGGTTTGTAGAAAACACTTGTTTGTAAATTCTTTGTAGAAAACACAGCCGAGGTGCCTAAGTTTTTGCAGAAAGCACTGAACGCTCTGTTTGTCCGTTTTAAGCCCGATTATGACATGTGAGGCCGAGTTTGGCTGACGTGGCGTAACGGCACGCCACATACGTCGTCAATCGTTGTGGCTCGGTCAAAACCGAATCAAATCGACGCGCTGGTCGCTATCTGACCTCACTCTCTCGCTCTTCGCCCTCTCTCTGTTCTTCTCTTCCGTCGCCGCTCGATTCGTCTAACGCCGACCGCTGCTCCGCCTTGCCATGGTGTCGTGGAACGACGGCGAGACCAGCGAGGATTCGGCCATGAACCTATGCTCCTCCCTCTATGGCATCATCAAGATCAATTGCTAGGGTTAGGTTTAGGGTTTGTGTATTGGCGATTTTGTGCAAGAGCTCGATCTGAAGCTCGGTTTGCTTCTGTTGGCTCCCGCAGCTTCCTACTACCATGCACGATCCAAATTCCAACGAGATTGACACAGATGAGAATGTGTTGTGTGAGCACGGCAAGCTGGTAGAGCGATTCGTTGCATTTGAAGGGATGGACACGGGAGGAGGTTTCTTGGGTGTGCTGAGAAGGTATGATATGAATCTAAACATGTGTACCTCGGCTGTATTTACCTCTTTCTTTGCATTTATTTAACCTGGGTCGGTGCTTAGGTCACTGTTTATCATGTTGTTAGTGCTAAGTGTTGGGTAGTAGAGAAAGGCAGTCATTGTTAAATGTCCTGTTTAGTGATGCCATATTTTTAACCTGGGTCAGTACTTGGTCATTGTTTAATGGAGCACTATTGTTTAAAGCTATGTTAACTTAAACTAAAAAGCTGCTCATTGTTTACTATTTCTGGCATTGACCTCTTTTATTAGTTTGTTGATCCCACTCACTTAGCATATTCCTCTGTTTTTTTGTTTGTTTAATAGGAAGGCATAAATTGTGGAGTAGTTCAGTGGATTGACTTTGAATGGCCAGACTCAATGGAGAAGGCATTGGCCAAATTATGGGATATGTATGAGGAGAGTAAGGCAGCTAGGACCAATGATAATCTTGAGAGTTCTCTTGTAATTCACAACCTGACAGAAGAGAAGAAGAAACTACGGGAGAACTATGAAAATTTGTATGGTGATATGAATGCTCTCTTGGATCAACAACAGAGGGATGTGGATAGTGTGGAGGAGAACAACTTGAGGGCAGAGCTGTCAAAGAAAGGGAAAAACAATACCAATCTCCAATAGAAGTATGATGTTCTTACGAACCTGACAGCTGCTCAAGCCAATGTGATTAGGAACTTGAAGCACAATCATTTGAAGGAGAAGGAAAGGCTGACGGAAGAGAGGCATAAACTGCAGTTTCAGATTTCTGAGCTTCAGAAGTTTGAGGAAAAGATGGAGCTGAAGATTCAGGAGGTGAAGGCCATGTTAGATGAGTAGGATGCTTCTAGTATGATAATCATCTATCATCATGCAGATGGTGATCATCTATCTAGTGATTTAGTATGAATTTGTGAACCAAGTACCTTAATTGTGTATTTTGTGAACTATGGTGTTGGATCCTGTAGCTGTTGCAATGTAGATGATAATCATCTACCAAGTACCTTAGTTTAAATCCGTGAACCAAGTACTTTATGAATGATGAATGTTTGTCCAATTTGTTGTTTTATGGTGCATGAGATTAGGGTCACAATTTGTTTTGTGAACCAATTACTTTATGAATGATGTTTTGTGCAGTAATGAAGTTGGGCAGTCTTAATGTGCGCACACAGCTGTAATTCTGTCATTGCAGTTCCTATGAAACTGATAATTCATGTTTTGTGTTATGTGCAATGTGAGAAGTGCCCTTCTAAATTGATACACATCATTAAAACAAAGCTTCTTAACAAACTGCAGCTCTGGATTCTCTCTATCCTCAGAATACCATATCCTTGGCATTGGTTTCTTTGCCCTACTCTTATTGGCAAGCACAAATGGCAAGGGTACAGCCCCATCATCTTCCTCCTCCCTCAAATCACGAGGATCATCATCCTCATCAGAAGATGGAACCCAAACATCCCCAAACTCTTACTCCAAACTAGCATGTGATCTTGTGGTTGGTCCCTTTCTTACCCTCAACCTCTTCCTCTTTGGCTCCTCTGGTACCACCTCCTCTTGAACATCCTCATCATCCCCATGCTCATATTGCTCTACATGTTCCTCTTGCACTTCCTATTCTTCTAGCTCATAAGGTTCTTCAACATTAGTGTCACCTTCAAAGTGTAAAAGTGGGTCCTCTGTCTACCTCCTCAACTCAACCATCATGTGATAGCCTAGCATATATTAGGGATGATAGACTACTCATAATAATAAGGAATTCCTTTGTTTCCGGGAGCCCATTCGAACAGAACTCCCAAGTTAAGCGTGTTTGGCTTGGAGTAGTTTTAGGATGGGTGACCGACCGGGAAGTTGATCCCGCCATGAGTAACGAGCACCGGCGGGTGTGTCCGGGGCGTTACACATCCTATGCATGAAATCATCATCATCATCCAACTCGGAGTCATCTTCAGTTAGTAGCACAGGAAGTTTCCTCTTCATTGCCTGCACCCTCTCAACATTCTTCTGATACTTCTTAAACCTCTCAATTTTTGATCTCCTTTTATGCTCCATAATTCTTTCCAACTCCTCTTGCTCCATATCAACATCTGCTGCATTACCTTGATCCATATGGATTGGCTCAGGCTCCCCAACTGTTGCAACTCTTTTCGATACTTTGGATGGTGACTTGTACAACACACCAGCATCATTGACCTCATATACAGTTCTCTCTCCAACATTGGCTATAGGTACTTGCTGATCACAAATATAACCAGTGTTTAAATCTGCAGGGGTGGGCTCACTACCGCTAACTACTGTCAGGTTTACTATGTTTTGATCGTTGTTGGCAATGTGGTCCAACATCTCATCAACTTTGTCATCATCACATATCTCTTCCAAACCATCTATTCCCAACCCAGCACCCCTCACATAATACATGTAATCTTTACTTCCATATCATGTTGTCTCCATGAGTGCTAACAGATTGGAAAAAGTGATGTTCGAAACACACATAGTTCTTTCCAAGTTGCCCCTATCATGAAAATGCAGTCTAACTTCCCAACTATCATCTGACAAACTGGAAAAAAAAATAGAACTAATTAGTTAAACAGAGCATAGCAACTTAAATTATCACTAAAATGCATATGAATTAACACTAAAAAGAGCATAGAATTAACACTATCATCTGAATTTAAATTAACACTAAAACAATGCATATGAATTTAAATTAAAAACAAAACAATGCATATGAATTAACACTAAAACGATGCATATGAATTAACAATAAAACAGAGCATAGACTTAACACTTAACAGAGCATCTTAATTTAAATTAACAAAAAAATACATATGAATTTAAATTAACAACAAAAGAATGCATATGACTTAACACTAAACAGAGCATATGAATTTAAATTAACACAAAACAATGCATTTGATTACATCACTAACCCTAACCCTAGAATCTACAGAATATGAGGGGGAGAATGAGAGAGGAGGAATCTTACTCCGAAATGCCAACTGCAGATGCCACCTGATGGCTCCCCGTCAGAGCCTGCACCGCATGATGGAGAGGGTCGGCGTCGTGAGGGAGAGGGCCGGCAGCATTAGGGAGAAGGCTCGGCAGGGCCTGGCTAGGGTTAGAGCTCCCGCAGAACTCCAAGGGTGGGTTTAGATCTCCGCCGCCAAGCAACCCTCCCGCACCATCGCAGCCTTCATCATCCACTCCGTCGTCAGTTTGGATCTCCGAGCTTATTGTTGCCATGGAGGGGAGAGCGCCGTCGGGAGAGGGGGAGAAATGACGAGAGGAGAAGTGTCAAGACGAGGGGGAGACCTAGCCGCAACGATTGACGGCGTCTGTGGCGTGCCGTTACGCCATGTCAGCCAAACTCGACCCCACATGTCATAATCGGGCTTAAAACGGACAAACAGAGCGTTCAGTGCTTTCTGCAAAAAATTAGGCACCTCGACTGTGTTTTCTGCAAAGAATTTACAAACGAGTGTTTCGTGTAAACCTACGTGTAAATGTGGTGGTTTTCTGCAATTAACTCGCATGTTATCATTGTAACCTTAAGGCAGTCATTTTACGTGCCTGGTTCTACTGGGATCTTTCTTAAACTTGGCCTCAGTTATGAGTTGATGAGGACTGGTTTCCTTCATTTATCTAGAGACTATTTGTATATTTGTTTAAGCTCGGAACTCCTATTTTCTCATTTTACCCTTGTGCATCCTATATATTAAAAAAATAGGAACAGTTTATTGATAGTACTAAGAGAAGGCATCATATGTTGCTGGTAATTGACTGAGCAGTGAATATTTTGAAAAACTGAGCAATGAATATTTACTGGTCACTAGTTACAAAATATGACTTGCTGAGTGCCTGGTTGATTTGCCCTGTACATAATTGACATTCTACAAAATGATTTCACGTCAAATCTTGGATCACTTGGTGTGGAAAGCGTCAAGCAAAGTCTACCTTGAGTTGTCAATCAGATATCCTAGACAATACAGGTATGTGGCAAGATTTTTCTTTAGACGGAGGATTATCTCCGGCCTCTGCATCTGAACGATTCATCCAATCATTTTATTAATTATTCATAATGACCTTACAAGTAGTACATCAGTTTGTCTGAAGCCTTCATCTTAGCAACAACTGTCGCTACTCCTAACCACTTGATGAAGGGGTGTCGATAGTCCGAGTCTAATACCAAACAGACATCGCACCAAAAGGTAACATCTAAAATCGGAGTCCCCAACCGAACCACATATTGGCTTTGGGATACAAACCGGTCTGATGCACTCTCATGTGTCGTTGCCGCCGTCTTCCACCAATCCATCTTTAGAGTAGAAACTGACATACCGACCTTGCCAGACCTCTCTGCCATCGACGCCATCATGACGCCACAGAGCGTCCTCCTCCTGCGCGAGTCCATCTCCGCGCATCGGACGCCGAGTCTCTGTTGCGCCACGCCGCCGAGATTCACCGCCATCAATGAGTAAGATGAAGCACCGCTTCACCAGAAAAGTCGTCCACTGGTCCCTCGAGCCCGTGTATACCTCCAAGAATGACGCCCCAAGGGGGAAACGCCACCAGAGTGCCGCCGTCATCCGATCTACTGATCTAGGGTTTCCTCCGGAGGTAGCGGATAGAGGTCTTGAGCTTCTCCACTACGATGCCCTCAAGAAGGTAACGACACAAAAGAGTGCCGCCATCACCGGTCTTAGAAACAAGCCGAGAACGAGGTTTTCACCCGGATCAGCTCAACGAACCTCCGTCTCGCATCGTACGCACAAACCACCACCGATCTCCGTCGTCGCGGAGCGAGAAAGCCCCTCTGGCCAGATCAGATCTTACCGAAGGGGCCCGCAACTGACCAGCCCACCAAAGCCCTCCACGCCACCGCGGATCCAAGGTGCCGTAGCGCCATGGCCAGATGCAGCAGCTCTACCACTAGTCATCGGCCGCCGCTCGCCGTCGGGAGCGAGCCACCGCCGCGGAGGCTCGGATCTGGGGGCGCACTTCCGCTCGCCTAGATGCCCCGCGCCACCCTCACGCGTGAGAAGGAGAGGCTCCTCCGCCACCGCCATCAGCCGCCTGGGCTTAGCCCAGTGGTTTCCTCCAGCTGCAGCGGAGGGGGGGATGGGATGGAGAGTGACCGGCGGCTAAGCTTGGGGCCCGACCGCCCGCGCGGGGGATGGGGGGGGGGAGGGAGAGAGTGGATCGGTGCCCATCGTTTTATTGATTTCTCTCTTTGGTATTTGGCAAGATGATTTCCTACTTCAAATTGAATTATTGAAATTATCAGAAGAGAGGAGGTTCGGTTAATTCCATGGTTCATGCCACCTATTTATGTCTGGCAGGACTTGCGTAACATCCGAGCTTGCAACTTCATGGTGTCAAACATGGCAGTCATCCGGCATTCCTCATGGGGTTTCCACGTAACAGCAATGACTTGGATGAATTTGGATGCAGGAAAAGTTGCAGTGGTGGAGTGGTATATACTAGTACACTGAACTTTGCTGAACAACAGCTTAGCTGAGGTCCAGGAAGAAGTTTCACGATGCGTCGATCATGTACCTCGACAAGCACGCCGTATGCTTGAACTGTTCCAACATACAAATAATGCTCACGTTAAGTTCAGTTAAATACTGTCCTTGCAGATTTGGTTCATGTTTATACTCAACAGCAAAATTGACTGATCTGGTGATGATCTCAGGGTTAATGTACAGGACTAGAGCTTTATGTGGATATAGTGGCAGAACTTACAGTTTCAATCAAGATGCTTGCTGTGGAAACAGCAAGGTAGTGACGAACATAGGCATCATCAACTAGCCAGATATACAATGTTGCTTAAAATGCTATCACGGGATTTATCTCTTGCAAATGATTGATCAAAATAGCAGCGCAAATGTGTTGGGAAATTATCAGTCACTCCAAAATGAAAGAATTGCAGTTCCTGCAAACACATTTCAGCTACTCATTCACAAGAACCGCAGTTGGTTCAACAATTTTATGGCCTTGATGTTCATCCATATTCATAAATTGCATCAATGAATTTGACAGGAAAAAACATGGTAAGCAACAAGCACAACCCATAAACAGTCCAGCAGACCGTATTTCAACCTCAAGCAAGGATTCAGAAAGCCTAATATTCAGGCTAAGTAAAATTTCACAAGATGAAAATATATTCTGAAGATAGAGTATAAGCAGAACTCCGCCTATGTTGTCTCAACATAGCCGGTCCCAAGCCCGGGTAAAGGAGGAGGGTTGTGATAGGCTTGGCGAGCCAACGTGAAACCCAGCCACTCTTATGGAGATGAAACCCAAAAGATTTTCGTTGGGGCGTAACCCTCTCAGCGACGCGCCACATCGGAACCCGGGTGTGGTGGAAAATGGGCAAGGGCCGGGCCGTCACCCCCCAGGTGGCGCGCCGTATCGTGATCTGGATACGGTCGCAAGTGAGCGAGGATCGGGTCGTCGCATCCTTAGTGGCGCGCTACATCAGCGCCCGGGTGTAGTGGAAAATGAGCGAGGGTCTTCGCATTTGACTCGACGAGTGCGAAGGGTAAGGAAGCTAGCCGAGCCTAGGAGGATTCGATTAGGTAGCTGGAACGTAGGGTCTTTGACAGGTAAGCTTCGGGAGGTAGTTGATTCAGCGGTGAGGAGAGGCATCGGTATCCTTTGCGTCCAAGAGACCAAATGGAGGGGACAGAAGGCGAAGGAGGTGGAGGGTACCGGCTTCAAGCTGTGGTACACGGGAACGGTTGCAAACAGAAATGGAGTAGGCATCTTGATCAGCAAGAGCCTCAAGGATGGAGTGGTAGACGTTAAGAGACGTGGGGACCGGATTATCCTGGTCAAGCTGGTAGTTGGGGACTTAGTCCTCAACGTTATCAGCGCATATGCCCCACAAGTAGGCCACAATGAGAACACCAAGAGGGAGTTCTGGGAAGGCCTGGAGGACTTGGTTAGGAGTGTACCGATCGGCGAGAGGCTCTTCATAGGAGGAGACCTCAATGGCCACGTGGGCACAACTAACACATGTTTTGAAGGGGTGCATGGGGGATTTGGCTATGGCATCAGGAATCAAGAAGGAGAAGATGTCTTAAGCTTTGCGTTAGCCTATGACATGATCGTAGCTAACACCTTCTTTAAGAAGAGAGAATCACATCTAGTGACTTACAGTAGTGGGCAGCACTCTAGCCAGATTGATTTCATCCTCTTGAGAAGAGAAGACAGGCGTGCATGCCTAGACTGTAAGGTGATACCTGGAGAGAGTGTTGTCCCCCAGCATAAGCTTGTGGTTGCTGACCTCCGTTTTCGGATTCGTGTCCAGCGGGACAAGCGTGCCAAAGTCGCTAGAACTAAGTGGTGGAAGCTCAAGGGGGAGGTAGCGCAGGTGTTCAAGGAGAGGGTCATTAAGGAGGGCCCTTGGGAGGAAGGAGGTGATGCAGACAACATGTGGATGAAGATGGCGACTTGCATTCGTAAGGTGGCCTCAGAGGAGTTTGGAGTGTCCAGGGGAAGTAGAAGAGAAGCTAAAGATACCTGGTGGTGGAATGATGTTGTCCAGAAGGCAATCAAGGAGAAGAAAGATTGTTTCAAACGCCTATATCTGGATAGGAGTGCAGACAACATAGAGAAGTACCAGATGGCAAAGAAGGCCGCAAAGCGAGCTGTGAGTGAAGCAAGGGGTCGGGCGTATGAGGACCTCTACCAAAGGTTAGACACGAAGGAAGGCGAAAGGGACATCTATAAGATGGCCAAGAGCCGAGAGAGGAAGACGAGGGATGTTGACCAAATCAAGTGCATCAAGGACGAAGCAGATCAACTCCTGGTGAAGAACGAGGAGATTAAGCATAGATGGCGGGAGTACTTTGACAAGTTGTTCAATGGGGAGAGTGAGAGCTCTACCATTGATCTGGATGACTCCTTTGATGATACTAGCAGGCGTTTTGTGAGGCGAATCCAGGAGTCGGAGGTCAAGGAGGCTTTAAAGAGGATGAAAGGAGGCAAGGCGATGGGCCCTGATTGTATCCCCATTGAGGTGTGGAGAGGCCTCGGGGACATAGCGATAGTATGGCTAACCAAACTTTTCAACCTCATTTTTCGGGCAAACAAGATGCCAGAAGAATGGAGACGGAGTATATTAGTACCAATCTTCAAGAACAAGGGGAATGTTCAGAGTTGTACTAATTACCGTGGAATTAAGCTGATGAGTCATACAATGAAGCTATGGGAGAGAGTCATTGAGCACCGTGTAAGAAGAATGACAAGCGTGACCAAAAATCAGTTTGGTTTCATGCCTGGGAGATCGACCATGGAAGCCATTTTCTTGGTACGACAACTTATGGAGAGATATAGGGAGCAAAAGAAGGACCTGCATATGGTGTTCATTGACTTGGAGAAGGCCTATGATAAGATTCCACGGAATGTTATGTGGTGGGCCTTGGAGAAACACAAAGTCCCAACAAAGTACATTACCCTCATCAAGGACATGTATGATAATGTTGTGACAAGTGTTCGAACAAGTGATGGCGACACTAACGACTTCCCAATTAAGATAGGACTGCATCAAGGGTCAGCTTTGAGCCCCTACCTTTTTGCCTTGGTGATGGATGAGGTCACAAGGGATATACAAGGAGATATCCCATGGTGTATGCTCTTTGCGGACGATGTGGTGCTAGTCGATGAGAGCCGGACGGGGGTTAACAGGAAGTTGGAGTTGTGGAGGCAAACCTTGGAATCAAAAGGTTTGAGACTTAGTAGGACTAAAACCGAGTACATGAGGTGCGCTTTCAGTACTACTAGGAACGAGGAGGGGGAGGATGTTAGCCTTGATGGGCAAGTGGTGCCTCAGAAGGACACCTTTCGATATTTGGGGTCAATGTTGCAGAAGGATGGGGATATCGATGAAGATGTGAACCATCGAATTAAAGCCGGATGGATGAAGTGGCGCCAAGCTTCTGGCATTCTTTGTGACAAGAGGGTGCCACAAAAGCTAAAAGGCAAGTTTTATAGGACGGCAGTTCGACCCGCAATGTTGTATGGCGCTGAGTGTTGGCCGACTAAAAGGCGACATGTGCAACAGTTAGGTGTGGCGGAGATGCGCATGTTGAGATGGATGTGTGGCCACACAAGGAAGGACCGCATCCGGAATGATGATATACGAGATAAAGTTGGGGTAGCGCCAATTGAAGAGAAGCTTGTTCAACATCGTCTGAGATGGTTTGGGCATATTCAGCGCAGACCTCCAGAAGCCCCAGTGCACAGCGGCCGGCTTAAGCATGCTGATAATGTCAAAAGAGGCCGGGGTAGACCGAACTTGACATGGGAAGAGTCCGTAAAGAGAGATCTGAAGGACTGGAGCATCACCAAAGAACTAGCCATGGACAGGGGTGCGTGGAAGCTTGCTATCCATGTGCCAGAACCATGAGTTGGTCGCGAGATCTTATGGGTTTCACCTCTAGCCTACCCCAACTTGTTTGGGACTAAAGGCTTTGTTGTTGTTGTTGTTGTAGAGTATAAACAGATCACTTCCACTACAATCCAAGACAAATTACAATTGTAGCAAAAGCATGCTTCCCTCGTAGGCTTATAGGAGCTGAGGTTTGAAGCTAACTATAATTTGTAGGCTTAAAAATGTCAGACCGGTTTAGTCACAACATTCAGGCCAAACCGCAAATAAATTCCAACCCCTCATTTACAGGCACCGTGGTTCAACATTTTCACCACAGCTAAATGCAAATTCACACATTGTTAATAAAAAATACTAATTTGGTACCAACGCACACAGAAATCACCCACACCAGCCGCAATTTTAATTTTAACTAGGTCCATTGGAGAGATGCATTCAGATTTCAGAACGCCTGACAGACCAAACTATAGCCAGTAATTCAGAGGGTGAAGACAAGCACAGAAATAAAAAGGGGGAACGATTTAGAAGGATTTATCTCATACTGGTACCCATATTTCATTGATAAGTAGTGGCATCGAAGCACCGCAACAAGCTAGTTACATATGAACGACGCACACATAGAACACTGAACAACGGGGACAGATCCTAAACACCTATAGCAATGACAAGCGAGACGCCTAGGCGCGCTCCCCGCGGATGCGGCGGGCGAGCTGGATGTCCTTGGGCATGATGGTGACGCGCTTGGCGTGGATGGCGCAGAGGTTGGTGTCCTCGAAGAGGCCGACGAGGTAGGCCTCGGCGGCCTCCTGCAGGGCGGAGACGGCGGAGCTCTGGAAGCGGAGGTCGGTCTTGAAGTCCTGCGCGATCTCGCGGACCAGGCGCTGGAAGGGGAGCTTGCGGATGAGCAGCTCCGTGCTCTTCTGGTACTTGCGGATCTCGCGCAGCGCGACGGTGCCCGGGCGGAAGCGGTGCGGCTTCTTCACGCCACCGGTCGCCGGCGCCGACTTGCGCGCCGCCTTGGTCGCCAGCTGCTTCCGCGGGGCCTTGCCGCCGGTGGACTTGCGCGCCGTCTGCTTCGTGCGGGCCATCGCGGGAGGGCTGGGGGTGGTGCTGGGAATGGGAGATCGGAGAGGCTGCCCTGGTGATTTGAAGACTGGAGTGGGGGAGCTTGCTTTGCGGTGTGGAGATGGAGGGGAGACGAGAGGGAATAAATAGGAGGCGGGTGGATTTGGTGCTCGGAGCGCGGATCCGGAATTCGGCCGGGGGTGGGGGAGGGGAGGGGAGAGCCGTCGGATGGAGTAGTGGTGAAGGGTGCCGATTGAATTTTGCAGGCGTCGCGCGGATCGCGATCCGTGGGTGGTGACTGGTGACGAATGGCAGACTGCCATCTGGCAGATGCTTCACAGATGCGGCCACACCACTCACGAGACTACACGGGCCAACTCAACCACGGTAGGATAGTATGGCTGTCCCAGCACAATGCTCAATTCAAACGAATTCCATGTGGTTTTTTAGGATTCAGATTCATATATTTTTTTTCATGCATAGCCTATTTAATTTGTAGGATTAGAGTCCTTTTTTTTTGGATCCACCCTGCCAAATCCTTAGGATTAGAATCCTTGGAAAAACTCCTAAGAATTGCTTTGCAATCCATTTTGTAGGGTTTCTTTTCATCCGCTCAAATCTCTCTTGTACAATTCATTTATTTTTCATGTGGAATCAAACATTCTTTTATCAAAATGTTCTTGAATTCCTAATCATATAGGAGTAGGATTCAAGCTGACATGTAGATCCAACCGTGCATTTTCTCCTTTAGTGCGTTTCGAGAATCTTGTAAATAAAAGAGGCCCTCGTTTGAAAAAATAAGTCTTGCCTTGTTTTTTTAGATATTGTGCCTCGTCACTTTGATGCTTTCCATCAATTGAACTTCGGTCGGTTGCATGTTCGTGTTCTTGTGCTCGAATTTCGTTGGCATGGAACTCATGGGACATGATGAAAGTTTGCTTTACACCAGAAACCCAACTCGGCTCTGGGAACATATGCTCTTGCCCGCAAAAGATGTTTTTTTAAATATAAAAAAATAGATGTGTTCATTCTCACACCCAACTTCTACTTGCAAATGTTTAGTAGGAAAACTTAAGCATTTTGACATGTAAGGAAAAAAACAAATCAAGCACCAAATTTTAATTTTGTCTTTCTCATCGACAAGTCACTACTATCCCGTTTCGCGTGAAAATTGTCAAGTGCGCTTGTTAGACTAACATAAACATTCACACAAAACACATATATAAAAATAATGTTGTTTTTAAAATTTATTGTTCATCTGGTAGCATATATGCTTCGAGAGCCAAAACGGCCCTCCCGCTTTATACTCCCAAACAAAAACAAGCACGCATGTCTTGCTATCCTTGTCATGCCATTGCTTAACTCGCCTAGTCCTTTTGGATTTCATGAATTCAGAACATATGTTGCATGGTTCTCTTTTTTCAATAACTGAACCGCCCTCGTCATTTGAATCACACTTATTTTCATCGAAATTACCAATTTGGTGAAGGTTCCTCTTCTTTCCCCATATCGCCCTTGTCATAGAATAATCGTGAGGTTGCCCCTTTTAAAGTTGTGCCCGTCAAAAACACTACCCTTGTTCCATTGGGCTATAAGCCTTTCTCGATGTCAACTCATTCTAGAAGAACTGCCCCCAATGCTTTTACTCTCTCCATTTTTATTTACTATGAAGTTAAACTTTTTAAAGTTTGGCGAAGTTTATGAAAAAATCATGAATATTTATATAATAACAAATCTATATGATGTGAGAATATATTCAATGACAAATCTAATGGTAACGATTTGATGGTGTATATTAATATATTTTTGTATAAACTTGGTCAAATGTAATATGTAGAGCAAATAGAATGAATGGCGTGCACTATTTCGACAACGAGATACTGGTATTGCTGGAAGTTTGCAATTTGTGTGGGAGGTGTATAATGTGCCACGGTCTAAGCGGATGCATACACACTCCTTTAATAATTTCACTTGTTTGGTTATGACTATCATGAAGATGTGAAGTCAAATTATGAATTCCAACGGTTGCATATGATGCAAAAAATAGCGGCATGAGGGGTAACCCATAACGGTTGAGGGTAAATAACAAATAACGTAATGGCATGGCCAATATTCCCCATTCATTGGCAATGTTAGGACTGCCATATTCTGAGTAAGTTGCCAACGGATAAAACGGTGAAACACCCTACAGGCCATTGAAGCTCCTAACATGACGTGTGTGAGGGCATATCCAACGTTAACTTCTAAACCGGACAATGAATCTATCCATGAACCGGTAGGGACCAGTCCGTGCACATTAATACGGGAGCCGACCATCTAACGGCAGCCGCAAATATCTAATGACATTTCAAAAGGAATTTAATAGAAATAAAAAATTGAAGCAACTGTACACAAATCGAACGGATTTCGTTGTAATTTGAATAAGTTATATACAAATTGAATGATTTTCATCTAAACCAGAGCACACACATTACATTGTCGACATATTTGAACTAAAACTTATTCTAACCTAGTCTAAATGGTTGTCGGCCCCGTTTCCCATGACATGCCTTACCCATGTCTGGCGGCAAGAACATCGCTCGGGCATGAGCCCCGGGAAGTAAAGTTTCACCTTAGCGAAGTGAGCAAGCGGCTAATTGATATGTCTTCATCGTATCCACTTTTCCAAATCCTTTTGCCCTTGTTTTGGACTCTAATTTGCATGATTTGAATGGAACTAACCCGGACTGGCGCTGTTTTCAGTAGAATTGCGTTGGTGTTGTTTTTGTGCAGAAATAAAAGTTCTCGGATCGTCCTGAAAATTTATGGAGAATATTTTTGGATTTAATAAAAAATAATGGCGCAAGAAGTAACTAGAGGGGGCCACCTGCAGGCCACAAGCCTGCTAGGCACGGCCACCCCTGGCCATGCCTAGCAGGCTTGTGGGGCCCTCATGGCTCCTTCGACCTCCTCTCTAGCTCCATATAACCCTATTCGCGGAGAAAAAACAGAGAGAAGAGTTCATCACGTTTCACGATATGGAGCCGTCGTCACCTCCTGTTCTTCCTCGAGAGACCAGATCTGGAGTCCGTTTTGGGCTCCGAAGAAGGGAAGTCGATGTCATCGTCATCACCAACCATCCTTCATCACCAATTCCATGATGCTCTCCGCCGTTCGTGAGTAATCCCATCGTAGGTTTGCTGGACAGTGATGGGTTGGATGAGATTTATCATGTAATCGAGTTAGTTTTGTTAAGGTTTGATCCCTAGTATCCACTATGTTCTGAGATTGATGTTGCTATGACTTTGCTATGCTTAATGCTTGTCACTAAGGCCTGAGTGCCATGATTTCAGATCTGGACCTATTATGTTTTCATGAATATATATGTGTTCTTGATCCTATCTTGCAAGTTGTAGACACCTATTGCGAGTTATGATTCGCATCCTCAGGGTGACAATAATTGGGATTCTTTCCGGTGATTACCGTAGTTTGACGAGTTCATGTATTCACTAAGTGCTAATGCTTTGGTCCGTTTCTCTATTAAAAGGAGGCCTTAATATCCCTTAGTTTCCATTAGGACCCCGCTGTCACTGGAGGGTAGGACAAAAGATGTCATGCAAGTTTTTTCCATAAACACGTATGACTATATATGGAATACAGACCTACATTACATTGATGAATTGGACCTAGTTCTGTGTCACCCTATGTTATAATTGTGGCATGATGAATTACATCGAGCATAATTATCCATCAACGATCCATTGCCTACGAGCTTTCCACATATTGATCCTTGCTAAGTTACTTCTACGTTGCTACTATTACAATCACTACAAAACTGCTACTGTTACTTTTGCTATCGTTACCGTTACTTCCATACTACTTTGCTACTGGATACTTTGCTACAGATATTAAGTCTTTCAGGTGTGGTTGAATTGACAACTCAGCTGCTAATATTCGAGAATATTCTTTGGCTCCCCTTGTGTCGAATCAATAAATTTGGGTTGAATACTCTACCCTTGAAAACTGTTGCGATCCCCTATACTTGTGGGTTATCAAGACCTTTTTCTAGCACCGTTGCCGGGGAGCATAGCTCTATTCTCGGAGTCACTTGGGATTTATATATTTTGATCACTATCAAGAATCCGAAAGATCCAAAAACCAAGATCTATCCCTCTACTACGAGAGGAAGTAAGGAACTGCCATCTAGCTCTGCACTTGTTTCACCTTCTGTTATGGGTAAGTTTGCGACACCACCACTTGCTAGTAATTCTGATATGTCGCAAGTAATTGATGATGCCACTTCTACTATGCATTATGCTTATGATGATACTTTGTTTGATAATATTGTGCCACCGGGTGAATTTTTTGATGAACAAATTGCTAGAGTCAATGCTGAAAATTATGATACTTCTGAAACTAATGAGATTATTGAAACTGAACACTTTGAGACACCTGCTAAACCTAGCTCTCCTAGATATGAATTGCCTAATATTCCTGAGGGTTATGTTATGGAAGGAGAGGTAACTAGGGACTTTCTTGCTTGTAATGATAGAGATGATCTTAAGAAATTACTACCTCCTTTCCGGTTTATAAGGCTTACGCGTATATCTAGGTTGACAAATAGACTAACATATTACAAGTTATATATCATAAAAAATATATCATTAGAAAATTCAGATCATATACTTTCTAATTATATAATTTTTAAATAATACAAATCATTTTGTGTTGGTCAAATTATTGATTTAGGGATATGCGCAAGCCTTATAAGCCAGAAAGGAGGTAGTACTATGCAAGTGGAAACAAAAAATCTTAGAATGCTACAATGAAATATGATCCTAAGTTTTCTACTTCACCTATCTTTGTTACTGATAAGGATTATGAATTCTCTGTCGATCCTGAGTTAATTACTTTGGTTGAATCTGATCCTTTCCATGGTTATGAATCTGAAACTGTTGTGGCACATCTTACTAAACTAAATGCTATAGCCACCCTGTTTACTCATGAGGAAAAAATTCGTTATTAATATATCCTTAAGTTGTTTCCTTTCTCATTAAAGGGTGATGCTAAGATATGGTTTAATTATCTTGCTCCTGGTTGTGTGCGTAGCCCCCAGGATATGATTTATCACTTCTCTAAAAAATATTTTCCTGCCCATGAGAAACAAGTTGCCTTGCAGGAAATATTTAACTTTGTGCAAATTGAAGAAGAGAGTCTCCCACAAGCTTGGGGGAGGCTTCTCCAATTACTTAATGTTTTGCCTGATCATCCTCTTAAGAAAAATGAAATACTTGATATCTTTTATAATGGACTAACCGATGCTTCTAGGGACCACCTAGATAGTTGTGCTGGTTGTGTTTTTAGGGAACAAACTGTTGAACAAGCTGAAATACTATTGAATAATATATTGAGCAATGATAATGATTGGACTATTCCCGAACCACCTCCTAAGCCAACTCCAAAGAAAAGAGGCATTCTATTTCTCAGCCCTGAATATATGCAAGAGGCAAAGAAATCTATGAAAGAGAAAGGTATTAAAGCAGAAGATGTTAAGAATCTACCACCTATTGAAGAAATACATGGTCTTGATAACCCAACATGGGTAGTAGAGGTAAATTATCTTTGTAGATTTGATGAAAGTGGTATTCCTTATAATAAGTCTGCTAGCCAATGCTTGGATGAATTTGATAATTTTGTTGTTAAGCAAGCAAATTTTAGTGCTTATGTTAGTAGACAATTGAAACATAATGCTTTCATGCTTGACCGCTTAGGTGATTATATGACTAGAACCATCAATGATCTTAAACTGATTAGTAAACATGCTTCCATGGTAACTACTCAAGTAGAACAAGTGCTTAAGGCATAGAATGATTTGCTTAATGAGATGAATAGTAGGAACAATGATCGTTCTGTTAAAGTTGTGACTAGAGGTGGAAGAATGACTCAGGAACCTTTGTATCCTGAGGCCCACCCTAAGAGAATTGAGCAAGATTCTTAAAGGATTAATATTGATGTACCTAGTCACTCCAGTAATAAGAGGAACAAGGATGACGATAGAACTTTGCATGCCGCTAGTGAACCTGTTATAGATACACCTGAAAACCCAAATGATATTTCTGTTTCTAATGCTGAGACACAATCTGGTGATGAAGATGAGCCTAGTGATAATATTAATGATGATGTTCATGTTGATACTCAACTTAGTAATGATAATGATGTGGAGATTGAACCTGTTGTTAATCTTGATAACCCACATCCTAAGAATAAAAGATGTGACAAAAGGGACTTTATTGCTAGGAAACATGGTAAAGAAAGAGAACCATGGGTTCAAAAACCCATGCCCTTTCCTCCTAAACCATCCAAGAAAAAGGATGATGAGGATTTTGAGCACTTTGTTGAAATGCTTAGACCTGTCTTTTTGCGTATGCGCTTGACCAATATTCTGGAAATGTCTGCTTATGCTAAGTATATGAAAGATATTATGACTAACAAAATAAAGATAACGGAAGCTGAGATTTCCACCATGCTTGCTAATTATACTTTTAAGGGTGGAGTACCAAATAAATTAGGAGATCCAGGAATACCAAGTATACCATGCTCTATTAAGGGGAATTATGTTAAAACTGCTTTATGTGATTTGGGAGTTTGTGTTAGTGTTATGCCTTTCTCTTTATATTGTAGACTTGATTTGAATAAGTTGACACCTACCGTATCTTTGCAAATGGCTGATAAATCAACTGCTCTACCTATCAGTATTTGTGAGTATGTACCTGTCGTAGTTGCAAAAGCTACTATTTTAACGGACTTTGTTATTCTTGATATTCCCGAGGACGACAGTATGTCGATCGTCCTTGGTAGACCCTTTTTGAATACTGTAGGGTTTGTTATTGATTTCAACAAGGGCAATGTCACTTTTCATATTAATGGTAATGAGCATACGGTACACTTTCCAAAGAAACGACCTCAAGTTCATAGTATCAACTCCACTGAAAAAATTTCAACGATCATTATTGGAGACTTTGAATTCCCTCTTCCTACTATCAAGAAGAAATATGATATACATATTGTTGGGGATATGCATATCCCCATTGAGGTAACCTAGGGCTATTTGAAAATTCTTCGGTTTCATGTTATTCGAAAGAGGTTTATTAATAAGACTTGATCAACCTTATTGATGGATTCCTTTTGATGAGCATGAGATGGATAAATTTAGAAAGCGCAAATTTCTGTACCCAACTTTTATTTTCTATCAGTTAGATTAAATTAAGTAAGAATGTTATTAATTTTCTGTTTTCTAAGTTTCCCGCGCAATAAAAAAAGTGACTTGAAAATAAAAGTTTTTCAAATGCCCTAAAAATGGAGTATGACTTTTTCTGGAATATTTAAAAATTTCTGGCACTGAGCACACTGTAGGGGGATGCACCAGTGGGCCACAAGCCCACAAGGTGCGACCACCCCTTGGCCACGCCTAGCAGGCTTGTGGGTCCCACGTGGCCCCCTCCACTTATTCCAGCATCCATCCACTTCATCTTCCTCCAGAAAAAATCCCACCATTGCTCAAACCCGTGTTTTAGCTAATTTTGCTACCATTTTCGATCTCCTTGCTCAAAGCTTCCTTCGCAAAACTGTTTCGGGAGATTGCTCTTCGGTATGTGACTCCTCCAATGGTTCAATTATTTTTTGTTCTAGTGCTTTATATATTGCAAATTTTCATTGCCGTGGTGGCCTTGTTCTTGAGCTTGCATGTCAAATATATATGGTTCGAAGTAGTTTTGATGCATGATATAGCCTCTAGGCACTAGAGGGAGTAGTTGCTACGAGTTTTGTTGAGTTTTGTTCACCTTTATTTTGAGTCACTAAAAATTTCAGAATTTTTCAGAAAAAGAAAAAAATATCGAGGAAGGTGTTTCAAGGGGGTTCATCGAGCAAGAAGGCCTCGACACTCACGATTCATGAGCCCAACCTTGAACCACCAAGGGAAGCACAAGTACGACCTTGTGAATGGCCATCGGATTAATTTATGAGTGATGCTGGTTTCAAGGAAGAATTCTACGCATACACAAGAAATGCTGGCCTTGAGGAATTTGTGTTGGACAAATGCAAGCAATACTATCAACTCACGGATTCTTTCGTGCGAAGGTTTGAATTTTCACTCAATCGTAATAAACCTTCCGTCCTATTTGACCTTTATGACAAATCATATACTTTGGATATAGAGGATTTTAATCATGCATGCAAAATTCCACAATGGGGTAGCTAAAGTGATATGCACAAAACTGAATATAATGAATTCCTTGCTAGCATTACCGTCGGAGAAACTAGAAATAATACACAGGTTACCATGGGGAGCATTCACTTTCCTGTCATACATTATTTTGCTATATTCATAGGTAGATGTGTTAACGGTAAAACTAAGCGTAGCCACCTTTATGCAACCGATCTTAGTATTCTTAAGAGTGCAGTGATGGGTGAAAGGCAATATAACTTAGGAGCCATTATTGCTAGAAGGTTGCATAATAATGCTAAGGATGGAGATTTCTTTGGTGGGATTTATGCCACTCGCTTAGCTAATTATCTTGGGGTACTCATACGCGGAAATGATATCGAGTTACCACCTGCTTTTCTTGATTATGAGGCTTTGGTACGTTTTTAGTTTCTCGAAAGGAACGAACAATCTCTCCAGTACCGACTAATTTCTAACAGACAACATGTTTTCCATGTTACCCTTCCTGCTCCTGTCTTCTTTAACTTTTAGGAAAAACAGAGATGCATTATAACCAGAGGGGAGGCAGACGAGTATGAGAGGATCGTGGAATCAGCTTGCCTGCACGCTGCAGTCGTTCAGGCGGTAGCCGCCATAGCCCAGTACAACCCCAACTATGACTTCAGATATTATCAGGGCCAGCCATGGCCATAGACCAACTTAGGCCAAAAGCCTAAGCTTGAGGGAGTATGTATTTCTCACCAACTTTACATTCATGTTCACCCACTCATCTTAGTAGTCGGTGTTCATACTCTTTCATTGTAGTATGCATGGTAGTTAATTATCTTGTTTCGCATTCTTCTCGTGTGTTTATTTAACTTTGAGAAAAACAAAAAAAATAGTTCTAGCTTTATTTCTAGTTTCTTAGATATAGCATTAAAAATAAAACCCCAAAAGATTTTTCGTTCTTCTTTTACTTGTTGGGAGCTTTCCCGTGTAAATAGTTTTCTCATTCTTGTTTTGATCCTTCTTTCTTTGGGTCATGAGGAGAAGACCACAATGAAATGTCGAGTGGCTCTCATATGCATTATTATTTACCTATTAGAGAGCCCATGTTACCTTGTCTTTACCTTTGAGTTATTGGTTTGCAGATTCCAGCTTAGTCCAATGCACGTGCACTCTTATTATTATCCACACCGTTCGGTCGTGCAAGTGAAAGGCAATGATGACGACATTTGATGAAAAGATTGAGATGGAGAAAAGCTGGTATGAACTCGGCCTATCTTGCTTTTGCAAATATTATTAGCTCATCATTTCGAATTCAGTTCATCATGGGTGAAACATATTTGCAATAACAATTAGAGATTATAGTTACTCATGCCATGCTTAATTAGCTAAGAGTGGATAATGGTTTGTTTTGGGTGCCAACATGCATATTAAAATGGTTGTGATGTAGTATGATGGGATGGTATCCTCCTTTGAACGATTCAAGTGGCTCGACTTGGCACATGTTCATGCATGTAGTTGAAACAAAATCAACATAGCCTTCACGATACTTATGTTCATAGTGATTTATATCCTCCTCATGCTTGCATTCAGTGTTGGTTAATCTCAAAGCATGTTGATGATGTGTCGCTCTCTAGTTGGTCGCTCCCCAATCTTTTGCTAGCCTTCACTTGTACTAAGCGGGAATACTGCTTGTGCATCCAATCTCTCAAACCCAAAGTTGTTTCATATGATTCCACCATACCTACCTATATGCGGTATTTACCTACCGTTCCAAGTAAATTTGCATGTGACAAACTCTAAACCTTCAAATAAACATTCTATTTTATATTCCCAAATCGTTTATGTGGTGACTGGGGGGCGTCGGTATCTTCCATGCTAGGTAGGTTATTCTCACGATATGTGTTGATTCACTATCATTCACGAGGAAGTGGTTGGTAATCGGGATGCCCAGTTCCATGCTCGAATTAAAAAGCAAAATATAATTAAACAAAACTCCCCTAGGACTGTGTTTGTATGGACGGTACTCGTGGATTCGGCTCGCCGTGGAGTGTGACTCATTGGTGGAGGGGGAGTAAAAACTTTACCATTCTATTTGGGAACCGCCTATAATGTATCTAGCACGGAAGATATTGAAAACCTTTTGGTCGTTATGTGAGCAATGAAAGAATACCGCTCAAAAATCATTACTTATCTCTGTTTTAAAATCTCGAGCTCTGGCACTTCTGCAAATCAATGCTTCCCTCTGCGAAGGGCTTTTCCATTTTCTTTATTGTTGAGTCATCATCTTCTTATAAAAGGCACCAGTTAGAGAGCACCACCGTCATTTGTATGCTTGTTGTTAATTGATATTGAGTATGAGCATGACTTGATCTCTCTCACCGTGAATTACAATGTCTAGTCAGTCCTTGTTATTTAGAGGTGCTCTATATTTATGTTTGCGGAGCGAGATACCATTTTGTCATATTGTGTCATGATTGTTTTGAAAAAGTGTTGTCATCCGAGAGTTATTATTATTGCTCGCTAGTTGATTATGTCATTGATATGAGTAAAAGTGAGACCTAAATGTTATTGTGAACGTGTTTAGTCCATGACTTTTACTGAAAATCTGAACATCAGTTAGACGTATTTACAACAACAAGATCAAACAGAGTTTGTAAAAGTTTATCACTTTCAGTCTATCAACTGAATTGCTTGAGGACAAGCAATGGGTTAAGCTTGGGGGTGTTGATACGTCTCCATCGTATCCACTTTTCCAAACCCTTTTGCCCTTGTTTTCGACTGTAATTTGCATGATATGAATGGAACTAACACGGACTAACGTTGTTTTCAGCAGAATTGCATTCGTGTTATTTTTGTGCAGAAATAGAAGTTCTCGGATTGTCCTGAAAATTTACGGAGAATATTTTTGGATTTAATAAAAAATACCGGCGCAAGAAGTAACCAAGAGGGGGCCACCTGCAGGCAACAAGCCAGCTAGGCGCGACCACCCCCCTAGCCGTGCCTAGCAGGCTTGTGGGGCCCTCGTGGCTCCTCTGACCTCCTATCTAGATCCATATAACCCTATTCACGGAGAAAAAAATCAGAGAGAAGAGTTCATCGCGTTTCACAATACAGAGCCACCACCACCTCCTGTTCTTCCTCGGGAGACCAGATCTGGAGTCTGTTTTGGGCTCTGGAGAGGGGAAATCGATGCCATTGTCATCACCAACCATCCTTCATCACCAATTCCATGATTCTCTCCGCCGTTCATGAGTAATCCCATCATAGGCTTGCTGGACGGTGATGGGTTGGATGAGATTTATCATGTAATCGAGTTAGTTTTGTTAGGGTTTGATCCCTAGTATCCACTATGTTCTGAGATTGATGTTGCCATGACTTTGCTATGCTTAATTCTTGTCACTAGGGCCCGAGTGCCATGATTTCAGATCTCAACCTATTATGTTTTCATGAATATATATATGTGTTCTTGATCCTATCTTGCAAGTTATAGACACCTATTACGAGTTATGATCCGCATCCCCTAGGGTGACAATAACTGGGATTCTTTCCGGTGATTACCGTAGTTTGAGGAGTTCATGTATTCACTAAGTGCTAATGCTTTGGTCTGGTTCTCTATTAAAAGGAGGCCATAATATCCCTTAGTTTCCATTTGGACCCCGTGATATGTCCATTTTGCATCATGATTTTATATTGATATTTATTGTCATGGACTGTTACTACACATTTTGGTGCAATACTTATGCCTTTTCTCTCTTATTTTACAAGGTTTACATGAGAGAGGGAGAATGCCGACAACTGGAGTTCTGGATTGGAAAAGGAGCAAATCTGAGATACCTATTCTGCACAACTCCCAAAGTCCTGAAAATATATGGAGAATTATTTTGGAATATATAAAAAATATTGGGTGAAAGAAATACATCAAGAGGCCCACCAGGGAGCCACAAGCCTGCTGGCCGCGACCCCCTGGCCGCGGCTAGCGAGCTTGTGGCCCACCTGGCAGCCCTCCGGTGCCCATCTTCTGCTATATGGAGGGTTTCGTCAAGGAAAAAAAATCATAAGAGACCTTTCGGGATGAAGCACCACCGTCTCGAGGCGGAACTTGGGCAGAACCAATCTAGAGCTCCGGCAGGGCGATCCTGCCAGTGAAACTTCCCTCCGGGAGAGGAAAATCGAAGCCATCGTCATCACCAACGATCCTCTCATCGAGAGGGGGTTAATCTCCATCAACATCTTCATCAACACCATCTCCTCTCTAAACCCTAGTTCATCTCTTGTATCCGATCTTTGTCTCAAAACCTCAGATTGGTACCTGTGGGTTGCTACTAGTGTTGATTACTCCTTGTAGTTGATGCTAGTTGGTTTACTTGGTGGAAGATTATATGTTCAGATCCTTGATCATCACTTATACTCCTCTGATTATGAACATGAATATGTTTTGTGAGTAGTCACGTTTGTTCCTGAGGACATGGGATAAGTCTTTTTATAAGCAATCATGTGAATTTGGTATTCTTTGATATTTTGATGAGATGTATGTTATCTCTCCTCTAGTGGTGTTATGTGAACGTCGACTACATAACACTTCACCATTGTTTGGGCCTAGAGGAAGGCATTGGGAAGTAATAAGTAGATGATGGGTTGCTAGAGTGACAAAAGCTTAAACCCTAGTTTATGCGTTGCTTCGTAAGGGGCTGATTTGGATCCACATGTTTCATGCTATGGTTAGATTTATCTTAATTCTTCTTTCATAGTTGCGGATGCTTGTGGGAGGGGTTAATCATAAGTGGGAGGCTTGTCCAAGTAAGGACAACACCCAAGCACCGGTCCACCCACATATCAAATTATCAAAGTAGCGAACGCGAATCAAGTGAGCATGATGAAAACTAGCTTGACATAAATTCCCATGTGTCCTCGGGAGTGCTTTGCTTTATATAAGAGTTTGTCCAGGCTTGTCCTTTGCCATAAAAAGGACTGGGCCACCTTGCTGAACCTTTGTTACAATTGTTACTTGCTACCCGTTACGAATTATCTTATCACAAAACTATTGGTTACCGATAATTACAGTGCTTGCAGAGAATACCTTACTGAGAACCGCTTGTCATTTCCTTCTGCTCCTCGTTGGGTTCAACACTCTTACTTATCGAAAGGAATATGATAGATCCCTATATTTGTGGGTCATCAAGACTCTTTTCTAGCGCCGTTGTCGGGGAGTGAAGCGCCTTTGGTGAGTGGAACTTGGTAAGAAAAAATATTATATAGTGTGTTGAAATTTAGTGTCACTTGTTACTATGGAAAGTAATACTTGGAGGGGCTTGTTCGGGGTATCTTCACCTCGACCGGAAACACAAAGGGTTGTCCCTCAACCTACTGAACCTACTGAAAATATTTATTATGAAATTCCTTCGGGTATGATAGAGGAACTGCTAGCTAATCCTTATGCAGGAGACGGGACACTACATCCTGATTTGCCTCTAATCTATGTGGATGAAGTTTGTGGATTATTTAAGCTTGTAGGTCTGCCAGAGGATCACGTCAACAAGAAGATCTTTCCTTAATATTTGAAGGAGAAGGCATTGAAATGGTATAGACTATGTGATGATATTGGATCATGGAGCTACAACCGGTTGAAAATGGAATTTCATCATAAGTTCTATCCTATGCATCTAGTTCATCGTGATCGGAATTATATTTATAATTTTTGGCCTCGTGAAGTAGAAAGAATTGCTCAAGCTTGGGGAGGCTTAATTAAATGTTATATTCATGCCCCAATCATGAGCTCTCGAGAGAAATTATTATTCAGAATTTTTATGCTTGGCTTTCTCGTAATGATCAATCCATGCTCGATACTTCTTGTGCTGGTTCTTTTATGAAGAAAGATATTGAATTCAAATGGAATTTATTGGAAAGAATTAAACGCAACTATGAAGATTGGAAACTCGACGAAGGTAAGGAGTCAGGTATAAATCTTAAGTTTGATTGTGTTAAATCCTTCGTGGACACTGATGCTTTTCGTGAATTTAGCACTAAATATGGACTTGACTCTGAGATAGTAGCTTCTTTTTGTGAATCTTTTTCTACTCATGTTGATCTCCCTAAGGATAAGTGGTTTAAATATCATCCTCCCATTTAAATGAAAGTAGTGGAACCTATTAAAGTTTAAGAGAAAATTATTACTTACAATGCTGATCCTTTTATCCCTACTGCTTACATCGAAAAACCACCTTTCCCTATTAGGATAAAGGAACATGCTAAAGCTTTAGATGTGGTTCGTAAGAGTTGTATTAGAACACCTACACCCCCTGAACAAATTAAAGTTGAACCTAGTATTTCTATGGTTAAAGATCTCTTGGTTGATAATATTGATGGGCATGTTATTCATTTCTGTGATGAAGCTGCTAGAATTGCTAGACCTGATACTAAGCATAAACATAGACCAGTTGTTGGCATGCCTGTTGTTTATGTTAAAATAGGAGATCATTGTTATCATGGCTTATGTGATATGAGTGCTAGAGTAAGTGCAATTCCCCATTCCTTATACAAAGAAATCATGCATGATATTGCACCTGTTGAACTAGAGGATATTGGTGTTACCATTAAGCTCGCTAATAGAGACACTATTGCACCGATAGGGATTGTTAGAGATGTTGAAGTCTTGTGTGGGAAAGTAAAATATCCTACTGATTTTCTTGTTCTTGGTTCCCCACAAGATAATTTTTGTCCCATTATATTTGGCAGACCCTTCTTGGATACTGTTAATGCTAAGATTGATTGTGAGAAGGAAATAGTTACAGTGAGCTTTGGGGATGTGTCTCATGAGTTTAATTTCTCTAAATTTCATAGACAACCCCAGACAAGGAATTGCCTAGTAAATATGAAATTATTGGTCTCGCTTCTATTGATGTGCCTCCTACTGATCCCTTAGAACAATATTTGCTAGACCATGAAAATGATATGCATATGAATGAGAGGAATGAAATAGATGAAATTTTCTTTGAGCAACAACCTATTTTGAAACATAACTTACATGTTGAAATACTTGGGGATCCTCCTCCACCCAAAGGTGATCCCGTGTTTGAGCTCAAGCAATTACCCGATGCGTTGAAATATGCTTATCTTGATGAAAAAGAGATATATCCTGTTATTATTAGTGCTAACCTTTCAGAGCATGAAGAAAAGAGATTATTGAAAACTCTGAGGAAGCACCGTGTTGCTATTGGCTATACTCTTGATGATCTTAAGGGCATTAGTCCCACTCTATGCCAGCATAAAATTAATATGGAGCCTGATGCCAAACCAGTTATTGATCACCAATGACGATTGAACCCTAAGATGAAAGAAGTGGTGAGAAAAGAAGTACTAAAGCTTCTGGAGGCAGGTATAATTTATCCTGTTGCTGATAGTAGATTGGTTAGTCTCATCCATTGTGTCCGTAAGAAGGGAGGTATTACCGTTGTTCCTAATGATAAAAATGAATTGATTCCGCAAAGAATCATTACAGGTTATAGAATGGTAATTGATTTTAGGAAATTAAATAAAGCTACTAATAAAGATTATTACCCTTTACCTTTTATTGATCAAATGATAGAAAGATTATCCAAACATACTCAATTTTGCTTTCTAGATGGTTACTCTGGTTTCTCTCAAATACCTGTATCAAGCCAGGATCAAGAAAAAACCACTTTTACTTGCCCTTTTGGTACCTTTGCTTATAGACATATGCCTTTTGGTTTATGCAATGCACCTGCTACCTTTCAAAGATTTATGATGGCCATACTCTCTGAATTTTGTGAAAAGATTCTTGAGGTTTTCATGGATGATTTTTCCATTTATGGAACTTCATTTGATGATTGTTTGAGGAACCTTGATCGAGTTTTGCAGAGATGTGAAGAAACTAATCTTGTATTGAATTGGGAAAAGTGCCACTTTATGGTTAATGAAGGTATTGTCTTGGCGCACAAGATCTCTAAAAGAGGTATTGAAGTTGATAAAGCTAAAGTTGATGCTATGGAAAAAATGTCGTGCCCTACGGATATCAAAGGTATAAGAAGTTTCCTTGGTCATGCTGGTTTCTACAGGAGGTTTATCAAAGATTTATCTAAGATTTCTAGGCCTCTCACAAACCTTTTGCAAAAAGATGTTCCGTTTATCAAAGATTTATCTAAGATTACCGCACCTGTTGTTCAACCACCCGACTGTAACCTACCTTTTGAAATTATGTGTGATGCTAGTGATTATGTTGTTGGTGCTTTTCTAGGACAAAGAGTTGATAAGAAATTAAATGTTATCCATTATGCTAGTAAAACTCTAGACAGTGCTCAAAGAAACTATGCTACTACTAAAAAGGAATTTTTAGGAGTCATGTTTGCTTGTGATAAGTTTAGACCTTATATTGTTGATTCCAAAGTAACTGTTCACACTGATCATGCTGCTATTAAGTACCTTACGGAGAAGAAAGATGCTACACCTAGACTTATTAGGTGGGTCCTTCTGCTACAAGAATTTGATTTGCATATCATTGATAGAAAGGGTGCTGATAACCCTATGACAGATAACTTGTCTAGGTTATAAAATGTTCTTTATGACCCACTACCTATTGATGATAGCTTTCCTGATGAACAATTAGCTGTCGTGAATACTTCACATAATGCTCCTTGGTAAGCTGATTACGCCAATTACATTGTTGCTAAATTTATACCTCCTAGTTTCACATACCAACAAAAGAAAAAGTTCTTCTATGATTTAAGGCATTACTTTTGGGATGACCCACATCTTTACAAAGAAGGAGTAGATGGTATCATTAGACGTTGTGTACCTGAACATGAACAGGAACAGATCTTACGCAAGTGTCACTCCGAAGCCTACGGAGGACATCACGCTGGAGATAGAACTGCACACAAGGTACTACAATCTGGGTTTTATTGACCTACTCTCTTCAAGGATGCTCGTAAGTTTGTCTTATCCTGTGATGAATGTCAAAGAATTGGTAATATTAGTAGACGTCAGGAAATGCATATGAATTACTCTCTTTTTATCAAACCATTTTATGTTTGGGGCTTTGAGTATATCGGGCCTTTTCCACAATCTAACGGGTATACTCATATTCTAGTTGCTATTGATTATGTCACTAAGTGGGTAGAAACTATTCGAACTAGTAGCGCTGATCATAACACTTCTATTAAAATGCTTAAATAAGTTATTTTCCCTAGATTTGGAGTCCCTAGATATTTGATGACTGATGGTGGTTCACATTTTATTCATGGTGCTTTCCGTAAATTGCTTGCTAAATATGATGTTAATCATAGAGTTGCATCTCCTTATCATACTTAGTCTAGTGGTCAAGTAGAATTGAGAAATAGAGAGATTAAATTGATTTTGCAAAAGACTGTTAATAGATCTAGGAAGAATAAGTCTAAGAAACTCGACGATGCATTGTGGGCTTATAGAACTGCTTACAAAAATCCTATGGGTATGTCTCCGTATAAGATGGTTTATGGTAAAGCATGTCACTTACCTCTAGAGCTAGAACATAAAGCTTATTGGGCAATCAAAGAGCTCAATTATGATTTGCTGGTGAGAAGAGGTTATTTGACATTAGCTCACTTGATGAATGGAGAACCCAAGCCTATGAGAATGCTAAGTTGTTTAAAGAAAAGGTTAAGAGATGGCATGATAGAAGGATACAAAAGCGTGAATTTAATGTAGGTGATCATGTCTTGCTATACAATTCTCGTTTAAGATTTTTTGTAGGAAAATTTCTCTCTAAATGGGAAGGTCCTTACGTCATCGAAGAGGTATACCGTTCCGGTGCCATCAAGATGAAGAACACCGAAGGCACAAACCCGAAGATGGTGAATGATCAAAGAATCAAACATTATATCTCAGGTACTCCCATAAATGTTGAAACCAATATCATCAATACTATAACTACGGAGGAGTACATTAGGGAGACTTACCAGAACGTTTTAGACTATGAAAAGGAATAGGTATGTGGTACGGTAAGTGAAAATACTCCAAACTTTTTCTATGGCAATTTTCATCTGTTTTGGAATATTTAAAAAATTAGGAAAATTTAAAGTAGCCCGAATAGTGCACGAGGAGGCAACAAGCTTGCTCGGCGCGGCCACCCCTGGCCGCGCCCCTAGGGCTTGTGGCCACCTCGTGCACCACCCGGACTCCGTTTTCTTGTGGCATACTCCTTCGGGTCGGTAAAAATTCATTATATAATATCCCGAAGGTTTTGACTCTCGTATCATGACAATACCTCCCGTTTTCTCTTTTGAGCTGTTTCTGCAGCAGATTTAGGTCAACATGGATCCCCAAGTATTTCGAAGGACAAGTTCTCCGAGAAGGCCATCAGCCCCTACCTTGCGGAGGTGCTGCAACACCCTCAAACCATTGAGGTGCATGAGGGGGTGTTGTACATCCGTGATGTGGAGGGGCCAAAGAAAACCGGAAGCATGGAGACAAGTCTCGAAGCAATGGAGCAGCAGGTCTTCAAGTGCCAAGGGATGGTGGAACGGGGACTCGGTGCTAATCAGATGATGATCATGGAGTTTACCCATAAACATAAGTTGGATGCCAATGACGTTGTGGAACACATCTTGAAGCTTTACGAGAGAATCTAGCACCTCCAAGCCCAGATCTACGACCTGCAAAACCAAAACTGTGAGTTTGAATACAAATTTAAGAGAATGAGTTTGGTGTTGGGAGACGTAGTAGTAAATCAAAAAAATTCCTACGTGTTCACCAAGATCTATCTACAGAGAAACCAGCAACGAGAGGGAAGAGATTGCATCTTCATACCTTTGAAGATCGCTAAGCGGAAGCGTTACAAGAACGCAGTTGGTGGAGTCGTACTCGTAGCGATTCAAATCGCGATGGACTCCGATCTTAGCGCCGAACAACGGTGCCTCCGCGTTCAATACACGTGCATCCCAGTGACGTCTCCTATGCCTTGATCCAGCAAGGAGGGAGGATAGGTTGAGGGAGAGCTTCGGCAGCACGACGGCGTGGTGACGGTGGAGCTGCGTGGTCTCCGATAGGGCTTCGCCAAGCACTACGGAGAACGAGGAGAAGGAGAAGTAGGAATGCACCGAGAGAGGAAGAAACCGTGTCTTTGGCAGCCCCAAAACCCTCCACTTTATATAGTAGGAGGAGGAGGGAGGGCTGCACCCTAGGGTTTCCACCCTAGGGGCCGGCGGCAGCCCTAGATCTCATTTGGTGCGGCGGCCAGAGGGAGAGAGGGGTGGCCGGCGCACTAGGTGGGCCTTAGGCCCATCTGAGCCTAGGGTTTGCCCCCCCTCTCTTCCCTTGCTGAGCCTTGGGCCCTTGTGGGGGGCGCACAAGTCCACCTAGGGGCTGGTTCCCTCCCACTTGTGGCCCATGAAACCCTCTGGGGCGAGTGGCCCCACTTGGTGGACCCCCGAAACCCTTCCGATGGTCCCGGTACATTACCGGTGACGCCCGAAACATTTCCGGTAACCAAAACCTCACTTCCCATGTATCAATCGTTGTCTCTGGATCATTACGAAACTCCTCGTGATGTCCAGGATCTCATCCGAGACTCCAAACTACCTTCGGTAACCACGTACACTATTTCCCTATAACCATAGCGTCATCGAACCTTAAGTGTGTAGACCCTACGGGTTCGGGAGACACGTAGACATGACCGAGACACCTGTCCGATCAATAACAAACAACGGGATCTAGATACCCATGTTGGCTCCCACATGCTCCACGATGGTCTCATCGGATGAACCACGATGTCGGGGATTCAATCAATCCCGTATTGTAACATCCCAAAATTTCATTTTGGAATGTTATGAAATATAGCTATGCATCCATCATCATCATTGTTTGAATGTATATGTGTTTGTTGAAATGTTCTTTCTAAAAATTTTGAAAGCCCTTTCAATTTTCCCCTAACTTGCTTTCACCTATTTGAAAATTTGGTTAAATGTTCAAAATAAGAGGGGAGTAACATGACACTCCACACCAGGGTCATCTTGGTGATCTATTTGAACAAAAATAACCAGGAGTTATTTTGAAAATATTTGCAAAAAGGTTTTAAAAACAATTAGGCAATTTCTGAAAATATTAATTTTTTTTCAAAGTGTTCAAATGACAGAATAAAAATGTTCATTAGATAGAATTTATTATTCTGTTAATTTTGATATATAATACCCCTATATTTATAAAAGGTTTGAATGCTTTAAAAGCTTTTGAATGTCTCTGGAAAAACATTAAACAGAAACCGGTAACGGTTACTGTATTAAACGGGCCGGCCCACGGGAAGTTATTCGCGTATGGATTAAAAGCCGGCCGACCGACGCGCATTAACCTCCTCCTCTCTCACTGACACCAGGCCCCACCCGACCGACCGTTTCGCCCGCGCGGTCGCCTTCCTCCTCCGCGCGCGCCGTCACCGGCCGTTTCTCCCCTTCCCCGGATCTCTCTCCCCTCTCCTCCCCCGCACTCCCCAGCGTCCCTATAAGTACCGGACACTCCCCGCATCCATTTCCCCCCTGAGCCCCCTCTCTCCCTCGCCGAGATGCTGCCAATTCCTCGCCGGAGTTGCACCACCACCGGAACTCCCATCGTCCGTAGCCAACGCCTCGGTCATCCTCGCCCTTCTCCGACCCCTCCTTTCGAAGCAGAACCTCGCCCGCCGTCGTCTGAACCCCACCACTGCCTCCCTCGACCACCGGAAACCCCTCCAGCGACGTCCTCGACCACCGGCCGTCGCCTCCATCGCCGGAATTCCCACACCCCCTCCGGTAAAGTCGTCGAGCCCCTTCCCTCCCTCCGATCCTAATCCTACGGCTCGGATTAGAACATTAAAATGGCGAACCGTTTTCTCCTTGTCCTCGGTCGCCTGCTTGAAACTAACTAACGCACGTGCTAGCCAGCCAGTAGAATCGCGCCACGTCACCCCTGGCCGTCCGTTAGATTTAGTCTTTTTCTGATTTCTTTTAGTAAACAGAACCTATTCTAAATTTGTTTTAGCTATATCTTTTAATCTATTTAGTGTTTTGAGTTGATTCTTTTTGCAATAGCTCACATTTTTTCATGTAGTTTCACCCTGTACTTTTAAATTTCAAGTTTGAATTATAAAATTTGAATCTAATCAAATTTGCTCAAAATCTTCAAATCTGAATAACTAGAGTTTGAAAATAGATTTTGATATGAATCTTTTTGCTACTGTTTGGTATTATTTAGGACTATCTTCATGTTTAGTTTGAGGATTTTCAGGATATATTTGATTAGTGTTTTAACCAAAAACAAAATCTGCCTAGTATTATAATATAGTTTTATATACTTAGTTTTAATTAGTTTAAATTTAGAATTTGGTTTTATTTGTTTATTAGGTTCTGTTAGTAAACATTTAGTGTTTTCAGTCACTGTTAATAAAAATATCAATTTGCTTAGTTTAATTTTATTTAACATAGGAATCACAACTTCTTTTCAAATAGGCATAATTTGATTAAAACAACTAACTAGTAATAGTTTTGCTTTCAAACAAAGTTTTATATAATTTAATTCTGCTTTCTAAGACAAGTTTATTTGTAAATTCTTTTCTGTTAAGAACATGTTTTGCTAATAAATAATAAGTTTTGTTTTGCTCTTTTGATAGTAAAACTATAGTTGATTCATATAGTGTTTATCAAAACTTTTACAAACTTTACCAAAGTTTTCTCAACAAACTTAAATTGATTTTCTTCTGTTTATTAATAAAAATATTTTATTGTTTCCTTGCTGTCAACAATTGTTTTCTTATTTCAAAATAGTTTTATTATGTAGTAGTGTTGTATCAATCATCTCCTAGTAAACAAAACTTTGTGTGTTTTTCTTACTTGTGCTTTGTGCTTTGTTTTGTCTTGATGGTTTACTAGTTCTTGGTTGATGGTTGTGAGTTAACATATTTTGTTGTATGCTTATTGAGTGCTCTTGTTTGCTTCGTTAGATTATCCGGAGTGCGAAGCTTGTTACTTAGAGTCCCACGAGTACGAAGATCATCAACCAGGCAAGTCACTTTGATCATGATTACCCATGTTTTATATGCATTAGTTCTACCATCTCCCCAAATTGCATGCAAGATAGGTTAGTTGGAAACTTGGTTACATTGTAGTAGTATCATGTGGTAGGTACCCCCCTCAAACTCTTCACATTGGCCCCGGGAAACGTTGTTTTACTTTTTGCTATGCTATTAGTAGACGGGGTTGGTTGTGTGATTCATGAGAGTTGAGAGAGTTAATAATTTCAAGACCTACATAATGATCAAGATTTAAGACTCCGAGTTTTCAACATACCTCTGGGTGGATGATGGTTGAACGGCACCCTGGAGAAACCAGTGGATTTGCCTAGGTGATGCTGGAGATGGCCAGTATTCACGCGGAAAGGTCCACCCAGGCACAAAGAGATGGATGGGTGCTTTAAGACCCAAGGCTTACCTGCACAGCCACAAGTCATTATGGGCTCTGGCTTGGTTGGATATCGTGGTGACCCTGGACAGGCGGTGCTACGAGAGGTAGAAGAACGGTGGGAAAGGATGGGCACCGACAGAGTCGCAGGGAAACCCTTTGGAAGACCATGTTTTGGTCATCCGTTTCTCAAACACCCTGAAGTGCGAGAAATCAAACGGAGGCGACCAAATCTTGTGGGGAACGTGTGCAAAACTCTGCAGAGTACTCAAACCTAATCGATTAGCCGTGTCCACGGTCATGGACGACTTGGGCCAAAGGAACTGAAACATTCGGAACTCTCAACACAATTAATAATGAGGATGTGGGTATTAATAATTTGGGAATGAGAATTGGTTGGTGGAACCATCTCATTAATCAACCAACTTAGTAATATTTTTCTTAGCCCCTTTCTTGATGTAGGAAAAATTGGCTTTACGCAAAAACTTACCACCCCACCTGCCATATATGCATATAGACTAGATGATTATCTTTTCACCCCTCTCTTGTGACTTTGCCGGGATATTCCATATGCTGACCTACATGGCTGCAACGTATCATGTTGCAGAGTACTTTTCCGACCAGGAGTGAGGACACGTTCTATGCTCAGTGAGATGCCCTTGGAGTCAGATGGACTCATCTACCTTCGACGCTTCCGCAAGATTTAGATATTCTCATGAGTTGGCTTTTAGCCACTTTATTGTAATTTTTATTGTAATAAAGGACTCGAAATGAGATTTCGATTAATATATTTGTTGTGTGATTTCCCTTTGATATATACATTGATGTACCGTGTGTGTACCAGCATGATCTTGGGATGGTACGGAAACACCGGAGACTTGACCTTTCAGGTCGGGTCGCTACAGAAATGGTATCAGAGCCAGGTTGACCGTAGGACGTAACCTCTAGGACTGGAAAGCCTTAGGATTGTTTCTCTTTGTCTTTAAAATTCTTATACTCTCATTTACTCATTTCTGATTTCTCTCCGATTATTTCAAAATTTATAGATGGCCACCTTCATCCCAGTGTTGATCACGGAGTTTTGCCAGCCTGACGCAACGATGCCCTTTGGTAAGGAGCTAATGAGGATCGTCAAGGACGTAAGGATTGCTTTGCCGAGCATCACCGGGACTCCTATCATGTCATTTCCACAAGATGGAC
Source organism: Hordeum marinum (assembly GCA_022496015.1). Lineage (NCBI taxonomy): Eukaryota > Viridiplantae > Streptophyta > Magnoliopsida > Poales > Poaceae > Hordeum > Hordeum marinum. The sequence goes on along the minus strand of CM039677.1, from coordinate 136,749,871 downwards.
GCTACAGGATCGAGGTGCACATCCCAGGGAAGACCTTTGGGAATCGGAAGAAACCCATCGACTTCAAGTTTGTGGCACCCAGCTGGATACTTGGAAGAGGCATGGCCATTCATCGTGCCCTTGGACGTATTCAGGAGGAATACAGAGGTGGAACCATTTCACGAGGACTCAGCATGGTTTGCCGCAGAGATGCCCATGGCAACATCATCACCAACCCCACTGGAGACTCTACCATATCATATATCCAGACCCTGGAGACGCACATCAGGACTCTAGAGCTTCGAGTTAGTGCTGATACGAAGACAATCAAGAATCTGATGAACCGCAAGATTGACCTTGAAGCTGACTTACGGGAAGCCGAGTACGAGCATGAGTATGAGGTGAAGGATTTCTTGGAGAGGATCGACAAGCTAAACACTCGCATCGCCACTCTGGAGGAACACATGGACATGGGAGAAAATCTTCATCCTGAGGGAGACTTGGCTCCTTTCATCAGCGACGATGATGACTATGAGGAGAGCACCACTGGAGGAGACTCAGTCACCATGTACTTCTGAGGAAAACTTTAGTTATGCCCTCCATGTATCTTTTATTTTCAACATTAAGAGCGTAGGTCGATGTGTAGTTTGATTGAGACTTGTATTCCCGATGTTTGACATTGATTGAATAAATGAATGATTGTTTGGTGTGATATGTTTGTTGCATTACATATGGGTAGTGAATTTCTCCTTTTAGGCCGTTGTTCTATTCTAATTCTCACCCCTCTGAAAAACAGCAAGATGCCTCCACGACGTGAGACCGACTTCACTTTCCCGCCGGAACTCACGCAACTCCTTCAGCAGCAGAATGCACTGATGCAGCTATTGATCCAGAATCAGACCAACAACCAGAACAACAACAACCACCATCCACCCCAGATTGACAATCTCACCCGTTTTCTGAGGTTGAACCCTCCAACTTTCTCCAGCAGCACTGAGCCCATTGTGGCAGATGACTGGCTCCGTAAGATGGAGAGAGAACTTGTCACCGCTGGATGTACTGATGCTGAGAAGGTGCGATTTGCCGCACATCAACTGGAAGGACCAGCAGCTTCATGGTGGGAGAACTACACCACCACATATCCTATTGCTG